>JASPKZ010009384.1:0-600000 GCA_030220185.1 Diploptera punctata
CTATAAGCCTTGGAACTCAAAATTTTGAAATTTTGAATTAGACCGGATTTTTTTGCATTATAATTCCGGAACACAGTCCTATATAGTATTTTTGCAGTTTTTGAATTTTCGAAAATTTTGACTTTTTTTGGGAAAACAGTAATACTATAACCTTGGAAAACTTTTGAATTTTCGGATTTAGACCGGATTTTTTGCATTATAAATCCCGGACACAGACCTAGATAGTATTTTTGCAGTTTTTGAATTTCCGACAATTTTGACATTTTTGGGAAAACGGTGAGACTATAACCTTGGAAAACTCTATTTTGAAATTTTGGATTTACACCGGATTTTTTGGATTATAAATCCCGGACACAGTCCCTAGATAGTATTTTTGCAATTTTTTGAATTTTCGGAAATTGTTACATTTTTTGGGAAACACTGTCTATAACCTTTGGAAAAGACAATTTTGAAATTTTGGATTTAGACCGGATTTTTTGCATTATAAATCCCGGACACAGTCCCTAGATACTAATTTTGCAGTTTTTGAATTTTCGAAAATTTTGACATTTTTTGGGAAAACAGTAAGACTATAACCTTGGAAAACTCAATTTTGAAATTTTGGATTTAGACCGGATTTTTTGCATTATAAATCCCGGAAAAAGTCCCTAGATAGTATTTTTGCAGTTTTTGAATTTTCGAAAATTTTGATATTTTTTGGGAAACCAGTAAGACTGTAACCTTCGAAAACTCAATTTTGAAATTTTGGAATTAGACCGGATTTTTTGGATTATAAATCCCGGACACAGTCCCTAGATAGTATTTTTGCAATTTTTTGAATTTTCGGAAATTGTTACATTTTTTGGGAAAACACTAAGTCTATAACCTTGGAAAAGACAATTTTGAAATTTTGGATTTAGACCGGATTTTTTGCATTATAAATCCAGGACACAGTCCCTATATAGTATTTTTGCAGTTTTTGAATTTTCGAAAATGTTGACTTTTTTGGGAAACAGTAAGACTATAACCTTGGAAAACTCAATTTTGAAATTTTGGATTTAGACCGGATTTTTTGCATTATAAATCCCGGACACAGTCCCTAGATACTAATTTTGCAGTTTTTGAATTTCCGACAATTTTGACATTTTTTGGGAAAACAGTAAGACTATAACCTCGGAAAACTCAATTTTGAAATTTTGGATTTTCACCGAATTTTTTTTAATTATAAATCCCGGATACAGTCCCTAGATAGTATTTTTGCAGTTTTTGAATTTTCGAAAACTTTGACATCTTTTGGGAAAACAGTAAGACCCTGGAAAACTCAATTTTGAATTTTCGGATTTAGACCGGATTTTTTGCAATATAAATTCCTAACACAGTCCCTTGATAGTATTTTTGCAGTTTCTGAATTTCCGACAATTTTGACATTTTTTGGGAAAACAGTAATGCTATAACCTGTGAAAACTTAATTTTGAAATTTTGGATTTACACCGGATTTTTTGGATTATAAATCCCGGACACAGTCCCTAGATACTATTTTTGCAGTTTTTGAATTTTCGACATTTTTTGGGAAAACACTAAGTCTATATATAACCTTGGAAAACTCAATTTTGAAATTTTGGATTTAGACCGGATTTCTTGCCTTATAAATCCCGGACATAGTTCCTTGTATTTTTTTTTTTTTTTGCAGTTTTTGAATTTTCTAAAATTTTGACATTTTTTGGGAAAACAGTAAGACTATAACCTTGGAAAACTCAATTTTGAAATTTTGGATTTAGACCGGATTTTTTGCATTATAAATCCCGGAAAAAGTCCCTAGATAGTATTTTTGCAGTTTTTGAATTTTCTAAAATTTTGACATTTTTGGGAAAACAGTAAGACCTTGGAAAACTCAATTTTGAAATTTTGGAATTAGACCGGTTTTTATGCATTATAAATCCCGGACACAGTCCCTAGATACTAATTTTGCAGTTTTTGAATTTCCGGCAATTTTGACATTTTTTGGGAAAACAGTAAGACTATAACCTTGGAAAATTCAATTTTGAAATATTGGATTTACACCGGATTTTTTGCATTATAAATCCCGGACACAGTCCCTAATAGTATTTTTGCAGTTTTTGAATTTTCGAAAATTTTGACATTTTTTCTGAAAACAGTAAGACTATAACCTAGGAAATCTCAATTTTGAAACTTTGGATTTAGACCGGATTTTTAGCATTATTAATCCCGGACACAGTCCCTATATAGTATTTTTGAAGTTTTTGAATTTTCGAAAATTTTGACATTTTTTGGGAAAACAGTAAGACTATAACCTTGAAAACTCAATTTTGGAATTTCGGATTTAGACCGGATTTTTTGCATTATAAATCCCGGACACAGTCCCTATATAGTATTTTTGCAGTTTTTGAATTTTCGAAAATTTTGACATTTTGTGGGAAAACAGTAAGACTATAACCTTGGAAAACTCAATTTTGAAATTTTGGATTTAGACCGGATTTTTTGCATTATAAATCCCGGACACAGTCCCTAGATACCAATTTTGCAGTTTTTGAATTTCCGACAATTTTGACATTTTTTGGGAAAACTGTAAGACTATAACCTTGGAAAACTCAATTTTGAAATTTTGGATTTAGACCGGATTTTTTGCATTATAAATCCCGAACACAGTCCCTAGATAGTATTTTTGCAATTTTTGAATTTCCGACAATTTTGACATTTTTTGGGAAAACAGTAAGGCTATAACCTTTGAAAACTCAATTTTGAAATTTTGGATTTACAACGGATTTTTTGGATTATAAATCCCGGACACAGTCCCTAGATACTATTTTTGCAGTTTTTGAATTTTCTACATTTTTTGGGAAAACACTAAGTGAATAAGCTTGGAAAACTCAATTTTGAAATTTTGGATTTAGACCGGATTTTTTGCCTTATAAATCCCGGACACAGTTCCTTGTAGTATTTTTGCAGTTTTTGAATTTTCGAAAATTTTGATTTTTTTTAGGAAAACAGTAAGACTATAAGCTTGGAAAACTCAATTTTCAAATTTTGGAATTAGACCGGATTTTTTGCATTATAAATCCCGGACACAGTCCCTAGATAGTAATTTTACTGTTCTTGAATTTCCGACAATTTTGACATTTTTTTGGGAAATAGTAACGCTATAACCATGGAAAACTCAATTTTGAAATTTTGGATTTACACCGGATTTTTTGGATTATAAATCCCGGACACAGTCCCTAGATTGTATTTTTGCAGTTATTGAATTTTCGAAAATTTTTACATTTTTTGGGAAAACACTAAGACTATAACCTTGGAAAACTCAATTTTGAAATTTTGGATTTACACCGGATTTTTTGCATTATAAATCCCGGACACAGTCCCTTGATAGTATTTTTGCAGTTTTTGAATTTTCGAAAATTTTGACAATTTTTTGGGAAAACAGTAAGACTATAACCTTCGATAACTCAATTTTGAAATTTTGGATTTTTTGTATTATAAATCCAGGACACAGTCGCTAGATAGTATTTTTGCAGTTTTTGAATTTTCGAAAAATTTGACATTTTTTGGGAAAACAGTAAGACTATAACCTTGGAAAACTCAATTTTGAAATTTTGGATTTACACCGGATATTTTGCATTATAAATCCCGGACACAGTCTCTAGATAGTATTTTTGCAGTTTTTGAATTTTCGAAGATTTTGACATTTTTTTTGGGAGAACACTAAGGCTATAACCTTGGAAAACTCAATTTTGAAATTTTGGATTTAGACCGGATTTTTTGTATTATAAATCCAGGACACAGTCCCTAGATAGTATTTTTGCAGTTTTTGAATTTTCGAATATTTTGACATTTTTTGGGAAAACAGTAAGACTATAACAGTAGGTGGTTTTTGGAGCCAGCACAGCACAATGGTACTGTCTGTCCAATAACATATACACTCGGAGTGGGGGTGGCAACTTATGGGAGGAGTCATCGCCCTTATAAGGCGAGGACGCGTGTGAGAACTCTCTCACGCTCCTACTTTGTGCAAGTCAAGTTCTTCCGTATCCGTTCGTGAAAGTGGTATTAAAACACGTGGGCGGAAGTAATTCATCAACTCCACTCCGAGTTATTAAAATATATACAACTGTCATACAAATTTACCCAATAAACTAAAATAATAAGTGTATAATTTAAAACATCGCTGAGTGATCAAATTCTACCCTGAGCGAACCGGCACACAGGATATTTTGCATTATAAATCCCGGACACACCCTCTAGACTGAACTTTTGCAGTTTTCAAAATTTCGAAAATTTTGACATATTTTGGAAAAAACCGAGACTATAGCCTTGCAAAAGTCAATTCTGAAATTTTGAATTAGACCGGATTTTTTCATTAAACATCCCTGACGCATCCTCTAGATTGATTTCTTGCAGTTTTCAAAATTTCGAAAATTTTGACTTTTTTTTTTTGGAAAAACCCAAGACTGCAGCCATGGAAAACTGAATTCTCAAATGTTGGATATAGACCTGATTTTTTGTATTATGAATCTGTGACACACTCTCTAGATTGATTTTTTTGCAGTTTTCGAAATTTCGAAAATGTTCATATTTTTTTGGAAAAACCAAGACCTTGGAAAACTCATTTATGAAATTATATATTTTGACTGGATTTTCTGCATTATAATTCCCGGAAACACCCTCAAGATTGATTTTATGCAGTTTTTCAAAATTTCGAAAATGTTCAAATTGTTTCAAAAATACCTTGGAAAATTCAATTCCGAAACTTTATAATTAGACCAGATTTTTTGCATTACAAATCCTGGACACATCCTATAGATTGATTTTTTGCATTTTCAAAATTTTGATTTTTTTTTGGAAAAAACCAATACCATAGCCTTGCAAAACTAAATTCTCTTATTTTCGATTTTTACTGGGTTTTTTGCATCGTAAATCCCGGACACACCCCCTAGATTGATTTTTTGCAGTTTTCAAAATTTCGCAAATTTTACATTTTTTGGGGGAAAAAAATCTGAAATTTCCAATTTAGATCGGGTTTTCTGCATTGTAAAATCCCGGACACGCTCTCTAGATTGATTTTTGCAGTTTTTAAAATAACAAAAAATGTTCACATTCTTTGAAAATAAACCAAGACTAAAGCTTTGCAAAACTCAATTAAGAAATTTTGGGTTTTGACCGGATTATAATGATCTTGTAGAAGAATTCCGGGCTGTTGACCGTGGTCTTGAGCCCTGTAGTTCCCCGACGTTTCGTCAGAGTCTACGTCCGGTATCCTCAAGGGTTGTCTTGTGGTTTGTAGTTCCCCGACGTAGTCTCTGGCGAAACATCGGGGAAGTCTCTAGACCACGGCCAACAGCCCGGAAATCTTCTACAAGATCGTCATAATAACGCCGGCCGTGAAAACCTAAGTCAATATATTTGACCGGATTTTTTGCAAATTATCCCGGACACACCCTATACAATGATTTTTGCAGTTTTCAGAATTTCGAAAATTTAATATTTTTTGCAAAAATACCATGACTATATCCTTGGAAAACTCTATTTCAAAATTTTGTAATTAGACTGGATTTTTTTCTTTCGAATCCTGGGCACACCCTCTAGATTAATGTTTTGCAGTTTTCAAAATTTGGCAAATTATAAATGCATAGAACTGGGAGACATACCAGACGAATGGAGAAAATCAAAAATCAAACTCTTCTACAATGAAAAAGGAAACACGTCGAACCCAAATGCAATTAGAGCCAGCGACATCAAACACCTAACAGGAATACTAGCCAAAAGGCTGGCAGAGAAGCCGACCCAATACTATCAAAAGAACAGTTCGGCTTCAAGAGGGGACGATCCATGACCATGGCTGTAGAAAACCTGATAGACCAAATGAAGCTGACGATAGAAAAACCCAAAAGAAAACTATGTGGTCTTCGTCGACTACTCAAAAGCTTTCGACCTGGTCAATAGCATACTGGTAGACAAACTGGTTGGTAGAAAGAGTACAACGACCTTGATATCAAATATTCTAGCAGAAAACCACATCCCGATAGAGGACGGAGTAGGTAAATCCGACTGGCTACCACAGACGAACGGCGTCCTCCAAGGAGACCCGCTCAGTCATATCCTGTTTAACGTCCTGACACACGATGTCACAAAAGGAATGGAAGGAACAAGTACATACATCTACGCAGACGACATGGCCATCGCAACAACAGATATACACAAACTACAGTCAGCACTAGACACA
This sequence comes from Diploptera punctata, assembly GCA_030220185.1. Lineage (NCBI taxonomy): Eukaryota > Metazoa > Arthropoda > Insecta > Blattodea > Blaberidae > Diploptera > Diploptera punctata. The sequence goes on from JASPKZ010009384.1 coordinate 6,218, forward strand.
CTAAGCAAATGGGCCGAACGAAACGACATCAAGATAGACGAAAAGAAGACGGAACTGGTAGGGTTCAGAAAAGGAGGAAGACTCACCGAAGCAGAAAACATAAAATGCAATGGCAACCTACTCAAGAGGACAAACAATTTTAAATATCTCGGTATCACAACCCAGAGAACTGGGAAAAGCTTCAGGATACATATAAGAGCGAGAGCAGTGACGGCCACTAGAGCCATGAATGAAATCAGGAACATCACACAACTATCGGTCTGCACAGCTATGGACCTGTTTCGGCTAAAAATATTACCCGTCCTGACGTATGGCCTAGAATCAGTGGGAGAATACCTCACATACAAAAAGATGTAAGAACTAGAGCGGGTGAAAGCTAGATATCTGAAGAGAATTCTAGGAGTACCACAGAACTCAAGAATCGAGGCTAATACATGAGCTCACCAGGGAGACATTTTTGATAGAGAATCTAAGATGCGAGATAATTCTCCCAGCGAATGACGCCTACAAAACAGCTCCTACACGACCTGCACGAGAAGAACAGCATACCGGAGGACTTCTATGCAACGTGTGCAATACAAGATAGGACCTGGGCGGAAGCTCATCATGAAATGAGACACGTGACAAGATTGGCAACCCATGGCTTTCATCACAAGGTGTGCAGCAGCATCAAGACCTACCACGAACCAAACGACAAGTATGTGTGTCTATTATGTTCGGAATTTTGTGACAGACATCATATTATAAAGTGTAAGAATAGACAGAAATCCATCGCAGCTTACAGTAAAGACAAGGACATGCACGGTGTGTGGACATTTCAACTTATAAATTTTCGCAAATTCTGACATTTTCTTGAAAAAAAACCTAGAATATATAGCCTTGGAAAACCCAATTTTGAAATTTTGGATTTTTAATTGGTTTTGTGCACTATTAATCCCGGACAACCCCTTTAGATTCATTTTTTGCAGTTTTCAAAATTTCGAAAATTTTGACATTTTTTTCGAAAATAAAACTAAGCCTTGGAAAACTCAATTGTGAGATTTTGGATGTGGACCCGAATTTGCATTATAAATCCCTGACACGCCCTCTAGATTGATTTTTTGCAATTTTCATAATTTCGAAAATTTTGACATTTTTTGCAAAAAGAAATAAGAATATAGCCTTGGAAAACTCAATTCTGAATTAATTTATTTTATTTTAAGCGGATTTTTTGCATTAAAGACTCCGGACATATCCTCTAGATTGATGTTTTTGCAGTTTTCAAAATTTGGAAAATTTTTACTTTTTGGATAACTCAATTTCGAAATTTTGTAATTAGACCGGATTTTTTGTATTATAAATCCTGGACACACCACACCCTCTAGATTAATTATTTGAAGTTTTCAAAATTTCGACTTTTTTTGCATTTTTGAAAAAAAGTCTTGGAGAGTTCATTATGAAATTTTGTATTTTGACTGGATTTTTTTAAATTATAAATCGCGGACAAGCCCTCTGGTAGATTTTTTGCAGTTTTCAAAATTTTGCAACATTTTCACATTTTTTTTAACCAACACTTATAGCGTTGGAATACTAAATTATGAAATTTTGGATTTAGACCGGATTTTTTGCATTATAAACCCCGGACACACCCTCCAAGATTTATTTTTGCAGTTTTCGTTAATTCGAAAATTTTGACATTTTATGGAAAAAGACCAAGACTGCTGTAGCCTTGGAAAACTCAATTATAAAATTTTGGATATAGACTGAATTTTGTCATTATAAATCCTAGACTCATTCTGAAGATTGATTTTTTGCAGTTTACAAAATTTCGACATTTTTTTGCAAAAAACCAAGACTATAGCCTTGGAAAACTTGATCCCCAAATTTCATATTTAGGCTGTATTTTTTTACATTATGAATCTCGGACACTAGATAGATAACTTCCAGTTTTTAAATTTGGGATAATTTTTACTTTTGGAAAAAAAAAAAAGACTATAGCCTTGAAAAACTCAACGAATTTTTTTAGGCCTGATTACTTGCACTTCAAAATTTTCGAAAATTGGAGAAAAAAAAACGATTACAGCCTTGGATAACCCAATTATGAAAGTTTGGATATTTCCCGGTTTTTTGCATTATAAATCCATTACACACCCTCTAGATTAATTTTTTGCAATTTTTCAAAACTACGAAAACTTTCATAATCTTTTGGAAAGAAAACCAAGAATGTAGCCTCGGAAATCTCAATTCTTGAAATAGTGGATTTAGACCGGATTTTTTGCATTATAAATCCCGGACACACACCCTAGATTGATTTTTTTGTTTTCAAAATTTCGAAAATTCTGACTTTTTTAGAAAAAACCAAGACTACAGACTTCGAAATTTTGTAACTAGACCGGATTTTTTACATAATAAATCCTGGACGCAGCCTCTAGATTTTTTTCCAGTTTTCAAAATTTTAAAAATCTTTCACATTTTTTTTGGGAAAAAATGAAGACCATAGCCTTGGAACACTGAATTATGAAATTATGGATATTTGCCGAATTTGTTGCACTATACATCCCGTGCACAACCTCTAGATTAATTTTTTACATTTTTCAAAAATACGAAAATTGATATTTAAAAAAAGACTACAGCCTTGGAAATCTCAATTCAGAAATGTTGGATTTAGACCAGATTGTTCGCATTATAAATCACGGACACGCTCTCTAGATTGATTTTTTGAGTTTCCAAAATTTCGAAAATTTGATATTTTTTTGTGAGAGAAAAAAAAACCAAGGTTATAGCCTCGGAAAACTCGGATTTTGAAATTTCAAATTTAGACCGGGATTTTTGCAATATAAATCCCGGACATATCATCTAGATCAATAATTTGCAGTTTTTTTTAATTTCGAAAATTTTTAGGCAATTAAAAACCAAGACTATAGCCTTGGAAAACTCAATTATGAAATTCTGGATTTAAACCGGATTTTTTGCATTATAAATTCCGGACACATCCTCTAGAATGATATTCTGCGGTTTTCGAAAGTTTGTAAATTTTGACATTTTTGGGCAAATGTCCTATTATGAAATTTTGGATATTAACCGGATTTCTTGCATTACAAATTCCGTCCATATCCTCCAGATTAATTTTTTTGCATTTTTCAAAATTACGAATATTTTGATATTTTTTGGGGAAAAAAGCAAGACTATATATAGCCTTGGTAATCTCAATTCTAAAAAGTTGAATTTAGACTGGATTTGTTGCCTTATAAACCCAAGACACACCCTTTAGATTGAATTTTTGCATTTTTCAAACTTTCGAAAATTACCACTTTTTTGGAAAAATACTAAGACTATAGCTTTAGAAAACTCAATTCTGAAATTATGGATTTATACAGGGTTTTTTGCATTATAAATCCCGGACACACTCTCTAGATTGATTTTTGTCAGTTTCCGAAATTTCGAAAATGTTGACATTTAAAAAAAGAAAAACTCAATTTTGGAATTTTGAATTAGACCAGATTTTCTGCATTATATATCCAGGAGATATCCTCTAGATTGATTTTTTTGCAATTATCAAAATTTTGAAAATTTTGACATAATTTGGAGGAAAAAAACTCGATTCTGAAATGTTGGATTTTGACCGGAATATTTGAATTATAAATTTCGGACATACCCTCTAGACTGATTTTTTATATTCTTCAAAATTTCCATAATTTTGACACTTGTTGGCAAATAACCAAGACTATTACTTACTTACTCACTGGCACTATCGAACCCGTAGGTCCTGGACCGCGCGCAGACATAAGCTCTCCATACATCCCTATCCTGAGCTAATGCTTTCCAATCATTCCCTGTATAATCTACTTCCCTCAACGCAGAGTTAATGTTAGTCTCCCACCTCATCCTTGGTCTACCAACTGTGCTTTTTTCCCTCTGGCTTTCCTACAAGGAGCTTCCATGCAAGGCTTTCATTTCCCCCATATCCTGCAAACATGTCCTGCCCATCGCACATCTTACAAACAAGACTTAAAACTGTTATTAATATCTGGCTTCCTATAAAGACCATTTAGTTCATTGTTATGTAGTCTTCTCCATTCACCTTATCCTGTTTCATCTCTCTTTGGATCCAAAAATTTTCCGAAGTATTTTATTCCCAAATACCCTGTAATCTCCTCTCCTCCCTTAACGTAAGAGTCCATTTTTCGTCTCGAAAACTATACCCTTTGGAAACTCAATTGTGAAATTGGACATGTGACCACCAAGATGTGGCAATTAGATAGCATTGACACGGCCCCCTATAGTAAATTTTCGCAGTTTTAAAATTTCGAAAACGGAAATTGCTTGAAAAAAACCAAGACGATAAGCCGCGGAAAATTTCAATGCTGAAAGGTTTTTGGATGGTAGACCGGATTTATTGCTTTATAAATCCCGGACACTCCTCTTAGATTGATTTTTGCAGTTTTAAACATTTCTAAAATATTGACATTTCGGCTATAGTCTTGTTTTTTTCTTTCTCACAAAAATGTCAACATTTTCGAAATTTTGAAAACTGTAAAAATCAATCTAGAGGCAGGGTCCGGGATTTATAATGCAAAAAATCCGGTCTCAATCCAAAATTTCGGAATTGAGTTTTCCAAGGCTTGGTTTTTTCCTCCAAAAAAAGTCAACATTTTCGAAATTTAAAAAACTGCAAGAAATCAAGCTAGAGGGTGTGCCCCGGATTAATAATGCAAAAATTCCAGCCTAAATCCAAAATTTCAAAATTCAGTTTTCCAAGGCTATAGTCTCGGTTTTTTTGCAAAAAAAAGTAAATATTTTGAAATCTGCAAAAAATCAATCTAGAGGGTGTGATCGGGTCTTATAATGCAAAATGTCCGGTCTAAATCCAAAATTTCAGAATTGAGTTTTCAATTTTTTTTTTAATTTTGAAAACTGCAAAAATCAATTTATATTGTGTCAGGGATTTCTAATGCAAAAAATCCGGTTTAAAATCCAAAATTTCAGATTTGAGTTTGCAAGGCTATATGGTCTTGTGTGTTTTTTTTTTCAAAAAAAAAGTCAAAATATCAGACTTTTGAAAACTGCAAAAAATCAATCTAGAGGGCGTGTCCAGGATTTCTAATGCAAAAAATCCGGCCGAAATCCAAAATTTCAGAATTGAGTTTTCCAAGGCTATAGTCCAAATTTCAGAATTGAGTATTCCAAGGCTATAATCTTGGTGGGGGGCAGAGGCTAATTGGGATTTCCGGATCTTTGATCTGGTCAAAAACCCAGATGGTACCGATATTTAACCTCTGGGGTAAATTCGGTGAAGTCCGGAGGGTCTATCTTAACCAAATCCACTCTCCTCGCCTCCAAATTGGCAAGATCGTTTAAGATTTTAAGATGCAAAAGAGAGTGTGGATTGTGGAAAGATATGTGAAGCTGCTACACCTATATATCCCCAGTAAAGCAGCAAACATGGCATGATGAGTCTTTCCACGGTAAAAAAAAAACTCCGGACGTAAATTATCCCCTCATTCGGACGACCGGAATGGGGTTACTGCTAAGGAGACATAATGCAGTCAAAACAACAGAAGAAAAGGAGACTAAGGATTGGGGCCTGGAATTTGATAACTCTTCTGCAATCTGGGAAGATGGAAAATTTGAAGGAAGAAATTAGAAGAAACAAAGTGGATATGATGGCAACATCAGAAGTGAGGTGCGAACAAAGTGGATATGATGGCAATATCAGAAGTGTGGTGCGAACAAAGTGGATGTGATGGCAATATCAGAAGTGTGGTGCGAACAAAGTGGATGTGATGGCAATATTAGAAGTGAGGTGCGAACAAAGTGGTGAATTAGTGAGTGATGAATTATGTTTTATTCCAGTGGTGAATCTGAAGGAAACCATGGTGTCTGAAGTATCATAGGACATGTGAAAGAAAAGGTTATATCTGTTTATGTGGATAATCGGATTAATGGTCAGGGTACAAAGTGGACTTGTTGATAGAGCAAATTTACATGCTCCGTAGTGGGTTAGCAGATGAAGAAGTGGAGGAAAGATATTAAAAGATAGAAGAGATAAATAAATGAGAGAGAGAGAGAGAGAGAGAGAAGGGGGCATGTGTTACCCTAACAGATGACTGGAATTCTGTACTTGGAGAAGTACAAGATGGAAGTACAGTTAGAAGATATGGATTAGGAAAAACGAATGAGAGAGGAGAATCACTGGTGAGTTTCTGTAAAAGGAATTCAATGATAATTGAAAATACGGAAGTACAATATTTCAACAGCATAAAAGAAGAAACACGTGGATAATCCCTATGGACAACAAACGATACCAGATCGACTATATACTGATACAGAAAATATCCCGATTTGCTTGAAAAATGTGAATACCCTACCAGGAGCAGATATCAATTAAAACCATGTCTTACTAATAGGCGAAGTACATATTTGCCTGAAGAAGATAAGAGAAAGACAGACAACAAAGAAGTTTGACTTGGAGAAACTTAAAACAGAAGAGGAAAGGAGAAAATTCCAACAGCATTTTCAAGAGAAAGCCTCTGCCTTGGAAATGTCATACGGCAATACCAAGGAACCCTAGAGTCATTTGAAAAGTTCTATACAGAGAGCTGCAGAGGAAACAATAGGATACAAAGAGAGCTAGAATATTAATAAACGTTGGGTCACAGAAAAAATGTTGGAGAAGATGGAAGAAAGAATAAAATGGAAAAATAGTAATACAGAAGAAGCCAAAAGAAACTACAGGATACTAAACAACTAACTTCGAAGAGAAACTGACAAGGCAAAGGATGAATGAAGCAGAAATGTGAAGAATTAGAGATTCTGTAAAGGAAAGGAAAATATGATTTAATGTACAGAATGTTAAATGCTGGATTATGGAAAGAAGAGCAGGAAAACTATGTGGCTGATTGAGGACTAAAATAATAAAGAAATAAAAAACAGGGAATTATGAATATGTGAGACAAATATGTAGAAGAGCTATATGGGACAAGAAATTGCCCGGCTAACTTCCATCCATAGTAATTCTGCCCGAAGGCAGGTCCTTCACTGCAATCATAGCATTTTTTCATGCTATGCTTGCAGCTTTATTAGGGAATTGTAGGTGTGGTAGCTTCCCGTTGCTTTCCACACCGGTGAAGGATGATGAAAATAATAAGGATGATGATGATGAAAATAATGATGATGATGGCCATATGATTTCGGGGACCGTTTGGGTCTTAAAGTTTTTCTGACATTTGCCTTACAGGTGAGGAAAAACCCCGATAAAAACCTCACCCAGAAAAACTGCCCCGACCGGGGATCGAACCCGGGCCCGCTGCGTGGCAAGGCAGCATGCTACCTCGAGACCACCCGCGGTGGACTTTGATATAGAAAATGAAGACGTATCAGAAGATGAAAAAAAAAATCCAATTCTGGGAAGGAAGAAGTTGAACTAGCTATTAAGGAAATGAAAAATGGTAAAGCAACAGGGGTAGATGGTATCCCTATTGAATTGGTTAAATGCTTGGGTGAAGAAAAAAAGGAAATTCTGTTTTTATGCAACAACATATATAAAGAAATTAAATTGTACCTGTTGGTAGATGCCGTCGTCCTCAACTTTGTATATAAAATTAACTGGAGCGCTTTCGGAAGTTATCTTCCATCTTCTGCAGGTTGAGCTTCTGCTACTCGTTGTTGTGTACGGTGATGTATACTCCAACTGTGTGTAGCAGCAACTGACTTGTTCTTGACGATCTCGTATAATGCGTTTGACTGCGATGCGTTATCATTAACCCTTAAATTGTCAATACAAACTGGACTGGACTGGATAAGGCGAAGTCTAGCTTCACCCAGTGTGCTGCGTATGTTAAGAACCCACTAGGGCTCTTTGGCAGCTAAGTTAATAGTGGCTATCATTACGGGGTTGTAGTTCACTTAACCCGAGCCTAGCGTTTGTGTGCAAATGGTGATGAAATTTGGACAGAGATAGGGATGTGATGACCTGAAGCAGGACATCAGAAACCACATTGCTTTCAAGCCGAGAGTCGGAAATCCAGCATTGTGGAATAAGCCACGCTACTCCAGGTGAGAGCACATCGCCAAATCTCTGGCTGGATTTAATGAGGAGTAAATCGGATGAATATGTTTCTATGTACAGCACGCCACTGGGGCAAGCGTCCAATACTGCGTACCATAAAATTTGTATGCAAAGATGTAAATTTGTGCATCTTGCTTACATTTTCAGTTATCATGGCATCAATATGGGGAAGTTGCGCTACGTTGTGTAGGTCTGTCATCCTTGTGAAAAGCGGTGCTTGAAAAATTATTTTCAAACACTTATTCTGTATAATTTGTATTCTTCGTTTATGCTGTTTTGCGAGGATGCTCCAGGCCTCACATCCGTACAGTAGCATGCTGCGGATCACGCTTTTATACAGTAAAAGCTTGATCTTACGTGACAATGTATTCGACCTGAAAAATGGGTATAAAAATTGCAATTGCTGCATTTGCTTTATGTTGTAGATGTCGAATATGAATTTTGAACGTAAGCTTGGGGTCCAGATGGACCCCAAGATACTTCACTGAAGGTTCTAGGCGAAGATTTTGAGTTCCCAAGGTTAGTTGGATGGGTGACCGTCTGGTTGATTTAGTGAAAAGGATCGCCTGGGTTTTTGTCGTGTTTATCTTTATGTTCCATAACTGGAACCAAATATAGATACGGTTGAGAGCGGTTTGGAATACATGGATTCGATTAGGAAGAGATTTGAAGGTAGTCTGGTAAAAGAAACAGGTATCATCGGCGAATGATGCGGTATGGATGTAGGGGAGTCAATACAATATTTTCTCGTGTCAATTATTTAACTGTTCCGGACCGCAAGGAAAATAAATTCATGTAAAACTGTAAGTTATTAATATACATTATTGCGTAACTTGAGATAAATGTTAGTAATTTTTACTCGATTTGTTTTTTTATTGTTCTAAAAACAATACTAAATAAATGAAATCAATGTATCCAATAGGATACATTTTTAATTTAAGGGTTAAGAAGTGAGGTGATATACGAGATCGTCAAAAACAAGTCAGTTGCTGCTACAAACAGTTGGAGTATACATCATCGTACAAAACGAGTAGCAGAAGCTCAACCTGCAGAAGATGGAAGATAACTTCCGAAAGCGCTCCAGTTAATTTTATATATTAGTCATTCAAAATATTTCTGCAGGCGGAAGAATTACGAAGCTCTGTTTGTTACTACACGTGACGTCATTTAAGGCAGTGTACACTGTCAGCGTCCCACGTCCCATTCCCCTCTGCGCTCATACAAAGCAGTATCACGTGCGTGTTCTATTCCTGCATAAACACGACTGCAGTGCCCTCCGTCAACAACTCCGCATACTCCCTAAACGGGTAATACAATATTTTAACAATATTGAGGACGACGACACCTACCAACAGGTACACTTTAATTTTTTAACTTTCATCATATGACTTCACCTCAACGGAATTTGATATGAATTTTACTAGTATTAATATATAAAGAAGGTGAATGGCACGAAGAAATGATTGAGGCAGTGTTAATACCAATACCGAAGGAAAATAATGCGAAGAAATGTAAGGAGTTCAGGGCTATCAGCTTGATATCACACTCTGCAAAGATTCTCCTGGGAATACTGAATCCACGTTTACGTTCTACGATAGAAAGCGAATTGGAAGAACAGTTAAGCTTCAGGAAGGGAAGGAGATATGCAATTGGATTGATACAAACAATATGAGAAAGATTTATAGAAAAAATAAAAGAAGTTTATGCAGTCTTTGTTGACCTAGAAAAGGCCTTTGACAGAGTGAATGGTAATAAACTCATGAGGATCTTGAAGAAAATTGGCGTGAACTGGAAGGAGAGGAGGCTCATAAGTAATATTTATATGAAACAACGAATAAAAGTGAAAATAGGAGATGAAATGATAGAGGGAAGAGAAATTGGAACGGGGGTACTGCAAGTATGTCCTCTATCACCTACTCTTTTCAACATCTACCTGGAAGACCTAATGAAGACCGGCTTCATGAATACAGAAGGCGTAAACATGGGAGGAAGATTAATTATGTGCAAGAGAGAAGACAAGCGGGGTGCCATTCCTGAAGAATTCTACGATACGCCTGCCATGATAGATAGGATATAGTGTGGATCAAACAAGGAACTAAGGCACCAGATAACCCGCTATGCAGTCCACGGCTTCCATCACAAAGTGTGTGTGAATGTCACCATCAAATCGAAGACAGTTGCAGATGTAAGCTGTGCGGACTAAAGTGTACAAGATATCATCTGGAATTGTGTTCCGAAAGTGACAATGTCATTAGCGCAATAAGCCAATTAATTAATTTTGCACGTTTGTGCACAATTATATTATTATTATTATTATTATTATTATTATTATTATTATTATTATTATTATTATTATTATTATTATTATTATTATTATACAAAACTTCAGAGATGATTTTTCAAGACTCAGTCTTGGTTTCTTTGCAAAAAAAGTCAAAATTTTCGAAATTTTGAAAACTGCAAAAAATCATTATACAGAGGGCGTGCCCGGGATTTCTAATGCAAAAATTCCGGTACAAATCCAAAATTTCAGTTTTCCAAGGCTATATATAGCGTTGTTTTTCCAAAAAAAATGTAAATTTTCGAAATTTTGAAAACTGCAAAAAAATCAATCTACAGTGTGTCCAAAAGTGCTGCTACCAAAACAATGTAACTTAGCTCTGAAACTATTTGAGAAAGAGACAAGTGGTTTTTTGCAATGTATTCTACATCTCTCATAATTTTGTTTACATTTGTTGTAGAATGTAATTTAAACAACGACAACACCACAGGAAAATACCCAATATGCATGGTGGTATGCTGAGTCTGGTAAATCGCCAGTATTCCCATATCCGAATGTTATGGCGGTTAACATGTCTAGACACAAAGTAATTCGCTTCATCAGAGAACGTCACCCTCTGCAGATATTCATTATCTTCGACAATATTGCATTCAGCATTGAATCAGCAAATTCCACATACCGAGGGAAGTGCAGCGACACTTACGTAATTTGCTACCGCTTATGGACGACTTTATGAACGGTTGATTATGGTAAATGCAGTTCCCGTTAAGAATGATGAACCGATTTTTGAGGTCCAAGTTTAAGGGGAACTGAAAATATACAATCTAAAGGGTGCATCCAAAATTTCTAATGCAAAAAATCCAGTCTACATCCAAATTTAATAATTGTGTATTCCAAAGCTATAGTCTTTGTGTTTTTCCCAAAAAGTCAAGATTTTCGAAATTTTGAGAACTGAAAAAAAGGCAATCTAGAGGGTGTGTCTAATGCAAAAAATCCAGTCTAAATTCAAAATTTCAGAATTGAGTTTTCCAAGGTTTTTTTCCACAAAAAACTAAAAAATTTCTAAAGTTTGAAAACTGTAGAAAAATTCAATCTAGATGGTGTGTCCGGGATTTCTAATGCAAATAATTGGGTCTAAATCCAAAATTTCAGAATTGAGTTTTCCTAGGCTATAGTCTGTTTTTCTCAAAAACAGACAAAATTTTCAAAATTTTTAAAACTGCAAATATACAATCTAAGAGTGTGTCCAGGATTTCTAATGCAAAAAATCTGGCCTAAATCCAATATTACATAATTGAAACTTAAAAATCTAGTGTTTCCCAAAAATGTCAATTTTCGAAATTTTGAAAACTGCAAAAAACCATTCTTGAGGGTGTATCCATAAGAAAAGAAAATTTGGTTGTGAGGTGCTCCAATATCCACCATACAGTCCAGACCACTGGACTTGCACCTGTTTAGTCCCCTGAAGAAATTCCTGGCCGGTTATCGCTTTGAGACAAATGCAGAAGTGTGATCACCTGTCTCCAGATGGCAATACTTCTATGAACAGGATATACTGAAACTGGTACCACAACGGGAGAAATGTTTTGAGAGAAAGTGGCGACTATGTAGGAAGATAGCAAAGAGATACGAGTTAAATTGTGTACACTTTTTTTACCTATTAATTTTTTTTTAATTATCGTGTGTTAATTTCCGATCGACCCTTGTATTTATAATCTGCAGATTAAAAGTGAGCACTAGGAATATCTTAAGCAGCATTTTACATTAGGAGGGATTGTACTGACTAAATCTTTCAATCACTCCGCAGGCACGTTAGTTTCGAGTCTGATGCACACAATCCTCATCAAAATATGCCCATGAAGATGTGTGACATAAGACTGTTCCTGTATTGGTGGGCATGTTTTGTATTGTGATGCTTACATTTTCTCCTGATTACCTCATCCCATACTTACTTTCTACTAATCTATGGACTCCACTCCCATCCCTAATTTCTTAGCTTTACTTAATTGAATGTAAGTGTTGGTCCTTGGTTTCTCCTCGCTATTGCCTAATAATAATTATAGTAACAATTTATCACCATCAATGAGTTGTACGTCCTTTTATCCAGTAAACATACAAAATTTAGTAGAAGAAAAAGTACATCATCTTGCTTTGCCTCAATGTGAATTTCGAAAGTATCTGAAAACTTGACTATCTGCAAATTTAACAAATCAACTTTTGGTTACATTGCTATCCTTTTTCTACCATAAATTTCTTGAAAACATACAAAACTAGTTGTATTAATTTAAGTTATATATAAAGTCTCTGAAATAATTTAATAAATACCAGGCAGTAACTGCTCATAATGGGTGTCCCAATAAGAACGTCGGATTTAATAATGCACAAAATAAACTATATTTGAAAGAAATTACATATTTATACACGAGCACAAAGGGTATATGTTCCGATTTAAGTATGGAAAATTACATCTGACATATGTCCATCACGAGACGCTCTACAGCTAGTGACTCTGTCTATGAAATTTGTTATTACTTTTGCACAGTCTTGCGCTGACATGTCGAATTTCCTGCTTCAGGTCTCGTATGGTTCGGGGATTGTGTTCATAACCCTGTGATTTGATAAACCCCCAAAGAAAGAAGTCACATGACCAGTTTTGGTCACCTCTGCGCAATTCTGGCCTAAGAGCACGAAACCTTCGAACAATTTGAGCATAACACACACCATTCAGGTAATGAGTTTTCACAATTAAAACTCATTGTTCAGCAGTATAACCCTCCATATCCAGTAATTGTAACAAATATAGAAAACAAAAAGTGTAGGTAGAGTGCTGCCAACCTCGTAGTAAAAAAATTGCTGCCAATTCAAATCCAGCATTCTTATTGGGACACCCTATATAAAAAAAACTCCATAGTGTAAGAGGCCTAGAAGGCCATTGGCCTACCAGCCATCCTCACATTCACATGTGTTAATCATAGAGGTATAGGGGTGACATTTAATCAGCATGTCAGGTCCCCAGCCGTTATAGCTGGTTTTCTCAATCTGAAGCTACTACTCATTGTATTTGAAGAGAAAAATTATACGCTCAGACCGGGACTTGAACCCGGGACCCTTGGTTCTCTAGACAAAGTGCTCTACCAACTGAGCTACCTGAGCAAGTACCGATCTAAACCCATATCCTTCTCTATATACATTGTAATTCCCGTCCACCAAATGCTATGAAGTCATGCTTCTATCTTGCAAATGGCAGCTCCTTTATTAAGAAGACATATTTGGGAATTATACATTACAGCCAGTACGGCTTTTTCCATGTTTTTATTATTGATTTCGTACATCTCAATGATGGATAAATCATATTTGAAGAGAAAAATTATACGCTCAGACCGGGACTTGAACCCGGGATCCTTGGTTCTCTAGACCAAGTGCTCTACCAACTGAGCTACCTGAGCAAGTACCGATCTAAATGCAAATCATTGTAGATAGATAAATTTGTCATGATGCAGATTTGAAGTTGGTTACTTATCCATATTTTGTTTAGCTTGCTATTTTTTTTTGTATAGTGCATTATTTATGTAAATATAAATAAATTATATTTAAATTAATATTGGGAAGTAAACATTATGAGATTTCATTAATAGTGAGTGGAGAACATATTTTAATCGACTCACCTCATACACTTTTCAAACTTCTTTGATACCAATGGTTTCAGACAGTATCATGTCCTTCTTCAGTCATGGCTTCCACTGATGAAATTCCGTGATTGTTGATTTCTTTAGTCACATCACCTCTTGTGCTGCCATCTTTCGTTGGGATTATAAACTTTGTAATTAAATTTTTATCCACCGGAATATCGAAATTCATAAATCGATATTTATTCTTCTGAATGAAATCAACAATCACGGAATTTCATCAGTGGAAGCCATGACTGAAGGAGGACATGATATTGTCTAAAACCGTCGGTATCAAAGAAGTTTGAAAATGTATGAGGTGAGTTGATTAAAATATGTTCTCCACTCACTATTAATAAATAAATTAGTTTAGTATCTAGTCCTAAATAAATATTGCATCTTATTATATGTTCTAGATACCCAAAAAGCTATTTTTTAAACAGTTACTCTACCTGTTGCATAGAATCCTTTAACTGTGCAACAAAGCTGCAGAATTTTCTCTGCAATTCCGAAGTCCTATAAGCCAATATGCATAAATGTAGCAAGTTATGATTATTAATAAAAATATTCATAGTTGAAGTTTATGAACAGCCTTTTAAATGTATGTTATATGGTTTTTTGACACTTAGTAAAAATAATTTGTTACATGTCATGCATTTTGGCCAATAAGTACCCCGAATTGATTTGCAGAGATATTTTTGTAGAAACAGAACAACCTTCTCAATTAATAAGATATATAAAAAGCATATCATGAAAAAGTTGTCTCATTGTTTATTTTTTATTATTTCACTCACCTCATACTTCATAATTCATAGCAGACCCAGGGTCTCTTCACATCATTTGTGACATTCTCAATGCTGTGTCACGTTCACAACTGACGTCCAACGGCCTTCTATCCTGCAGACTGACCTCCGTGCCATCTGGTGGCCGAGCGAAGAATTTCCAAATCAGTCCTCTCTCCTTATAACCGGGTATTTCAAAATTCATAGTTGTATTTTCATTCTTGTATATGTAAATTTTTTTCCCAAATTGTGAGTTCCTTCGGTTTTTCCAATTGTTTAAGTACTTTTGTTTTGGTTTCTATTCTATGTTTTTTCTGACCAGGCATGTGCAGCTATTGCAGATTTTTCGGTTTCTCCATTTTTAACATTTCTGAGAACTCACAATTTGGGAAAAAATTCACATATGCAAGAATGAAAATACAACTATGAATTTTGAAATACCCGGTTATAAGGAGAGAGGACTGATTTGGAAATTCTTCGCTCGGCCACCAGATGGCACGGAGGTCAGTCTGCAGGATAGAAGGCCGTTGGACGTCAGTTGTGAACGTGACACAGCATTGAGAATGTCACAAATGATGTGAAGAAACCCTGGGTCTGCTATGAATTATGAAGTACGAGGTGAGTGAAATAATAAAAAAATAAACAATATTAAAAAACCTCATAGTGTTATTTCCTACTACATAACTTAAAAAAGTTGTCTGTTTATAATTGTTAAATGTCTAAAAAAAAAAGTAGGATTTTAATATATAGGAAAAGGATGGAATGGAGAATTTTTACTGGATTTGGAGTTAGAAATATTTGTCAATTGGTTTAATTTTTAATGAGTTAAAAATTTGAAACATATATTCACATAAAATAATATCCAGTTTTCTATTCAAATATAAAATTTATGACATTGATGAAAGAATATTCCAAGCAAGAAAAAAATGTTACAATTGTACAAATATTTCTAACTAATGCACGTGTACAATTCATAAAATTTCGAATTTATGATAAAGGAAGGAATATTATGTAAAAATACTTCATGTCTTGGCAAATGAAGTTTTGCAAGCCCTAATTCAATTGATCTGGATATATATAGAGCGTTTGAAAGACTGTACAAAAACTTTACTTTAACCCACCACATTAAGATGGTTACACATAATATTACATTACTATCATTTTAACAGTAGCTTTCTTTATATTTATCTTTTCCACTTACATACAAAGCAACATTTATTTCTACTCATTCATGCAGTGACTGGCTATAATTATCCTAATGGCCACAGTCCTGAGAAATGAGTAGAAAAATGGCTTTCTGACTCACTCAAGTAATAACACATAAATATGAACAAAACAAATATACAATTTGTTTCATAAATTTTTTTATTGGGGGCCCTGAAGGGGAACAATACAATATTTTATTTGATTTTCTGGAAAATCATGCAAAACTTTTTTTTAATACAGCAGTCACTAAAATGAGCAATACAAAATGTATAAACTCATGAGGAAAATGATAGCAAATTTGTTGTACAATTGGCACACATTTGCTCATGCCTGAAGTCTCTCCTAACTTTTAATAGGAGACATCAAGGCAAGGCAGATCCATTTACATTCATAATTTCAAGATAGGAGAAGTGGGAAGAATTATAATAGTACATAAACTGCTATAATATCTTGCTTAAATAAAAAAACGTAACTGTAAAAATAAATTTATATCCCCCATTTTTATATTTCGTTTTGGGATCCGTCAAGATCCCAGCAGGCAATAATATCAGCCACTCAACCCAAAAAAATTACACCACACTTTATACAAATTTGCTAGACAACTTTTTGTCATCAGGAATTTCTTTCAAATGTTTTACAAAGCTACTTATTGTTTAAATTAGACCGTAGTAAAAATTAAACTCGTCACGGAATTCTTCTGCAACATAGCACTAACTGAGCTTGGCGTTGAACATTATTTTTGTTTTATTCAATATATTTAAAGTCTGCAAACCATCATAAAAAATTTACATCACATCACAGTGCATGCAGAGGTATCAAAACTCCAACTGCAGCATACCAGCTCCATCAATAATTCGCATCCAAGCATTTGACTTCAAGATTTTGTTTTACACTGACAAGGATGAATACATTGGGTCATAAGCAAGAATGGATTCTGGGAGGTTTGTTGTGTCTTACATGATTTGTAATGAAAATTTTCACACAGCTAGAGGAAAGGGGAAGAGGTAAGGATAGAAAGAGCAGGACTAGAGATTATAAAAACCCTAATGACTCAGTATCAAATGCAATGGGCATACTAGGATCAGCTACAAAACTGGTTAATTTCATTCAGTGCAACTTCTTCAAGGCACATCTTGGCCTTTTCTGCTACATGTTGGAAAGAGATCACTCGCAAAACTGCCTTTTTTGGTACGTGCCTTTTTGGTACGTTCAAGATGTACCTTGGAGAAAACAGATTAAGGAGCCCATAAAATGCTCAATGCCTCATTTCAGACATTCACTCAAGCGATGCTTGTCACAAATATCCGGACACAAGGTATTGAGAATAAAGAAAAATGCAGTTCAAGATTTTCACCAGATGAGTTTTAACTCAAACTGAATAATTTAGCCAGAACCATGATGCACATTACTGTTCGCTGTTTGAAAAAAAGACCATTTCTGCTCTGATGTTTTGCTTTTTTTATCACCACAGGAGAACAGTCCTATATATTATCTGAAAGTAAGACAAAAGAATGTAAGTATATTATTTTTAGTCTGGACATCTTACCTCAATACTAATGTTGATTTGTTCTTGAACGTGTTTCAAAACAATTGTTTTAACGTCAGCTTTTCCAGACTGGTTTTATTTATGTTGCACAACCTGGATGTCGATGTCAGCTCCATCCTGTGGTTGGCCAAAGAACCTCTAAACAAGGTCATGCGTGAATTTATATTCAGAACAGAAACAGAGTTATGAATTTTTATATACCGATGGAGCATGACCTTGTTTGAAGGTTCTTTGGCCAACCACAGGATGGAGCTGACATCGACATCCAGGTTGTGCAACATAAATAAAACCAGTCTGGAAAAGCTGACGATAAAATAGAATTGTTTTGAAACATGTTCAAGAACAAATCAACATTAGTATTGAGGTAAGATGTCCAGACTAAAAATAATAATATTAAAATAACCTCAAAATATAACTTCCTAAAATTAAATATTAATTACAAAATAATGTAAGTTTAAACTGAAAACTATAATGCCATAACTTTTTTAAAACAAACACGGTTATTCACTTCAATCACCTCTAGTATCCACAGGACACTAAGTAATCCCCTAGCTTTTCCACTACAGACGCCGCCTGCTGGGGTTGGATAGGATCTTCATATAGTGACACGACAACGGCTGAAACAGATAACATAATTATAATCCATCAAATGTAAATATAATAATAATAATAATAATAATAATAATAATACGGTACTTTATTTATTCTGGCAGAGTTAAGGCCATAAGGCCCTCTCTTCCACTCAACCAGCACAAATACAAATAAATATTTGACAAATATAGATATACACTATACTAATTATAAACAGTTAAAGATACAATAATGTAGTAATGTAAATGGCATGTACAAACAACATTTCATAGGGTAATAACAATAATGATACGATAATAATAATAATTATAATAATAATATAAATATGATACATTATACGAGAAACACCAATTAATATATATACCTTACACTGGATAATAATGAAGTCGAGTTTAGAGCAAATATAAATTTAGATTTCTTTTAAAAGATGCCAATGTCCGACAGCCCCTTATTTCTTGTGGTAGGAAATTCCAGTTGCGAGAAGTGAAGATGGTATATGACATGGAGTGATGTGATGTCCAATGTTGTGGTATATTAAGCAAGAGACTATGTTGTGATCTTGTGTTTAAGTTATGGTTTGAGGATAGATACTGGAAACGGGATGATAAATAATTGGGAATCAAGGTATGTAGGATCTTAAATAGGAGAATTAGACAGTGCGATTTTCTTCCCTCTTTTAGATGTAGCCATGACAATTCATGGAATAATGGAGAAATGTGCAAAGTAATAAATAATAATAATAGCTTTATTTTACCTGCCAGAGTTAAAGCCTTAAGGCCTTGTCTGCCACTCAACCAAGTTTTAAAAAAATACAAAAAAAGTCTTACATCTAAATTACAATAAACATAAACTTTACATGTTATAAATACAATACAATTAATATTTATGATGTACTTTTATTTAATCTGGATTTAACGAATTTAATGTTTAATGCGTACAAGATATATAAAAAACGAGAAAAAAATTATTAATGACATAGTATAAATTTAAATAAATAGAGAAAAAATAATTATTGGACAACAGGTAACTGCATAAGTGTGTGACTTAAAAGTGCCAAGTGTGCAGCAACCCCTGATATCCTGAGGAAGGAAATTCCAGGAGCGGGCAGAGGCTACTGTGAAGGAAGAAGAATAAGAGGAAGTGCTATGAAGAGCAGACTGTTAACTTGTGATCTAGTGTTAATATTGTGGTAAGAGGATACCTTCTCAAATCTGGACGCCAGGTAAGTAGGAATGTAGGAATTCAGAAGCTTGAAAAGTAGTGAAAGAGAGCGCAATTTACGTCTGTCAGTAAGACGGAGCCAAGAGAGGTTATTGAAGTGTTTGGAAATATGGTCATAACGGCAGATATTGAAAATGACTCGAACGCAAGCATTATGAACATGCTGCAGTCTCTGCGACAAGTCATAGTTTAGATCATTATATATAAAGTCACTTGAGAACATCATTGAGTAAGTTTATGCAACAATTAATATTCTACGACAGAGATTTCAAACTTCTAAAGACCTGAGGACCACAATAAAATTATATTCAGAATTGATTGACAGGCCTCATTATTTATTTAAAAAATAAACGTGAATTGTAAATAGAAAATGAATCTAATAACGTAAATTTTCTATCTTTAATTTAACCCTCTGCATGCCAATGGTAAAATCTCTTGTGTCAGAAATTTAAATCGCACCTGCCGATGGGATCGGCTTTGCAAGTAACTCCTCCTGGCGCGACAGGCCTAGAAGGCCCTTAGCCTACCAGCCGGCTGCTGGTATCTCATCCACATGTGTCAGTCACAGAGGTAGATGATCAGCCAGTGTAGGGGTGACATGTGGTCAGCATGTCGAGTCCCCCTGCCGTTACAGCTGATTTTCTCAACCTGGAGCCGCTACTTATTGTAGCTACCCAAATGCCTCACGATGCTGGGTGGGCACCGATCCCATACTGGCCGAAATACCATGAGAAAATTTCTTTCCCCATGGAGACTCGAACCAGCGCTACTCCCGTAGCTCTGCGCCAAAGCTTCCTGCCTGAACCACTCGGCTACAGCGCGGGACGGCTTTGCAAGTAGTTTAAGTATATTGTCTGGCAGGTAATGGACAGGAGCACCAGAGCCTATCTAATCGGCTCATGACATCTAAAGGGTTAAGAGTAGGATTGATCTGTTGCATTTAGTAAATCCGATTGAGGGTCTTTCCACTTTTCAGCGGTTGCCCTTTTACCAGCCGGCTGCTGGCCCTTCACATCACATGTGTCAATCACAGAGGTAGATGATCAACAGCCAGTGTAGGGGTGACATGTGGTCAGCATGTCGAGTCCCCCAGCCGTTATAGCTGGATCCTCAACCTGGAGCCGCTACTTATTGTAGCTACCCAATTGCCTCACGATGCTGGGTGGGCACCGGTCCCATACTGGCCGAAATACCATGAGAAAATTTCTTCCCCCATGGAGACTCGAACCAGCGCAAGTCCCGTAGCTCTGCGCCAAGGCTTCCTACCTTAACCGCTCGGCTACGGCGCGGGACCCATTTAGTAAATGCTACCACAAATATCATGTCATTTTTTTGTCAGAACTACAAAGGTTTGAAAAGTGTTTGTTTAAAAAACTCAGTCCCTTTACTTTGCCTTTCACTTTGATAAATCAAGTTGAAAATATGTTTCTTATACTTAATTATCAACACTCATAGGATTGCTAAAATTGCTTTAAAATTCAGCAAATTCTTTAAATTTGGCATTAATTCCTGAATATTTGTACTGAATTCAGAAAATTCCAATGTTTTGTAACATCAGCTAGTGAATGTCAGCCTGATAAAATAATGTATTAGATCAGTTATTTCCGAAGTAATTTTAGAAATCTTCGGCCTATTATGAAATTCATTTATTTATGTTTCCCATTAAATCTGACACCACCTATGTGCCTGTTGAAAATTAAAGTTCTTTATGAAAGTCCAAAAGTTGAAACTGTTGGAAGGTGAGTGACATAAGATAAAACAAATCCATCAGAGAACCTGTGAATGTCATTTTTTATTGCAAAAAAATCTCTGCAGGCAATTTCATACATTCAGCCACCTCACATCATTAAAAAGAACCATGTCTTAATATTCGACATCCATGTTCTCTAATGATATGCTGCACAATTTATTATTCTATTTACCCTATAAATAAAAATGAAAAAATTTAAAGAAGAAAACAAATCAGGAAATTTATCAGATCAAATGCAGAGATTGTGACAAAATTTATATAGGAAAAACAAAAAGAAATTTGAAAACAAGGGTGAAAGAACATCTTAGAAACGTCAAAAATGGAGAAGTGGAAAAATCAGCAGTAGCTGCTCATGCTTGGTCCGAAAAACATGATTGAATCAAAAGCTGTTCTAATTAAACAAATAGATAAACAAAACGAACTCATGGTTTGGGAAAAAACCCACATTCAGAAAAATAAAGAAAAACTTGAACTTCGAAATTCCCATGAATTCTGACCTGATCCAGAGGTTTATCGGTCCACCAATAGAGGGGAGAAGAAGTGGTTCTTCCGATCGACGTAACATCAGTTGGAAAAATAGTACTGAAGATGCACCTTCTCGTGGTGCAGCTGTTAGTAATCATTAGACCTCGGATTTTAGGCTAAAAGCCTATTTTTTTCTATAGGGGTAAATTTGTAACTATTAAATATCTTTATATTTTATATCAAATTAGAGCATTTGATAGGCATTTTATTGTGCCTAAAATGCCTAATTTGCCCACTGTGACCTATTTTAAAGTTTTAGAGCCTAAAATGCCTATTTCTACGTATTTAGTCATTTTTTTTAATATTTCCGTACATCAATGAAATAGAAAAATTCTGTACTGGGATGAATTTAGTTCAAAGACCTTTCAACATTTCGGCTTGTAGCAAAACATTTATTGTATATTTCAAAATTTATATATATATATATATATATATATATATAATTTTAAATGCTAAATTTCTTATTATATTATATTATATTTAATTTAGTTAAAATTTATGTTTGTAGATTTAAATAATAATATTTTGATAAAAACAACAATGGGTAATAGAGTAGGTTGCAGCATCTGTTAGTAAAACAGGAAGTAGACAGATTTGAAATGTATAGCTGCTCATTGTTGTCAACAAGAAAACTGTTCAACTGATTTTGTATGTTAGTTAGGAGGAGTCTCTGGAGCAGTGTGGGTGCAGGAGCATGTTGCTCCTATGTTAACAGAATAAAATTGGAGTTTCTATATAAAATTATCCCAAGTGTTGCAATTAATACACCAAGACAGCCGTGTGAGGATATCCCTGAGGTGCAGTTTTCTAGTGTCATACAGGGTGGACCGCTCGAATGGACCTAATTTCAATTGCTTGTTACTGGCAAACGGTTGAAGATAGAAACTTAAAACAACGTTCATAGTACAGAAAAACTCACCAAGTTTCGAATCCTGTCGGTAGATGGCACAAAGATACGTTTCTCGTTCTTAGATTTAATTGTTTGTGAAAATGGCGACTCCGCAGATGAAAGCGCAAGCTGGACCTAATTTCAATTGCTTGTTACTGGCAAACGGTTGAAGATAGAAACTTAAAACAACGTTCATAGTACAGAAAAACTCACCAAGTTTCGAATCCTGTCGGTAGATGGCACAAAGATACGTTTCTCGTTCTTAGATTTAATTGTTTGTGAAAATGGCGACTCCGCAGATGAAAGCGCAAGCTGTTTTGTGGTATGCGGAGTTTAAATCAATCATTAGAGTTCAAAGGGAGTTCCGGCGTGTGTTTAACCGTGATGCTGCAACTGCTAGAAGCATAAAGAAGTGGCGTGATACATTATTAGCTACAGGATCTGTGTTGAAGAAGCATGGTGGTGGTCGCAGAGCATCCGATGAAATGGTAGCAAATGTTCAAGCCGCATTTGAGCGAAGCCCCCGGAAGTCATTAAGAAGAGCTTCGCGGGAACTTCAAATACCAAAATCGACATTACAACGGATTGTCCACAAACGCCTCAAACTGCACGCCATATAAAGTGGCAGTAGTGTGTCTAACGTCTGGAGCCGGAATGACATGCCGCGAAACGGAGGTGGAATTCGGGGCCATAACGATTGCTGGTAACGCTCGTCTTCGGCGTCTGATGGCGCTGACTTTCAGATGACCGAAGATTTTCTTTCTCGGACGAAGCGCATCTTTCCTATTTGTCATTGCAAGTTAAACCGGCATAATGTGCGGGATCTGGGGTATCGGTAGAATCCTCAAAGCGCTCCTTCTAAGAGCCTGTTCGTGATAGTCCCGAAGATTAATTTTTGGTGCAATGTTTGTCACATAATAAGGTGGCATTGGACTCGTTTTCTTTTGCCCTTCGTCCGAGAAAAACTAGTTCGTGGTACCACATATCTTGACATGCTGGAGCAGTTCTTCTTTCCACAAATTGAACAACTGCAGCCTAACATCGTTTTCCAGCAAGATGGTGCTCCTCCCCACTGGTCCAATGAAGTTCGTACGACTTTGGACAACATTTTCCTGGCCGTTGGATTGGTAGGGGAGGACCAATCGCGTGGCCCCCGAGATCTCCCGATTTAACACCACTGGATTTCTTTCTCTGGGGCTATGTCAAAGATAAAGTTTACACCACCCCAGTCAAAGACCTTCGTGATCTTCGTGAGCGCATCATAGAGGCTATTGAGAAACATTCCAGAAGACATACTCCAACGTACTTGGCAAGAAATTGTTCATCGCTTTGATATCGTCACAGTGACTGCTGGGGCTCATATAGAGATGTGGTGATCTGGATATCAAAACTTGGTGAGTTTTTCTGTAATATGAACGTTGTTTTAAGTTTCTATCTTCAACCGTTTGCCAGTAACAAGCAATTGAAATTAGGTCCATTCGAACGGTCCACCCTGTATTTACATATTAATTCAGTGTAATGCCGAAATACAAAGGCAACAAAAGTGTGCTAATTGAACAATGGATAAAGGATGTTCCAGGATTGACATATGATGGGACAATTATATTCTGCCGTTATTGCTGCAAAGAGGTAAGTAAATATTAAAATAAGAGGAACCTATGAACTGCGATATTTGTAACAACGTAGATTACAGATTATAATATTTAAATATTGTTTCCGTTGTTCAGGTTTCACAAGAGAAAAAATCTCATATAAATCAGCATGTTAGTGGAGTTGCTCATAAAGCGAAGGCCGCCCAGAACAACACCTTAAAGCAGGCATTATTGACGGAACCCTCGTCTTCAAATGGTAGGAGAGATTTCAACGTGGAGCTGTGCAGAGCCCTAGTAGCGGCAAATATCCCGTGGAATGCTGTGCAGAATACCGTATTTAAATCTTTTTTACAAAAATACTGTAACCAGACCGTACCTTCAGAATCTACTTTAAGAAAGAACTGTCTAGATTCCGTTTACAACCAAACTTTGAGATCAATTCAAGATGACATTGGTGAATCCTCCATATGGTTGTGTGTGGATAAAACCACTGATGCAATGGGAAGATACATAGCAAATCTGGTAGTTGGTAAAATGGATCCCGATGTGCCTAGTTTATCTCATCTCTTGTGCTCCAAATCGATTGATAAAGTAAACCATAAAGAAATTGCATATTTCGTCAATAAGGTCTACAATTGCTATATCCTGGAGGAGTAGATGATTCAAAAGTTCTTCTTTTGTGTAGCGATGCCGCTTCATATATGATTGCTGCTTCTCCTCTACTGCAAACATTTTATCCAAACTTAATTCATGTTACCTGTTTAGCCCACGCTTTACACAGGATTGCTGAAACAGTAAGAAATGAATTCTCGAAAGTCAACAGCCTTATTTCGAACATGAAAAGGTATTCTCCAAAGCCCCATCGCGGATAGCACTATTCCGACAAACACTTCCTGGAGTCCCTCTTCCACCGGAACCAGTGATTACAAGATGGGGAACGTGGATTGAGGCTGTTTTATATTATGCGGAACATTAGAAGAGATAGCTCCTGTTTTTAATGAAATACCAGCAGATAGTGCAGCATGTGTGGCAGCTGTGAAAGAATTGTTGGGAGATAGTAGTGTAAAACGGGACATTGTTTACATTCGATCAAATTTTTCGTTTTTGTCTTCTAGCATAACTAAATTAGAAGCAAAAGGGAAATCCCTTTGTGATCAATTGTCAATAGTTAGAGAAGCAGAACATAAAATTAAAAGTGCTACAGGAAAATTTGGGGAAAAAGTTAGGGAAAAGTGGATAAATGTGTTTAAGCGAAATCCTGGATTTCACATTCTGAGTACTGTATGTGATTCCATCAATGGAGAGGATGTACTTCTCCCTAAAGAAATTAGCTTGGCAATGTTGCTAAATATAAATATGCACCAGTTACCTCAGTATCAGTGGAAAGGTCTTTCTCTGCTTATAAAATGGTTCTGTCGGACAAAAGGCAAAGTCTGACCACAGAAAATCTGGAGAAAATTGTTATGTATTGCAATGCCAATTATAATAAAGTGTACTTTGATTAATAGGCGAATTGATATCATGTAATATGAACAATGTTTAGTATTAAATTTATGTTCGAATAGAAATGATATTTTTAGCTGCCTAATTATGCCTAAAACTATATTTTTAGTGCCTATTTCATAATTTTTAAAACCTATTTTAGGCGCCTAAAACTTTATTTTTAAGGACCTAAAAATCCTAGGTCTAGTAATCATGCTTATGCATGATGAACGAAAGGGAAGGGCTACCCACCAACAAACACTGGTCAGCTTGGTGAGTTTTTCTTTTTTGATCGAATTGGTATTACTTCTCCTTCCCATACCAATTCCCTCTTTCAACTTTTCTATCCAGTCTCCCTTGACTGACCTCTTGTTTCTTTTGACCCTGATGGTATTAGAGTATTCGAGGCCTAGGGGTTCATTTCTCCTTCCTTCCTGTACATACTTTCTCTCTATGGATGACGTAACCACCACATGTGGTGCCTACTACTAAACGGTTACAACTAGTTTATTGTACTCCAGCCTTTCTGCTAAATATTGGAGTGCAAGAGAGTGAATGATTTCATTATCAAGTGCTCGACATTAGATACCAACCAACCAACCATACCTGTATATAAACAAAATAATAGAAATATAAAATGTTTAATTAAGAGGGTATTTAACAGTAATACTCTCCAAGTAAATCAGATTTTCCCAACTTATTTGTATTGCAGGCCAAATTGAAGAAACACCAAGGTCATAGGTCCTATTATAGCTGTTTGTGGATTATTACTATTATTATTTCTTGAGTCTGAAGATTTTCAGGCTCGTAAAAGATCTGTAAGTCTGAATAAAGAAACCTCTAAGCAAAATTTACTGACAACATCCTTGTAATACCTTAATTGCCTGTTAGATGTCTCATTGGGTCAGTGTACTGACTTGCATGCCATCCATGACATCTACAAGCAAATAAGGTAACTAAAAAATTACAAAGGAGAGGCTATGGTCAAGAATAGACTACACCATTACAGATTAAATAGATAGATCATCACCACCATCATCATCATAAGCATGTGTTGATTTGACACTTCTCTTGTTATGTTGTTATAACATATTTCACAAGTTCTTGTTCCACTTTTTTTTTTCAAGTGCAACAGGCCTACAAGGCCCTTGGCCTACCAGCTGGCTGCTAGCTTCACTTCCACATGTGTTAATCACAGAGGTATAAGATCACTTAGCCAGTGTAGGGGTGACATAGTCAGCATGTCGGCCTCCCCTCAGCCGTTATAGTTAGTCTTCTCAACCTGGAGTCGCTACTTATTGTAGATACCCAAATGCCTCACGATGCTGGGTGGCATCGGTCCCATACTGGCTAAAATTCCATGAGAAAATTTCTTCCCCCATGGAGACTCGAACTAGCGCAAGTCCCGTAGCTCTGCGCCAAGGCTTCCTGCCTTAACCACTCGGCTACGGCACGGGACTCTTGTTCCATCACTCACAATATAGACCTACTCTTAGCATATTTTAATTTATTAGAATGATGCAGACCCACAATGACCAGAGAGAAAGTGATGAAGGGCTATATCCAACATGCGAGCCGTAGTTTGGGCATCTCTGAAGTATATGGAAAGAAAGAAGACAATAGAATTTTCTAAGACCAATTACAAAATGAGCTACATAAAACTAACCATATCAATGTTAATGGAGATTTAAATGTACAGGTTTGAAATCAACCAAACCAAGAGTGTTCATACTTTTGGAAACAACAAAATTAATGAAGTAGGGAACAATTAAGACAACTTGCAATATTTATAAACATTTCAAAATAATGAATACACTCTTCAGAAAGAGAGATATACATAATTTTAAATGACGTTCTAGATGGTATGTTCAGTAATAATATATTGTATTACTTAATGATAGAATTAAAAACAAATTATAAATTTCAAGGTTCATATAGGAAGCAACATAAACAGTGATCAATATTCAGTGATAGAACACTCAAACTAATAGCAAAATGGATGAAATTCAATAAAAAAAACAAACTACGAGGTAATCAAAGCATATATTCAACAAGAAAATAGCATTAAAGGCCTACATCAATGAAGATTACTCGAGTATCTATAAAAAGAAACAACAAATAATACTGAAGAATGGAATATTTTTAAAAAATACATCCTGAAGTGAAGGGATAATGGAGTTAGAAGGAAGAAAAATAAGAAAAAGAAGACATCTAAATATCTGTAATGTTAAAATATAAAAGATGATTCAAGATAAACAAAAAAGTCTATCACTGTAGTCTAAGGGTCGTATGTTAGAACATTACTCTCTACTCAAATTACTTCCAATCACTAGTGAGCTGATTCACCGTGAGCAATTGCTGAGAACGAATTAACGGCCGACTTATCGGTCATGCATGAGAGTCGACGTTTTCGTAATATTGGCAACGAATTACCCAGAATTCTCAGCGATAAAACCACTTCCGTTATTTTCGTCTGCTATAGAGGAATGCATTTATGCTTGCATCCCGCAAATAATACCGTATACAAACACGTCTGCGACACGCAATATTACACCGATTCTCCTGTTCTTCCAGTTGAATTCTTTGGTAGACTCTATCAAATTCCTCTTCTCCGTGTATACCGAAAACATGATCGAAGTCTTCAAGGTCCGACATCTTGGATAAATGTTGGATAAAGCAGCATCGATTACCATCGGTTCCCTTCGGGATTTTAATTTGAGTTGCTCATTTAAGCTACCTCCGCAGGTAGCTTACAAATTTAACCAATTATTATCGCATGAACAGATTTGAGTAAGCAAAATCGTATTAGCATACAACTTGCTCAGCAGAGACGGCATTTTACTGTCTAATGCGTCCAAACATGCGACCCTAAAGGTACCATGCTGCCTTGTCACACAAGCAGACCTGGATTCAATCCCTGGTCAGGACAAGTTTCCTGGGTGATGGTTTTTCCTCAACTGTAAGACAAATGTCAGGAAAATTTAAGGCCTAAGAAGTTCCCCAACATCATCTGGCCATCATTAACATGTTCATTACGTTCAGGATTAAGGCCTCTCCTGGTGCATCATTACCTTCACCATTACCTATCATATATCATCATGGTAGCATAACTCTGCCTTTCAGGCGCCCCAACCTCAAAGTTGGTTACAATAACACCATGCCAGGAGAGAATAACAGAATGTCAATGTGGTGGCATTCAAAAAAATTAACAAAAATAATGTTAAGTTTTATTACAGAATAAATCTTCAAATCTAAGGAAGTCGTAAAATAAACCCTTGTAAATCTATAATGAAGAAAATTCATCAAGATTCATGGGATCAATATACAGTATATCAAATATAGAATGAAAGAGATGACAGACACTAGCATACAAAATAATGAATCAGAGAGAAGATAGCAAATATAAATACCACTGCTGATTAAGAACAATGGATACAAAATTATAAGGGCTTGTAGTATGTGCTGAACAAAGATAAAGAAAGTGTACAAAATTACCTAGACTGGCCACAAATTCCAATACGAAGTTTTTAGAGAAAAGCTCAAATATGATCTCGGATATGTTTATATAATTTTAGTAGTGAAGAAACAGAAAATGTAAGAAATTACCTAGTCTGACCATAAATTTTTATATGAAGTTTTAGAGAAACTCATATTTCAATATAAAAATAGTACAATGGATTCTTGGTTAATTCAACTTTGGGTATTTCAAATAAAAGTTTATTCTCTTTGAAATTCCTACTTTAATCAGCGTTAAAATTTCACATTTAATTTGATTTTCAAAGCTTAAATCTGGATAATTCAAAGATAGGATTTTATTTTATAACTTGATTTCAAAGAACTCACAACAAAAGTTCTCTGCTTTTAATGTACAGTACCTGGACAGTTTGTGGCTATTAGGGGTCCTCATCTAGGGGATATGTGGATGGCGACCACAAGGTGCCCAAGCTGAGCAAAACATTTCTTCCACTTACTTGTGTTTTGCACTCTTTTAACTTTACTATCTAACTTCTCTTGGTTAACTCTTGTTTTTTTGACCCCGACGCTATTAGGGCATCCGAGGGCTAGGGAGTCATTCCTTTCTTCCATTTCTTCTTTCCTTTATTTTCTTTTCTTCTCCAGAAAAGCCTGACCAGAGGCTATAAGATGGCAGCCCCATCACTGGTCTTGCCTTCCTTTGGCCAGCAACCAATCGAAGGGACTATTATTATGCTTTCAAGTCTTATACGAGAATTTCGCGGAAGGATCGTACTATTTAGGCTGGAGGGAAAATTTTCTATAGGATCGTAACAGGCCTTGGCCTAATACTTGGAAGGAAGAAGAAGAAGTTAACAGACTTAGGGTCGGTTTCACCAACAGTGGTAACTGTATTACGCCAGTTTAAGCTATGCATTATACATGGGGAAAACTGGTGTAATACAGTTACCTCTGTTGGTGAAACTGACCGTTAACCATAATCTCTGCTGGCCTTGCAAACTCCACCTTCCCCACCTCCTGATCCAACATTGGAAGACCAGCAGGCATTGACTATCACTACTATACTGCAGCCACTGATTCTACAGCTCTGAATTTTAGGTTATATGAGGGGTAAAGGGAGAATTCACCCTCTACTGTCAATAAGGAAATTGTTGTGTGCGAGTATATGTCTGCCACAAACAATCACTGCTCGACACAGCTATAGCACGCTAGTAAGGTTTGAAATTGCTGAGATGTTATCAGCTGTATGTCTGCTAACTGCATACATAAAGTGGCCACTCCCACTGAATATCCATATCAGCAACACTGTCGTGAAAACGTGTTACACCCATCTATCCCCATCCCTTGGTTAAACTATTGCTCTGCTTCATCGGCCATGGAGTTAGGATATGTCCACTAATTGTTGCCTCAGTGTGTAACTTTGAGATTGATCTTTTTGTCATGTACAGATCTCAAGTCATTGTTTCCAGAACCCATTACAGCAAATATGCTTTCTATACAGCATGAGTTCTTAAAAGCTTGGGACAGTCTTGCCTCTGATGATCCTTGACAAATCCAGTATAAATGAATCGCTGGATAGTCTAGTAAACAAATATTCTGGTGATTTTCAGCTTCTTTAGAAACTGGTAATTTTCAGCTTTTTTTAGAATCTGGAATTTTTTGCAATTTTCCCTACCTTATATAAGACTATCAGAGCTACACAATTTTTGCATTTTTCTCATTCCATGTTCAAAATTCAAGGTAACTGCTTCCTATATAACTGAACAACTCACAAAAAACGAGGTCCAACTGAGCATAAGGGTAGTTTATAACCCTTAAAAAAGGTTGTACAGTATGTGTCAGTTTTAAGGCAAGACTAGAATACCCCATTTATATGATCTCAGTATTAACTGACCTGAAAAGACTCAAAAGCAGAAATGTTTATGGCCCAGATAGAATAAATGAACTGCTAATATATTCTGGGTTGAATAAAACTTCGCACCTATATATTGCATTCTGGTGAAGATAACATCCCTAGGTCATAGAAGTTACCACATTTTTAAAAGGGGAAACAATATAAATGCAATAACTACATTAGGCATCTTTTAAACACGGCTTATATTGGTTTATGCAAGGATTTAGAAAAAGATGCTCACTTAATATTTTTGGCATTAAAATAATCTGAGAAAAGCAATTCAACTTATAAAACCACATAGCTTTCAATGACTTCAAAAAAGCTTTCAACACCATGGATAAAAATAATAAAAATAATGGACAAAAAGGATAATCCTTGGTCATCATTGGAATTATCAAAAGTTTGTATGCTGATAAATAAAAAATAATTTTAAAATAGAAAATCAAGGCTTTAAAGCAAAGATGTAGTTTATTACCCATCCTTTTCAACATTTATATTGACTATTTAACTCATGCTCCAAATGGTAGTCAATGACCAACCACATTTCAATGATTTTTTATTTACAACCAATCACAGTCGTGTTTTGCCTTGAATTTATCAAGTGAAGTTTATCATATTAAAGAAAGCTCCTCCTTTTTAACATTCTGAATAAGTCATAGCATTATTTTGCAGTGATTGACTCTCTAAGAAATACAGCTACAAGATTGTATATATAGTGCATGAATGTCAGCAGATAGCGCATGCAGGAGATAATATACAAACATTTGTAGCAATTGATTATAGCACAAAAAAAAAAGAAATCGCTGTTTGCACTTTCTTAAACGAATTATTTTCCAGGAAATGACGTTGCAGTAAAATATAAATGACATATTTACATCATAGGACATCAGAAATTAATTAATACCTATAATGTTGGTTATAAATTACTCCACTAGGATGCATTCTGTGGCAAGTCATTCGCTCAGCCTCTTATTTCAGAAAATAAGTACTTTTATTAAGGGTGAATAATTTATGAACACATAATTATTATCAGAAGTAGGGCATATTTATATTCAAATGAATTGGAATTAAAACAGGAATTCAATGGTAACAAATTTAAAATGATATAACCTACCACAAAATAATTTCATAAGCAATAAATAAAACACTAGTATCAAGCAATTAGCGCCAGTCATAGACCTGGACCCTTGCTATTGTAGCGAACAAAACTAGTAAACATCATACAATGGAACCGTAAGCCCTTATACAATGGGGAAAAATCTGCAGTTTCCTTTGTTAAGAGGACTTACAAGACTGCACTATTATTAACTTGTTATAACAATGCTAAGCCCAAAAACTTCATACAAAAGGCTGGGAAGTCGCAGACAAGCAATTGGATTTTCCTAGGTAACTTGTGGAAAGAGTTATCCCCAAGCCAATTTTAACTAGGACATGTCACTAACAGCGGGTAACTTCTTTGGCGGCATAAGGTAGATGCCGACAGTCGATAGCTGCCCTATTAAAATACCACTCCATTTGGTCAACCCTGAAAATTTTATATTAGGGTGCAACTAATTTAAAGGGAGGGGGACGAGGCCACAAACATCTAAGTTAAACACCCCCGATAACGCCCTTAAGATATAATTTACCAAACACCCCCGATAACGCCCTTAAGATATAATTTACCAATCAAAATTAGTGTAACATCTAAACTGTTTGTGAGACGCTAAGACTTTTGGTGGAAGGGACTAATGCCGGCCCACTCAGAAATAATAAATATTTTTACTTAGCGAAAACCATTTCAGTAGGCAGTTCAGTAGCGTGGAGTAGGCAGCCAGTAGTCGGTTGCGAGCAGAGTCGCGACTGGCGAATGTGCCAGTACAGGGCACATCGATCTGTGTAAGTTTCGGCGCTTTGTTGAGTGTTATAAACATTGTTAGTTCTAACCCACCAACAGCCTTTGCGTCAACTCGTACAACACGACAATTGTAACATTAGCTACAATAAACATGCATCATCCAGTGGAATTGATCACACCGGGCCTACTTTTTTCCCCAAGTGAACATCCTTTCTTACGGATTCCCGAGAGTTAAGTCCATTGTTCTACCGAAACCTGAACCCAACTAGTCCAGAGCACAATTGTCCATGAACCCTTATCCTAGGACACAATTAAAACCTACCCCCCGTCTGTTTTAATTCCTACAATATTGTGATCCTTTGGCAATAAATAATACGATCTAGTTGCAGTGATGAACAAAAGAAGCAAATGAAGTGAACCAATTGTTTCTCATTTGTTTTCAAACATCGCCGTTTACATTAAATATATGAATATTTTAAAATAACTATAGTTAAATAATGATTTGTGAGTAAACAGCTTAATTTTATTCGTTAAATAGTCCTAACAAATGCCACTCTTGATTTCCAAATTCTCTAGATAAATTCACTCCTCACTTCATGAGTCATGAATTTATCAATAATTTGGAAATCACTCGTGGCATTACTTATGACAAACTTACTAACATATGGAAACAAGGCATTAATTCAGGAATAAAATGTGAAGAGCATAACTTCAAAATACTCTATACAGATTATATAATATATAATTCAGAAAAAAAAATACAAAGATCAATTCAGACTACAGCAACAGAGTAAAAAAAAAATAACCTGAATATTTCAATATAAAAAATAAGATGACTTATTATCTTTCCATTTTCATTGTATAATGCATTTCTATGTGTGACCATATATTTAGTTTTATTGATATTTACTTCCAGTCACATTTTTTTTAGTAATACTCAATAGTGTGTGCATGTTGGCCTTTAGTGCCTCCTTGCTATCGCCCAATAGTACTACATCATCAGCATTGTAGACGAAATAAATTCACAATACTTCAAATAAATTCACATTATTTCAAAGAAATTCACATTATTTCAATTTCAATGTGAGAGATTACTAAAATGCATTGTTGAATTTATGAAAATATTTTCTCCTGAGTGAATCACAATCAAGCCAATTCCAAAGACTGATATTTCTACAAATGCAATTTCTCTTAGTATTAAAACATTTTATAATTCTGTTGATTTAACTCTTAAACAATCGAGACACCGTGTCAATTTATATGGTAGCTTTCATTAATTCTAAGTAAGCAACAAAATGGTTCAGATATTATAAGCAATTAATATCAATAAAGTTACACAAACCTTGTTGTGTCTTCATGCAATGAGCTCCTACTTTGCCGAGTTTAGCTCTAACTACTCTTTCAGTACCAGAGAGGTAGATATAGCGATTTCCCGCCAACGTCACTCCTGAAGATGCCAAAATATCCTGCTTCTCGAATCCTTGTACAAGTTTAGCGATTTCTTCTTTGGACACCTGCAACAAAAAAGTTATTGTTACAATTTATAACACTTTGTAGATTATAATTATAAATTATTCCTATTAATATCAGATTTTAAAATGTCAAAAGAAAGAACAAAAATAATGGCATTTTGGGGAAACGAACATATAAGATCAAAAATCGTAATAGACAACAATCCTCTGTGTTATGAATACATAGAGTATTTTATTTAATTGTTTTATAGATTATTTTAATTATTCAAACAAAAGTTTGTTGAAATAAAGTTTAGACATGACATATTTCAGAACAGGGTTTTCAAGAACAGTTGACTGTAAACCTCTACATTTAGGGCCGCATGCAAATACATTAGTCTCTACTCAAATTACTTCCAATCACTGGTGAGCTGACTCACCGTGAGCAATTGCTGAGATCGAATTAACGACCGACTTACCGGTCATGCATGAAAGTCGACTTTTTGTAATATTGGCAACGAATTACCCAGAATTCTCAGCGATAAAACCACTTCCGTTATTTTCGTCTGCTATAGAGGAATGCATTTACGCTTGCGTCCTGCAAATAATACCGTATACAACGATGTCTGCATCATGCAATATTACGCCGATTCTCCTGTTCTTCCAGTTGAATTCTTTGGTAGACTATCAAATTCCTCTTCTCCGCGTATACCGAAAACATGATCGAAGTCTTCAAGGTCCGACATCTTGGATAAAGCGGCAAGATTTCAAACTACATCAGTTACCATCGGTTCCGTTCGGGATTCTCACGATAAGTTTCTACCTTGAGTTATGATCTTAAGTTACCTCGTCAGGTAGCTTACAATTATTATCGCATGAATAGATTTCTGAGTAAGCAAAATGTATTAGGATAAAACTTTCTCAGCAGAGAACGCCTTTTACGGTCTAATGCGTTTATAAATTTGACCCTTAGACTCTGGAATGTTTAGTACAGT
The DNA here is from genome assembly GCA_030220185.1 of Diploptera punctata. Classification (NCBI taxonomy): domain Eukaryota; kingdom Metazoa; phylum Arthropoda; class Insecta; order Blattodea; family Blaberidae; genus Diploptera; species Diploptera punctata. The sequence goes on from JASPKZ010009384.1 coordinate 41,446, forward strand.
TAGTCAGTGGAAAGTTAGGTCAAGTTGAGTATATAACCCTGGGGAAGTGAAGGCCTCGTGTCTGTCTGTGCAAACAAGAGGTGCTGATGGGTGAGTAAGCTACCATTTTTCTTAATGTGTGTCCTGGACCAAATGGAAAGGGAATCAATTACCTTAACAACTTTAATACTATATTTTCAAAAAGGGATATTAGAATTTTTAAATGTAAAGTAGGGTAGATTTATAAAAACCCCATCCCTCTCTCTCAAACCCCATGAAGTACTGTAGTTTTTAATATAAGCTTAGTTTAGTTATTTAGGGCTAGAATACTTAGTTATTGTAATCGTTATCAGAAATGAAATAGTTAAATTTAAGAATCCATTTGCATATATAACTATACATCCTCATACTAACGCTTGGCTAGAAACTCATGCTACCAGATTTTCCAAGTCCCGAAGGTCCTTTAACCTTTAAGCCTAAGAAAACCAGCGGTTCGTAATACTCTGGAACAAGTAACAAATTTTATTGTTTGGGTTGTAATTTTACTATAAAGACAAAAACTGAAAGAGGCATACATATGAAACTGTCAAAATTTCAAATGATATGCAGAACTATACACAAAACATTAAAGAATAAAACAAGAAGAGATACTAAATTGAAGTTTTATGAACATTGGTAGTTCCTGCATTACTTTATGGGAGCAAAACTTGGGTAATGACCAAAAAATTGCAAAGTAGAATACAAAGCGCAGAAATGAACTTCCTTAGAAGTAACAAAAGGCTGCACAAGATTGGATCGGATAAAGAGTGAAGATATAAGAACAGAGTTAAATATATACCCACTGAATGAGAAAATCAGAGAATATAGAGAGAAATGGTTTACACATGTGGAAAGAATGAATGTAACAAGATTACCAAGAGCAGCATTCAACTACAAGTCAAGAGGTTCAAGGGATGTAGGAAGGCCAGTGAAAAGATGGACAGAACAACTGTGAGGCAAAATAGGCAATTTTTGCCCAGCGCATGAAGTGAAGAAGAAGAATACCGTACGGGTTTCAAAATTCAAATCATCGTCAATTTTTGGTCCTATGGCCATTGAACCATCGACTACTTATTTACTGCATTCATCATGCTCCAAATCACTTCCAATTTTAAAACCTGTGTAGGTCATCCTCTAAATTATTCAGTCATCTCTATCCCAGGCATCCCACCGAGTTCCCTCTGGTTTTGTGTTGAGAATTTTCTTCTGGACTTAATAATTTAAATCATTTCTACATGTCCCAATAATTTAATCAATTTGCTTTAATATAATTACAATTTTGGGAGCTTTGTAAAGTTCTTTCAAGTCATTCATTATTAATACATACAGTTCCAAAAATCTTTCAAAGGAATTTCCATTTTCACGTGTTAATGTTTTCAAGTTTGTTTATTAGTGTCCAGGTTTCAGGTATACTCAAAACCAGTAGCTTATTAATTGTCTTACACAGCAAGTTCAGCGGGTTACATCAGATGGGATCGGAAAATGAACACCAATATCTTAAAAGAATTGCAGACTACGCCAATTTTGGAATATATTAAACAGTACCAACTAAATTGGAAACACCATCTTGAAAGAATGAGTTCAAATCGGATCCCCAAAGCTGTTTATAATTATATACCAAGAGGACGAAGATCTCTGGGCCGCCCTATGAAACGCTGGAGGGAAAATTTTCTATAGGATCGTAACAGGCCTTGGCCTAATACTTGGAAGGAAGAAGAAGAACACAGCAAGTTAAGTTTGATTGTTACCAGCGAAGACCAAAGAAGCATATGGAAGTTGTAATAACATCAGCTTCCTACTACTCCTGGCGCGACAGACCTACAAGGTCCTTAGCCTACCAGCCGGCTGCTGGCCTCACATCCACATGTGTGAATCACAGATGTAGATGATAATCAGCCAGTGTAGGGGTGACATGTGGTCAGCATGTCGAGTCCCCCAACCATTACAGCTGGTTTTCTCAACCTGGAGCCGCTACTTATTGTAGCTACCCAAATGCATCACAATGCTGGGTGGGCACCGGTCCCATACTGGCCGAAATACCATGATAAAATTTCTTCCCCCATGGAGACTCGAACCAGCGCAAGTCCCGTAGCTCTGCGCCAAGGCTTCCTGCCTTAACCACTCGGTTACGGCGCGGGACCAGCTTCCTACTGCTAGTTGCAATTCAAAATAAAGTACATAACTTTAAATCAAACTTAACACAAATAATTCTCAATTATACATAATAATTGGGGGTTCAATAAATAACAGTGATATACAGTTCCAAAGAAAAGTAGTCTCAAAGAAGGGTTACCACATAAGGGATAATACCATATATATCTTTCAAAATTGACAACACACTATAAATAATTTAGAAATACTGTATTAACATTAAATATAGAACTTTCTTAAATAGATAAGTAATCTATACTACAATTACTTTCATATGGGTGACATGACTATTCTTAAGTTTAATTGGCTGCAGTTGCAACTAGTTCATTGTGTGTTTATCCACACCAAAAGTCTCAAGACAACCATTGCATTATTATGTGAATAAGTAAACAAATTGCTTCAAGAACGAATTCTACTACCATTAAAAGAGTAAGCAACGTTAAGGGATATCCAAATTCATACACAGAATCCAAATATTTGGTAAAATAGATCAAAATTAACTTTCTACAAATCAGTCATCATCTTTCCTTTAAATGGCGAGTGTACAACCAGAGTGAACTAAGCGCCATTTTTTAAAAATTGCCAATCTTCGCGCCATATGTACATGATTTTAATGTACTGCAAACCATTGCATTGAATAAACAAATTATTGACTCATGGAACCGCTAGCAGTAAATTTCATTCTGTCAGACTACTATTGGAGATATCTGTGGTCAAGGAGAGTGAACCAAGTGCACGGGAAAGTCCCTTATTGTGTATGTAGTACCGTGTAAAAAAAAATGGATAGTGGTAAAGATATAAGCAGTCCGTCGGACTTTTCATCATTCTCTGATGAAGATTACTTTTCTGATGCTGAGGGGGGTAAGTAAAACACCATTTGTAAAGAAATATAATAGATTTTTAATAAATAAATTTTGATTATAGGTTATGTGAATTCATAAAATTGTGATCAAGCATAGTGAACTATGTCACATAGATTATTTTCCTTGCCTCATACAATGCTGTCATCTGTTAGCAGCAATATCAGCTATGCATTCCCTTCTTCGTATGTATCAGTGACTAAAAAAACTCTAACCCGCCTTTTACATAGTTTACTATGGTCGAATTTAATGATGTTATATTCCAACCGAGAAATAGTGTATATTCGCACGAAATAGAAATTAATCGGGGCTAATACTTGTTATTTAAAATAATTTATAGCAATAAATACATTAATTATTTATATTGTAATAATATTTCCACATAATACTAATATTCTAACAATAGATTTTTTTTAAATTTATGTTCAGATTCGTCATTTGATAGCTACAATAGTAATTCACCAATCATAAAAAAAACGTAGGAAAGCAAAGCCTGAAATATGGAAAAAGAACATTCGAAAAAAGAAGCAAAATTCAGGAAAAGCATATACGAATACCCGTGGATTAAAATTTCCTAAAAAAATTGTTTGCAAGGACTTTGACTGCAACTGTCGCTGGAAATGTGGAGACAAAATTACTTTTGAACAGCGGAAAAATAATGTTGATACGTTCTTTAGCAATTCTTCCTGGGAAACACAAACACGCCATACTAGCAAAATCTGTTAAAGTAGTTGCAATTAAACGTAAAAGAAAAGAGAAAGACAGTCGAAAAGTCGAATCAAGAGAATATTATTTGCATGTGGGTTCTGAGGATGTTCGTGTATGTAAAAAAGCTATGTTTATGAATACACTGGAAACAATATTACTAATAAAATATGTACAAACTACACTAGAGTACACTAGAAGATAACAAAATATGATGAAAAATATTTTTAAAAATATAATTATTATTTATAGTGAATTTAGATTTATTGCATCCCTGATAATCACTAAAAGATCAGTGAGCGTGTTCAACTAAAGTGAACTATTATCAACGACATGCGGTACTTCATTCCGCCAAACTGAACTATGTGATTGCTGTAGCAAAAGTAACCACTATTTTCATATATATAAAAGTGGAATATATTGGTCACGTGTATTTTATGTCATTTAGAAAACACAAAACATTTGCCTTTTAAAGTTTCAGGTCATTATCTTTTGCGGTTACGCTATGGTGAGGTTTCAAACTTAATTATCTTATACTGAAAAATTAACAATATGTCACTTAGTTCACTCTGGTTGTACACTCGCCAAATAGAGAGAATATCTCTATTTTTACACACTTTATATTAGCTCGACCTGTATCTATTTATGTAACGGAATTTTTCAACACGATTTTCACCCACTTAAAAACATTGGATTGACTTGAAACTTTGTATACTTGTAAAGGACCAATGACAATACAATAATTTCATAAATAATATATAATAGGTTGCGAACTTATCGAGTTCTTAGTCCATCCTTGTAAGAAATTAATATTATATCCTCTGGTAGCTCAGTTGGTAGAGTGGTGGACTGTAGTGGTATATAATTTCAGTAATCCATAGGTCGCTGGTTCAAATCTGGCCAGGAGGATTTTTTTTAGAAGAGTATTAAGCAATTCAATTTTCGTGGGATTCCAGTTTATGACAATCAATTAAACTAAGAATTTAAAAAAATAATAGTTTAAAAAACTAAAACAACACACTTTATTAGAAAACCGAACTAAAATGTGAAAAATAATATTAATTTCCAACACGCTTGGAATAAAATTGAAGTGCTGAACAAAATAATCATCTCCAAACACATCTAGAACAAAACTAGAGTTCTCCACAAAAAAAATGATACCATCAAAAGCGTGGAGTGCTTTTTATGGTTTTTACGTTTTCTTCTTAGAGACTTTACTTTTACCAATATCTGTTGATTAACAAATATATTAATTGAGCACCCCACACTTTTGATGGTAAAATTATTTTTTTGTAGATAACTCTAGTTTTATTCTAGATGTGTTGGAGATTGATTCTTTTGTTGACCACTTCAATTTTATTCCAAACGTGTTGGAAATTAAAATTATTTTTCGTTTTTTAGTTCAGTTTTCTAACAAAGCATGTTGTTTTAGTTTTTTAAACTATTATTTATTTTTTCTACTCACAATGACAAGATATCTACATATTACATAGAGCAGCGGTACTCATTACGCGTCCCATTAAGGCTCTTGGAATAAATTTACCTTCATTACAGTACATTTAAATTTTTAATTCTAAGTATAAAATAATATTATCTTTATTGAAATTCTACAAAACTTTGAATATCCCTGTGTCAACAGATATGGTTTCTTACATTTGGCTCACTTGTAATTTTAGTGAGTACCACTGATATAGTTATATAAGTGCACTTAAAATACTAAAGTATTGAAATATCAAGTGTGTAAACAATTTCTACTTCTGATCATTAAGTATTAACAATGACTCAGAGTGATCCTTTTGTCTTTGTCTCTCTCTCTCCCAGGCCTGACTGCAACAGTGTCTGGTATGTACCATCTCAACCAGTTCTCCAGGTGCAACTCAAGTCAAGGCTACAGCTCACATCAGCAACATAAGATAACCAACTAGCATCATCTAAAATACATTGCTACTTATCAATGAAACTAAAGACAACTTCCAGCATTGTGATATTTCAAAAGATTGGAACATTTCATGAAGTGATGTTAGTTTCAAAGTATTTCAATATTTAATTTATAGAACATTGGCCTAGAAAGCCAAAGGTCCTGGGTTCAAACCCCGGTCTGAGCATGTAATTTTTCTCTTCAAATATAATTTGTCCTTCAGTGAGAAGTATTAAATTGATAATAAAGACATTGAAAGAAGCCCTACTGGCATTATAAAGTAATGTTTAAATGTCTTCTTAAGGAGGGTGATGGGTGAAATTTCTATTTTCTACAGTTTTTACGTTAGATACTTGATTTTTTTGTGCACACATTCATGCCATAATAGGTAATATTATAATGTGTCATCCTTCTAGGCTTAAAGGTTTTTGAGTTATTGAAAAAAATCCATTTAAAAATTTGCATATTAAAATGTTTAGCAAGTCCCATAATTTTTTTAATTAATTCTTTTTTAATTTTTTTCTACATGACCACTGACTTATTTAGAACAACACTATGCATTAACTTTTCTATATCATTATAATAAAGGAAGAAAAATATATACATCTACATATGAAAAAAAAAATTTTTTAATTACTACACATTTTATTTTTTATTTCAAAAACTATCGACGTTTTAAAATCCATGCATAGAATTATTAGCCATAGTGTGTGGGACATGCAATTAAAATTTTGTGCTTTATCATTAAATTTGTCAATGCTATTTTGATTTGAATGTATTGAAATGCAATGAAAATAAAAGTGTGGAAAAGCCAATTTGAAAGTTTTGCATGCAGTTAAATTAGTATGTAGCATACATGCCCTCCTACAGTCATAAGGAGACTTATAGGACACTGAAACTTCACCAACTTATACTTTAAGGTATGTAGTAATTTTTTAGTACAAAAAACAAAAAATGCTAAAGTTGACCGAAAATGTCGAAAATTTCACCCATCACCCCCCTTAAAATAAGAAACCACCATTTGCATAATCGAGTAATGGCTTGTAGCATTCGGCGATCAGGAATTAACAATGTTTAAGAGAAAATCTGCATTTAGATTGGAGTGTTCAAATAGCTCAGCGGTAGAGCATTGGCCTAGAAAGCCAAAGGTCCTGGGTTCAAACCCCGGTCTAAGGTATAATTTTTCTCTCTTCAAAATATAATTTGTCCTTCAGTGAGAATATTAAATTAATAATAAAAACATTTAATTTATACACTGAAAAGTGAATTCAAATACAAAATGAAAAGGATATATGAATGGAAAATTAAATATATGGTATTTATTTATCCCAATGTTCTATTAGGATTACGAATGAATTCTGTTATATACAACTGAAATAATTTTATTTGCAGGTAATTGAAAGTATAAGTACAAAATGTAAATTGTAAAATAAAATGTTTTATTAATTTAGGTAACATAATAGTTACAGAGACTTTTGATGTCCCAACTCCTTTCAAAAAACATTAAGCTGAAAATATATAAAACTATTATTCTACCAGTTATATTATATGGGTGTGAAACATGGACTCTTACTGTAAGGGAGGAAAGGAGATTACAAGTATTTGAGAATAAAGTTCTTAGGAAAATTTTTGGACCAGAGAGAGATGAACAGACAGGTGAATGGAGAAGACTACATAACAATGAACTACATGGTCTTTATAGGAAGCCAGATATAATAAGAACAGTTAAGTCTCGTAGACTGCGATGGGCAGGACATGTTGCACGTATGGGGAATGAAAGACGTGCATGGAAGCTTCTTGTAGGAAAGCCAGAAGGAAAACGCCCAGTTGGTAGACCAAGAATGAGGTGGGAGAACAACATTAACTATGATTTGAGGGAAGTAGATTATACAGGGAATGATTGGAAAGCATTGGCTCAGGATAGGGATGTATGGAGAGCTTATGTCCGCGCGGCCATGAACCTACGGGTTCGATAGTGCCAGTGAGTAAGTAAGTAAGTAAGTAACATAATAGTAACTAAACTCAAAACTATACAACATTTTAATTTCGCCTCGAGGACCTATAAATAAATTCTTGGGCGAACTCATCATTAAGGAATAAATAATGTGGTGCATGGGATTAGCATCATGATCTCAAATCCATTCCAGAGTATTTGATACATTGGCCTTGTGACTTTTAGATAGTGATCATAACACCAGTCGACTAGAGGCTACTGATGATGGAGATATAGCTCCGAAACTGCAGTCAAGAAGAATAAAGGATATGAGATGAGATATTAAAAATATTAATTCAATTCTTATATATTTTCATATTAAAAGTTTCTTAAACCCTTTGTACACCATGCCCGGTGTGTGCTGGTGAAAGTGTGTATACAGTGGTATGCCATGCCCAGCAAGCTCCGGTTTTCAATCTTATTATTTTAAATATTTTTTCCCCAAAATCTTTACTTCAATTTAGTAAAATTATTTCTTGTTCTGCGTTTGTACATCCTTTCTTAGCAATACTTTGCACATCTCTTACTGAATAAGGGTACAGGCTGGTGGTAAAGGGGTTTTCTAAAGAAGGGTGTATATTCATGTTTCAAGGTCTTTTTTTGGCTATGGAATGTTGCAATTTCAGGATTTTCTCTATTTATTTTATTTTCAGTTGAAAAGATACCTGGCCAAGGGGTAGTCCTGTGGTGAAACAGTGATTAATGTCTCAAAGATGACAAAAATACAATACCCAAGTTTATTGTGCCAGTTTTATCAGAAGGTGAAAACAACAGTAACAGTTCAACAAATGATTATTCGTTTGTCGAATGTGGTAGTACTCCAGTTTCCAAGAGAATATTATTACAATCTAAGCCTGTAAATAGTAAAGCAAGTGATGTAGACCTAAATGAACAGGGTGTAAGTGACAGTGTTAGGCGTGTCGCATCAGACAAAACACGTGGCATAGAACAGCTGTTTAACTGGAATTGATTAGAACCCAGGACTCTAAAAAATGTTCTAACAATATTTAATACAATAAGTGTTTAGTGATAATAACATCAAAATTATTCAATTAGGATAAATGTTTTAGTGATAGTGATAACAAATTTCAATGAAGACACCGTGCAGAATTCGAACCTGGGATCTTTACAAGTGGAAGCAACACCGCCTAACCTTCAGATAAATGTATAATGGTGAGTTTCAATTCAATTTAGCACAGCACATAGACAATAAATTATACTTTATATAGGTTTATATTATATAGTATGGCATAGTACTTTACATTTAAAAAACCTGGCACCCACAACCCAGCTGGCAAAAGGGAAATTTGGCAGTCAAAAGGGAAATTTGGCGGTCAAAAGGGAAATTTGGCGGTCAAAAGGGAAATTTGGCGGTCAAAAGGTTAATGTGTTACCCATCTACATGACATGGAGTATGTTTAATATTCTCTCTAAAAGAACCAAAACTCTCTCATTTTCTACACTCGGAAAATTCCACTGATCTTAGCCATCTCAGCTCTCAGGCAAATGTACTATTCTCAGACTATCAAGCCCATGGAGACACAAAGCAACAAACGAAAGTGAGGAAAAAAAGCAATGACTAAAAAAATTAAAATATTGAATTATTATTGATTTCGTACATCTCAATGATGGATAAATCATATTTGAAGAGAAAAATTATACGCTCAGACCGGGACTTGAACCCGGGACCCTTGGTTCCCTAGACCAAGTGCTCTACCAACTGAGCTACCTGAGCAAGTACCGATCTAAACGCAAATCTTTCTCTATATACATTGCATTTGGTGGACGGGAATTGCAATGTATATAGAGAAAGATTTGCGTTTAGATCGGTACTTGCTCAGGTAGCTCAGTTGGTAGAGCACTTGGTCTAGGGAACCAAGGGTCCCGGGTTCAAGTCCCGGTTTGAGCGTATAATTTTTCTCTTCAAATATAAAATATTGAACATTAAACAGGAGACTTCACAAATATACAATAAGTAATTCTGCAAGTATCATAAAAATGTTATAATTTATATAGCAAATCCTTCAGAAACATTAATGAGAGAAGATACACACAGTTAATAAATGAGTTGGAGAAAATGCTTTAACATTTCACCTCATAAAGTTGCATGTCTTCACAATACTGGTTTCAAATGTATAGTTTTACTTCCAACTTCAGTCAAACTCCAACTCATGAAGAGACGCAACTTTATGAGGTGAGATGTTAAAGCATTTTCTCCTACTCATTCATTAATGAAAATACCTCATAGTGTTACCTCCCAGTTTGATTTTGATTAAATGTACACAGTTTAATTGCTTTCACTTTCTTTAAATGTGATGCATGTAAGCAAAATACATTCACTCTCAAAACATGCAAAATGTAACTAGAACAAGCAATTACATTGCATGCTTTTTATATCATCTCATTACATCAATAAACTCAAGGAAAAATTAATGCAGCTTAAAATAAAGTAGACCAGTGCTAATTTCTTTGAAGAGAAGAATGATTTTAGTAGTTTTAAATTATTCATCACAAATTGTTTTAACAACTGTCTTCTATTCTTGTGTTCAAATAGAAATATTAAGAAAAAATAAATATCACAAAACATGAAGACATGCAGCTTTGAACAGCTAGGAGGTTAATTTCAACATGAAGGAGCTAACGGTGGGGTTGTACAAGACCAGCTTTTTACTTATGCAACTTAAGCCATTTTTGATGTAATTTAAAGTAATACATACTGTTAATGATACAATTTATCAGAGAGAGATTACCATCGTCAAATTATGTTAACATAACATAAAATGTACTAGTGGAAATATGATTTTACATTCTAACTGTCAGACATGTTGAATTTTTCATAGAATAATAGTTATGAAGAGGTAATTTATTTTACATATTAAAATCACATTTAAAATGAAAGGAACCTAAAAGCTAACCTAATTCAATTACCGTAACCTAAATTAATTACTCTAACCTACGTGAATTCAAGGGAACATCCTTTTTATTATTTTACGCGGTTAAATAAGTAAAAGATAAATTTGGACATAATTTGTTGAAACCACAGATATGCTTTAGCAGTGGGTTTATCGCTGGACATCAGTGGTTTATCACTGGTTCTAAGTGTGATAATCGGCTACATTGAACTTAAGACTGAACCTATACTGACCCTAAACTGAACCTAACACAAACCTAACCCAATCGAGCCTAACCTAAACTGAATCTAAAATGAACCTAGCCTGAATTCAAACACGAACCCAAAACCCAGCTCCAAAACAAAAAACCAAAACTGAGAGGAAAACTGAACTCAAACTGAACCCGAACCCGGATCCAGGCCCAAACCTGACCTAACCCAGACATTACTCTATGCTAACTTGGACCTAACTTTGACCTAACCTAACTGAACAGAACCAAACCTAACCTGACTTAACTGATACCTAACCCAAAAACATGATCTAAAAAGTCAAACCGATCCAACTAAAGTACCCCTAAACCAAAGAAATTACCTCTATAACGACTAAATTACCAATAGCTCCTCAAACTACCTCTATAAAGACAAAATCTACCAGTAAACCGATTAAACTACCTCTAAAACGAGAAGCTAAAAATATACCACATTGTGTAAGCCAAGGGACATAGTTCAATTTTAAATTTGTTATATATTTTTATAATCTCTCATAATTCAGTAAGTCTTTGGGATAGGTATTATTTTTTACATAAATTATCATTAAAATTGGTAGTATTTTTTAACAGTACTATGAAATGGTGAATATGAAATGGGCCCTGGCAGTATTTAAACCTAGCATTTCTCTTGACTGTAGAAAATAAAACCTAAACAAATGAGGGAAATTTTGAGGAAGTGCCTGAATTCAAATACCTAGGAACAATAATCACAAATAGGAATGAGACGCACAAAGAAATTAAACATAGGCTGACTTCTGGAAATGCATGTTATTATGCATTGCAGAGACTTTTGATGTCCCAACTCCTTTCAAAAAAGTTAAGCTGAAAATATATAAAACTATTATTCTACCAGTTATATTATATGGGTGCGAAACATGGACTCTTACTTTAAGGGAGGAAAGGAGATTACGAGTATTTGAGAATAAAGTACTTAGGAAAATTTTTGGACCAAAGACAGATGAACAGACAGGTGAATGGAGAAGACTACATAACAATGAACTACATGGTCTTTATAGGAAGCCAGATATAATAAGAACAGTTAAGTCTCGTAGACTGTGATGGGCAGGACATGTTGCACGTATGGGGAATGAAAGATGTGCATGGAAACTTCTTGTAGGAAAGCCAGAAGAAAAACGCCCTTGGTAGACCAAGAATGAGGTGGGAGAACAACATTAACTATGATTTGAGGGAAGTAGATTATACAGGGAATGATTGGAAAGCATTAGCTCAGGATAGGGATTTATGGAGAGCTTATGTCCGCGCGGCCATGAACCTACGGGTTCGATAGTGCCAGTGAGTAAGTAAGTAAGTAAGTAAAGTTCGGAGTTTGAACTCCGGACCTCCCATTACGAGTACCAAACGCAACCGCTTGAGCAAACTTGATCGGTTTTAAAATAGGTACTTTTGTATGAAATGTTAAAAAAAACATGTGCCATTAAAACTAATATAAAATACAGATACATGTTGCAGAAAATGTGTAATTACATAAAAGTTATTATATTCTATGTTTTCTGAATTTGCTAGTTAAAAACTAGTCTCATACTAGTATGCCTGTTTCGATATAACACGTCGGATATATACAGGGTTTGTGTTCATATAAGTCACAAGTTTAAGGTTATTATCCATCCACAGTAGTTCTGCCCGACGGCAGGTCCTTCACTGCAATCATAGCATTTACATGCTATGCTTGCAGCTTTACTAGGAAATTGCTGTCCACACCGGTGAAGGATGATAAGGATGATTATGATGATGGCCATATGACTTCGGGGACCGTTTGGGCCTTAAAGTTTTCCTGACATTTGTCTTACAGGCGAGGAAAAACCCCGATAAAAACCTCACCCAGAAAACTGTCCCGACCGGGGATCGAACCCGGGCCCGCTGCATGACAAGGCAGCACGCTACCTCGAGACCACAGCGGTGGACAATTATCATTATGGAAATTCATAAAATATTGCAATAGGTGACAGCTGTATGTTTGAAACATATTCCAAAGATACGTGCATGTATGGAGGCGGATAGACATTTCGAGGCTACAACGTTAAAGAGAATACATACACCTTAAGGTACGTACACACTTGCGCGCCGCGCGCGCACCATGTTCGTCAGATTTGGACGGGGTTTTTAAGGTGCGCGCGAACGGCGCGCGCGTCTTTCACCACGATCCACTCATTGTCGGTTTTTTCCACAAACACTTTGATGGTTCGCTGTTTAGATTTGGACGGGTACCTGAGAGGTTCGTTGTTTTCGGTGCGCACCTATTATTTGAGTATGGAGTGGTCAGTATGGAGGATCATTTTTAAAAATCATTGAAAGGAGATGCCCTTTTTTTTTCAATGTTATGTGTTTTTTTTTCATGTGTACTGTAATTGTGTGAATAAATTAGAATTATTTAGAAAACATTATTTATTTAAGACGTTCATTTCATAATATTATGCATGAAGTATCACAAAACAATACAATATATAAACGCATTTATTACTAATTATTTATTTATTTCTTCAAAGACTCCAAAGAGCAAGATTGTTCATGTTAAGGGGCAATATACAAAAAATAATGGCCATAAAACAATTAACAATAAAAACAAGAAAAATTCAGGCATAAGTTTAAATAATACAAACTACTATAGATGCACAATATATACACACATATAAATACAATATTTAAACAGGATAATATTAATAATAATAAAATTAACAAAATTAACTAAGAAAGCAATGAGAAAAAATATTTTTTAATACAATTAGAAAAATGTTTAACATTCGTGAAATGATGATATTCAATAGGTAAGTTATTGTAATGGTTGATTAATGCATAACGAATCCCTTTTATACCTTTTTTTTAGAAACTAGTATCTTTGTGCAATAAAGTACAACCTCTAGTATAATAATCATGTACATCTTTATTAAAAATTAAGGCCATGTTATGGCGAGATAGATTCTTAATAATTTTAAACATATATATACAAATCATATATTTTTTTTAATTCCTTTAATGCTATAATATTTGAAAAAGTATAAATAAAGTTATAAGATGTAATAAGTAATAAGCGTGACCAGACGTCCCGATTTTGGCGGGACAGTCCCGATTTTTAACAATTTGTCCCGCGGCCCTTGGCATTTTAAAAAAAAAGTCCCTATTTTTGGGAAAGAATGCAGGACAAGCGGGAGAACGGAAAGGGAATAGACATGGTTGGTTACACCTGCTCTGCAAAATGTCTACTGAAGGTTTGTGGGTTTCCTATGGATCGCAGGAGGTTCATTGAAATTAATCATTTCGACGAACATAACACGCGCCGCGCATATGTGTACGTACCTTAATATTTTAAGCGTAAAATTAACCGGCGAATGCAGGATTACAATAAACCTTAAGAATGTACTGCACAGTAAAATAACCTTCTATTGACCTTTCACGAAAAAAATGGATTATTCATGTACAGTTTATAATATATTGGACTTTAGTATCACTATAGAACCGATATGTAAAATTGCAAAATGTGTACGTATTTCGTAGAAATGCAATGTTTTTCAAACAGTACTTTATGATAATTGTGCTGTTTTATGAGTGTAGTGATAATTCAGTCTTGCTCGAGTTTAAAGCAATAGTATTAAATTCACGTTTTAATCTTGGCAACAAGGGCAGTTGTGAACGTTGGACTTGCAGGTAGCCATGTAGCCCAAGGCCGATTGTTACGTCAACCTTGACACAGTCGCAGCAGGACACGTCTTGATCTAACCAGGTCGCATTTCGCCAACAGCTTTACAAGTACCACTTTTCTACGTATAATCTTTTAGCTTCTATCTCAATATGTATCAAATTGTTAATTTATGGTTAAGAAATATTCCTACATTGTTCATTTATATATATAAATAACTCAGTTCACGTGCAGATTTTTACAGTGTTCCTTAACAGGAATACTGCGTTTTAAAATTTTGTCTATATACGTTTTAAAATCCATCAGTACTTAAATGAAAACCAGCTATAACGGCTGTGAGACTCGACATGCTGACTACTTAAATATTATTTTCACTCAAAGACTTCAACGTGTTCATAATTCTTGCGCACGTTTTATTTGTGGTATTCGCAAATTTGACCATGTTACACCGTCCCTGGAACAATTATCGTGGCTTCGTCTAAGAGATCGTAGAACTGTCCATTCCCTATCCCTTCTCTATAAAATACTTCACACATCATCGCCTAATTATTTATCACGCCGCTTCCTCAGACTATCCGACACACAATCTTGACACTCGATCCCATCAGCACATTATCCTTTATATCCCTCCTCATCGCACTGTATATTATTCATTATCTTTTACGGTCTCACTAACCAAAACAGGAATTCCCTTCCGCCCTATGTCAGAGACTGTCAAACTATAACATCCTTCAAAAACAAACTAAAGAATTACTTAATAACAAACTAACTTATACACCTCACTGATAGTATTATTTTAACAATTAATTAATTTAATTATTTATGGAAAAGATTAAAATATTTTCTTTTGTTCTGTTTTAAATATTGTATAATCGTAAAATTAGTTTTCTATATCTCATTATTTTTCTTTGTTTTTTATATATTAGACAGGGACAATTTAATATGTCTTGCTTGTATACAATTTATTATTAGTGTTAGTCTTAATTTTAACTAACATTAACAGGTTGCATTATAGATCGTAATATAATAGATCTTTTTGATCAAATTTTTACTTAGTATTTAATATTAGAGTTAATTGAGATTGTTATATTCTGATGTAATATATGGTTGTCCTGGTGAGTGGAAGAGAAGGCCACATGGTCTTAACTGCACCAGGCTAAATAAATCTGATCTACATGTCACCCCTAAACTGACTCTGATTGACATGTGGATGTGAGGCCAGCAGCAGGCTGGTAGGTTAAGGGCCTTCTAGGCCTGTGGCGCCATTGAATTATTTTTACTAGTTAGCCGGCACTTACTGAGTAAGTAGTAATTAATTTAATGACACTCTATAATATCCAGGTCATTGACAAATATAACTCTTAGCTATATAAGAATGAATGGCCGTATTTTTCTTTCTCAGTGCCTTAAGTTTGGAGGTTATTTTACGTGCTGTAAATCTCCGATACAAGACCCATTCTAAGGAAACCCTAACTCGCAAACCTGGGTTCTAGAGGCAAAACATCGTAGCCAGTAAACCGTCGGGGCTTTGTGTACTAAGTTCGCTGATAATTTTTTCTTAAAGAAATCATGACATGGATAGTACAATCCAACCCACAAAAAAAAAAAATATATTGTAGCATGTTTTGAAGTATCTAGTTTCTAAATATTCTAGGATTTGTTTTGAATTAATTTATATAGTAATCGAAAATTCACACAATGAAACCAGAAGAAAGGCATATTGTACCCTGTAAAAAATATTGAACAGAAAACAATGTATTACTACAACTGTATCACTATGCTGTCTTTAAAAAAAAAAAAAGGAATGATCATACTGTAGGTATATTGCGACACCACAATACATATGTACGATGTAATTAAAGTTGATTATGCCCATTTTTTATTCTGTAAGACTGAATTGTTTACAAAATTGTCTCAAATTATTAAATTAAAATATAAAACAATGTTGGACCAAACGATATTTTCTTCCTTTGTTTAACATCTTCCTATGCATAATAAATACATTCCATAATAATAATAATAATAATAATAATAACTCACTGGCACTATCGAACCCCGTAGGTTCATGGCCACAAGGACATAAGCTCTCCATACATCCCTATCCTGAGCTAATGCTTTCCAATCGTTCCCTGTATAATCTACTTCCCTCAAATCATAGTTAATGTTATTCTCCCACCTCATTCTTGGTCTACCAACTGGGTGTTTTCCCTCTGGTTTTCCTACAAGAAGCTTCCATGCAAGTCTTTCATTCCCCATACGTGCAACATGTCCTGCCCATCGCAGTCTACGAGACTTAACTGTTATTATATCTGGCTTCCTATAAAGACCATGTAGTTCATTGTCATGTAGTCTTCTCCATTCACCTGTCTGTTCATCTCTCTTTGGTCCAAACATTTTTCTAAGTACTTTATTCTCAAATAGTTGCAATCTCCTTTTCTCCCTTAAAGTAAGAGTCCATGTTTCGCACCCATATATAATAATATATTCTATAATATTTTGGGAAGTAATTTTCAAGATTAGCTTTAAAGCAGTTCGAATCATGATTTATTACTTGCTTTGATCTTCGATATATGTATGCCTAGTGTATTAAGAAAATAATCGTCAAATCTGCAAAAAAAAAATCCGGTGAATTGATGTTCGGGCGACTATATGGGTTTCAAATTTTCCAAATATTTGAGTCATAAGGAGAGAAAAAAAACCGAAAAAATCTCACCACAAAAACTTGTCTCAACCAGGGATCAAACCCGGGCCCACTGCGTCTGAGACAACATTAAACATTACCCCGAGACAAAAGTGGGGGACTGTTCATAAAAATGATGAAATTAATTTATTAATTAGCCCGCCGCCGTTAGATCAGTTGGTATTACGTCCGCCAAAATTAGTACTACACAAAACAGATAAACATCCATGCTACATTTTACTCTGTACACAATGCTTGTATACATCACCTAATGTAACAAGATCTGAAATGGTGTTTAAATTGAAATTATACAGTGCGATCAGTATAGCATTGGACAGCAGACGCGGGGTTTGTGCTGTGTGGCGACGAAGGCTTACACGTGCAGACACGAGACTTGAAATGTGCGCAGACTCAGCAGTATACAAAGCACATCCCACGCATTCACAGTCACAGATTGTGTGCTTCGAGTGGATAAGGTGCTCGCTCGCTTTTCCTTGTGTACTGAATGGCGTATATATAAGTTATTTCAATTTTAAAATATGTATCTTATAAAACAGGCGTGCATAAGTGTAAACTGAATGGCGTGTGTATAAGTGTAACCTGTATAATGGCTAACAATTTTTCTACTGAACAACGTGTATTTATTTATGATCAATATTTGTTAACTCAGTCCGCCAGCCAAGTACGAAGACTTTAAAACGCGAATCCCGGGTGTAAAAATTCCATCACATTTAACAGTCATACTCTGTACAACAAATTTCATGCAACAGGAAGTGTCGAGCAGAAACCACACAAGCCGGGTAGCGTTTTCACAGAAGAAACAATAGACGACATCTGTTATCCACTGGAACACTTCGGCGCCTTTTGCAACAAGTAGAAATTTCTTAAGGCTCTATACAAAAGCTACTAAATTATTAAAATTGCATCCATATAAAATAACCAAGACACATGCTCTTCAACCGGGTGACCCTTTTCCAGCACCTGTGTCAATAAAGTTGGCAAGTAGGACAATTTGTAAAATAGTTACGAAAAATGTGTATGGTTGTATCACCGCGATCTTATGCTACCCGTTCCCCGCCGCGAGTGCGTCAGCAGTGTACAGTTAAATCCCCGCGTCTGCTGTCCAATGCTATACTGATCGCACTGTAGTATCACCATTTATCCGCCAGTGGTACCATCTTGCTCTTCCGACTTATAGCGTATTGCCTTAACTACGCTTAGACATCTCCCATATATATTAATGAGACCTTCAATTAATATTTATTAAATACATTATTTCGAAAGTTATATTCATGACGTTTCACAAGCTAACAATAGACAACGTATATTTTGCATCAAAATTAATTCGGCGATTTTGGAATAATGAAGTAGTCCAGAATTATTTAATTTTGTACAATGAAAAAATGTCATAACAGAAGTAACCTAACAATATTATAACATGAAAAAAATTTTAAAACTTTTCATATAGTAGCTCACTTTTACTAGGAATGGTGTTTTCTTTAT
The DNA here is from genome assembly GCA_030220185.1 of Diploptera punctata. NCBI lineage: Eukaryota > Metazoa > Arthropoda > Insecta > Blattodea > Blaberidae > Diploptera > Diploptera punctata. The sequence goes on from JASPKZ010009384.1 coordinate 60,085, forward strand.
TTCGAAATTGTGTCGAATAGCATTTTTATAATAGACTAAAATGTATAGGAAAAATATAGCATTGTGATAACGGAACGCCCTAAGCCTACGCCGGCTGCTTGGCCTTGCATCAATCATGGAAGTGAATGATCATTCTGATGAAATTATCAACGTATCGAATTTCCCCACGGATTATTTTCTCAACCTCCAGCTAATAAGTTTCTCATTTCGCTAGCGATTTTCCAGGTTTTCTTGAGTCATCAAGTCAAATGCTGGGTTAGAGTTTCATTACCTGGATAATTTTATCACATTCGCCGATTTATACATCATTAAATTAGGCCCAATAAGACATGCTAAAACATCAGAAATTGATAAAATATAAAAAGACAGGTATATGCTAAAACATCAGAAATTAATAAAATATAAAAGACAGGTATATCCAGCTAATAGCTTGGTTGTCCTGCCAACACAGTAAGAGGGGTCTTTTTCATGGCTTTATAGCAAAGAAATGGCATTCTTCCAAGACACCGAAATATTTATAATTCGCTAAATTTGTACTTTTTCTCGTTTTGCTACTCCATCGCTGAAATAATGTATATTAACTTCGTAAATCAATCTTCCAAATACAAGTTTATTTTCTAGAAAAGATGAACGCCTGCACTATCATGAGTTAAATATAAACCATAATATGGAAAAGCAAAAATACAGGGCAAGTCAAAATGTTGTGCAGGTTTTCAGAAATGTATTATGTGAAATGTAATGAACATATAATATTGTGAGACATATTGTATGAAAGGTAAACTCTCAAAGTTTTTTTTAAATATTCACAGATGTTCTATGTGAGCGCCTTTTGTTACACGACAGATGTCAAGCCGATATTCAATCTCCTGCCAAACTTTCTGTAGCAGTCCGCGGTCGATATCAGCAATGGCTGCTGTGATGCGGGCACGCAGTTCATGCAGTGTTGTTGGAAGTGGTGGTACGTAAACATGATCCTTTACAAGACCCCACATGAAGAAATCACACGGGGTTAGATCTGGTGAACGAGGTGGCCAATGAATGAGTTGTTGATCACCCTGAGATGCACGGCCTATCCAGCGTTGTGGTAAAGCCGTATTCAAATGGTCTCGAACACTGCCATGGTAATGTGGAGGGGCACCATCCAACTGCAGAATGAAATCTGGACTATCCGCTTCAAGCTGCGGAAGGAGCCATTGTTGTAGCATATCAAGGAAAAACATGTCCGTTCACAGTACGTTCATGAAAGAAAAAGGGCCCATAAACCTTTGCATGGGAAATGGCACAAAAGACATTCACTTTCGGAGAATCGCGTTGATGTTCCAGAGTTGCATGGGGGTTACCAGTTCCCCAAATCCTTACATTGTGTCTATTCACTTTTCCTGAAAGGTGGAAAGTCGCTTCATCACTGTAAACTACCCTCTCATGGAACTCATTCTCTTCCATTAATGCGAGAAAATCAACACAGAAGGACGCTCGCAAAGCATAATCGGCGGGTTTTAAGGCTTGAACCAGTTGCAAGTGGTAGGGTTTCATCTGTAAACGTTCACGGAGAATCCGCCATACAGTTTTTTGTGGTAGTTGAAGTTCTGTCGCTCCCCGGTAGGTGGATTTCTGTGGACTCCGCACGAAGCATGTGCGAACGCGTTCGACTGTCTCTTCACTCGTCGACGGACGGCCAGTCGATTTTCGTTTACAGATATAGCCTGAATCCCTAAATTGTGTGTACCACTTACGAATGGATCTCCCATCCGGCGGGTCTTTATCGTATCTGGTACGGAAATGTCGTTGAACACTAGTCACAGAGTTGTTTACATGGTAATCAAGCACACAGAAAGACTTCTGATCCCCAGTCAACGCCATTTTCCTTTACTGCTCTGCTGTTGACATCTTGCGGGTGAACGCGGAACTTTAGAAGTGGACAACTAAACTTTGAGAGTTTACCTTTCATACAATATGTCTCACGATATTATATGTTCATTACATTTCACATAATAAATTTCTGAAAACCTGCACAACATTTTGACTTGCCCTGTATTTTTGTTCAATGCCATCTGGAAACGGGTGTTGTTAACTTATGGACTAATCACCCAAATTCTCTCAATTAAAAGCTAATGACAGTACATAAAATGGCGATTCTTTCAGTATTATGGATGCGAATAACGGTCTCTTACTTTAAAGGTGGATAAAATATTACGAGTAATCGAGAATGAAGTTCTTAGGTTAATGTTTGGACCAAAGAGAGACGAGCAGACAGGTGAATGGAGAAAATTGAAACAGTGAGACCGGCCTTTAAGAAGACCCAGATATAGCAAGACATGTAGCATGAATGGGGGAAATGAAAGAGTGGCATGGAACCTCGTGATTTGAAGGAGGTGAATTATGAAGAAAATGATTAGAAAATATTAGCTCAGGATTATGTAAAGTTTATGACAACGCGGCTACAATTTGTAATCATAAAAAAGTTATGAGCCTCATCATGTTTAAAATGTGGATATGCGATGTATATGTAAAATAAAAATTTTAAAATTAACACTCTTCTATAATTTCAAGCATTATAAAATAGTCGTAACTGATGTTTGCCTACTTTAACGTAATTTAATCATAAAGCACGAAAAATGTAATACACAAACAAGCCCTATATTACAGTAAATGTCCCATCGCAACAATATTGTAAATTCGATATATATAATTGGTAATGTGTGTGCTGAATTAGCTGTGCACACGAACAGACATTTCCCGTTATTTAATTCGTCACATCACGGTCCTTGGATTCTCGTAATTAACCCTGGCAAGCTAAGAACAATGCATTCACTTTCATGGCTAACTACATTAATGAATTCTCACGCAATGCATACAGTTTCAATGAGAGTGCATTCACTGGGACTACGGCCTGTAAGTGTAACATTTTGTTCCACTAGCAAACTAATTAGAAGATGATACTTCTATGGTCTTATTTCAAGATAACCCATATTATAAATAATAAAGTGCAACAACTAAGATATCTGTAAAATATGCCGACTGGCATAGGACACGTCGGCCAAAACCATTAAGGATAGTCATGAGTGAATTTTGAGTGAAAATTGACCAAAAACACTTTTTTTTGTTTTATCTCTCAAAATTCTCCTACGCTTCCTGTTCAAGAAAATATATAACTTATCGCTATTTTGCCATTATTAAAGCCCTGGTGGCCATTTTTAAACTCTCCCAGAACTAGTGGCAAAAATGATACCAATATATCAAAGATTGGCATCACATGTATTATTGGAGAGGGGCACAAAAGGAAAAGCCCAAAATGGTAATGATAGTCTCTACCATACAGTTTCGCACAAATATCCAAAAGAAATATTTGTTTCAACACAAAATTAGAACTGTGTGTTATTAAAGCAGTCAGAAGCATGAAAAATTTGCAGCCTTTTTTTTTTCAAAGTGTATTTTTCAAGTGCATGCCCAATTAAAAAAGTTCTTTGCACTGCAATTTTTGCCTTATTCAACTGAAATTTTCAGCATTTATCTGTAAGAATAAAAAAGAACCAAAATTGCATTGGATTTTAATCACTCAAAATGCTCATGAGTTATGATTTTTTTATATTGTCATATTTATCTCTATTTCCACCAACATGAAAAATCAGTTAAAAACATTTTTTATCAAAATGTAATAACGCAGAAAAATCCAATGCAAATTTAGAAACAATGAGTATAACAAATATCCTGACAAAATATTGAAAAATTTACTGCAAGGAACATTTATAATTGATTAAAATAATAAAGAGAAAATAATAATAATAATAATAATAATAGCTTTATTTTACCTGTAACTTGCAAACTGATATAGCAAATCACTTGAAATGTATCACAAATGTTATTCATACAGGTCATACAGACATCTGTGGTAAAAATTTGAAAGAAATGTCCATTAGTTTTGGAGTTTTCAAAATTCACTCATGGCTACCCTTAAAGTATCAAGCAAAATAAAATAACCAAGCAAGTTGGCTCAGGCAGTAGTGTGGAGGTTCATATTCGCCACAGATTCAAATTTGGGGGATATTTTTCTTGGTTTTCATTTAGTTGTCAAGAGTAAATTCTCGGTTTGAATTTCATAAGCAGGATCTATTTCTATCTTAATAATAATTCCATTATTTATTATTTATAGTGTTCTGCCCTAGGGCAGGTCCTTCACTGCAATTATAGCATTTCCATGCTATGCTTTGCAGCTTTACTAGGGTAGCTTCCCATTGCTTTCCACACAGGGGATGATGAGGATACAATGATGATAGCCAGATGATGTTCCGGGACCTTTAAGGGCATCAAAACTACCTGACATTTGTCTTATGGGTGAGAAAACCCCCGAAAAAAACCTGACCACAATGCTCTTCCAACAGTACTTTATTATGAGCCTTTCTGTAATTTAAAAACATTCCTGATGACTTATAGAAGACATTCCCTGAGAATTGAAGAAGAAAAAAGTTAATTGTACTAACAAACTAATAAAGCTGCATTTCAATTTTGTAATATACAAAATGTTTCCTGAAAAATGTTATCTGTAATTTGTTAGATATCTGTTAAAACTTTTCAGATATATGCATGTATGTGTATATAAGCAAGTAACTATAAGACAGTTGCTGTGATGTTGAGGGTAGAGGTCTTTTGAACTTTTATTTTTTTTAATAAATATTAACTATTAAATTAATGTTAAGAAGCTAAAGCTATATTACTAAGATTCAAAATAAGTAAATTAATGTACACAACTAAACTATTGTAATCAATGGTAAAGAGAAAAATGTATTCCTGAAGCAGGAATCAACCCCATATCATTAGATTTATGTGCTGATGCTCTGATCACTGAACTACTCTCCCATCAAAGCATAAATTCTCCATTTACCTTATTCTCTTGATCCCACATCCAATGCAATGAACCATCATTCACAAATACACATTGAATGGCTTCTACATTAAGAAGACATAATGGAACAACTATAGCATTATTTATTAGATTAATATAAGAAGCTAAAGCTATTATTACTCCACCAAGTAGTCTGCACTTGCAGAAAACTAACTAACATGCTGTCTTTCTCTTTCTCTTCCTTACTATGTTGAAACTTCCTGTCCACTGTATTATATTCTTTGTCTGGCAGGTAGAGAACTGACAAATACTATGGATTTTAATGGTCCCTCCTTCTAGGCAGTCATTGGCAAAATGACTAATTTGACAACCCTGTTACTATTGGGGTTACATGTAGGAATGGGCTGTCACTTCTCATTACATGTTGCCACTTGTGATTTATTCTGTGGCTGGCAATGGAGAGACGACAAATACTGTGATTTTAAATGATCCAACCGCTTGAGCATTCAGTGCTTAAGCGACTCATATGTCAACCATGTTAAGGTCTTTCACACGTGTTTAGCGATTCTCCGCCCAAACTTAAAATTTAACCATTTCAATACATAATCGGATGTACAGTGTTCTCCTGCATCCCTTCCACAGATTGAGTAGTTCAGCGACACTAGCGTTAAAACTCTTCTCCTCCGCCCGTGCAAAGTTAACTTGGTGGTATAATACTATGATTGAAAATAAGTAAATGTACACAACTATTGTAATCAATAGTAAAGAGAAAAATGTATACCTGAACTGGGAATTGAACCTTATGGAGTCCCATCATGTCTTCTTGATGTAGAAAGCCATTCAATTCAATGTGTATTTGTGAATGACCATTGCATTGGATGTGGGATCAAGAAGATAAAGAAAAGAGAGAATTTATGCTAAAATGGGAGGATGGTCTGGACCAACATAAAATTCTTTTGAGTAATACTATGAAATTGGGGCTGAAAGTAAAACTAATATAGTCACACATAGAAAATCATTACATAATGGGAATGGACAGTTGATGAAGGAAAATTTGGCACAACTCTAATATCTAGGAACAATAATTACAAACAGGAATGAGGTACAAAAAAAATCAACATAGGCTCAATCCTAGAAATGCATGCTATTGCATATTACAAGGACTTCTGGTCATCCCTACTTATCTAAAAAAATATTTAAAATATATATATAACTTATTATCCAGTTACATGGATGCAAATCATGGCCTCATGCTTTAGGGAGAAAAGATTATGATTATCTGAGAATAAAGTTCTTAGAAAAATGTTTGGACCAAAGAGACAGGTAAATCGATAAGACTACATAACAGTAATCTACATGATCTTTATAGAAAGCCAGATGTAATAAGAACAGTTCAGTCTCTTAAGGGTCGCATGTTTGGACGCATTAGACAGTAAAATGCCTTCTCTGCTGAGCAAGTTGTATGCTAATACGATTTTGCTTACTCAGAAATCTGTTCATGCGATAATAATTGGTTAAATTTGTAAGCTACCTGCGGAGGTAGCTTAAATGAGCAACTCAAATTAAAATCCCGAAGGGAACCGATGGTAATCGATGTACTTTGCTGCTTTATCCAACATTTATCCAAGATGTCGGACCTTGAAGACTTCGATCATGTTTTCGGTATACACGGAGAAGAGGAATTTGATAGAGTCTACCAAAGAATTCAACTGGAAGAACAGGAGAATCGGTGTAATATTGCATGTCGCAGACGTGTTTGTATACGGTATTATTTACGGGATGCAAGCATAAATGCATTCCTCTATAGCAGACGAAAATAACGGAAGTGGTTTTATCGCTGAGAATTCTGGGTAATTCGTTGCCAATATTACGAAAACGTCGACTCTCATGCATGACCGATAAGTCGGCCGTTAATTCGTTCTCAGCAATTGCTCACGGTGAATCAGCTCACTAGTGATTGGAAGTAATTTGAGTAGAGAGTAATGTTCTAACATACGACCCTAAGACTGCAATGGGAAGGACAAGTGGCATGATTGGGGGGACAAGTGACATGATTAGGGAAACTCGGAGTAAGATTGAGTTTGTTAACCAGCAAAATCGGACAATTAAGAATAATAGTTCACTTAAAACAAAAAATTTTAAATCACTCTAGCAGCCACAATTTTAGATTTTTCGCAATGAAACTCAGTACATGCTATCAAAGTAACAATAAATGATTCTCAAAAAAATTAGCAAAATCCAACAATTATAAATGGTGTTTAGCTGAAAACCAGAATTAAAATACCACTCTAGAAGCCACCATATTTGCTTTGTTGCAAAGATTAATTATATACCATATAAAACTTAGTTTATAAAAGAGGATATATTCCATAAACCAGCAAATTGAACCATTAATTCAACTTGATAAGGAATTTCTTAATTTCTGCTCGACATACTTTTTAATGATACAGTTGGTGTCAATTCAGTATGAGTAAAATATTCATATTAATAGTACACATTTGAAATACTAAAAAATGATTATTTTTTATTCCTTAAAAAAAATTAAGATCAATATACTTTTTAATAAATATTTATGCAGAATTAAGTATACATGTTGCATTATAAATATTTTTACATACGATATAGTGCAGACCATAAACTATAACATTTTTATTATTGTTTAAAAATCCTTGCACCTTCCCTGTAAAGCTTTGGCTCCTCCCCACAGACTGAAAACTCTGAACTAGATAATTGCCCAACATTACTCAGGTATTAATTTATCCCAAGCTGCTCATTATTAAAAGCAACCCCAAAAAAATGTGGATATGACACTAATCCCAGTTTTTTTGTAATTTTTTTTATCCTTCATACTATCCATGCCAATGTAATCTGAACTTGGACTTAACAGCATAAAGATCTCATGATCGTGTGTTTTTAAAGTTACCATCATACCTTATTTTTTAACTCCACTGAATTAGTGTATTCCAAATACCAAGTAAAAAAAATAATAATAATAATAATGTGACTTTTCCATTGTCAGTTTGCAGTTTTGAATAAATGTGTGAAAGATATTGATATTAGTCATTCAAAATATCTCTGCAGACGGACGCATCGCGAATCACTGCTTGTTGCTACATGTGACGTAATATAAGGCAGTGTACAGTGGGCAAAGAATCACAGTTGCCTTTCAATAGTACTTGTAATGACATCATTTGCTCTTGAACAGTGATTTTGTGTTGATGTAACAATTTGTATTATAGGGCTACATTTAGATGCCTAAAGGTCTCCAAAAAGGTGATTAATTCACAAGGCAGAAAGATAATTTACATATTGCAATGTGCACCACTAACAAACTTTCTACTAGACCTGTACTGTCAGTGTCCCACATCCCATCCCATTCCCTTCTGCACTTCATAGTTAGCAATGTCATGTGTTCTATTCCTGCATAAACATGACTGCAGCGCCCTCCATCAACAATTGCACTTCTTAAATCAGTAATAAATAATCATGGGAAAAATGTGTGCATCATACCACAAGTATAAAATGAAGACACATATCATAAGCCATTGCAACATTGTCAGGTTTCATAAAAATGTATAGTAGCAGCAGTGACAACAGTACCAAAGGTAACTAAACATTGACAACAGAACTTCATTTGATTTAATAATGTATTATTACTCAAAAGGCTATCAGCTCTTAAAGTGATCCCCATCAAAACAAAACCATGTGATATGTTCACTTTTTCATTGGTTATGGACACCGACGTACGATGTAGAAGCAGTAAGTATGCAAAAAAGTAGTTCCCTTCTTTAAATTAAAAATATGTCCTCCAAATATACTTGTTAATCTTCGTGAATTAAAATAATAATATTGAAAACATAGAAGATATTCTAAAATATACCTAATCAATAATTACAACTTAAAAAAGGCTAATTACACATGGATGCTTCAGTCTATTCTGATGCAAGAAAATGGATGAAGGTGTAGTCTTCTGTTACTGTGTCAACATGTAAATGTTTAAAGAAAATGTCTGGTAAACCTTTATGGGAACCTGTAGGTGAAATTTCTCAATTCTATAGTTTTTGTGCTACTAACTTGAAATTTTATACACAAATTACCAACAATTACTTATGTATATGCAAAATTTCATGTAGATATCTTCAATGGTTATGGAGATATTGATTATACGATGTTTTAATTCAGTGACTTCAAAAAAAAGTCTCTCATGATGCAAATTAATTTTTTTTAAGATTCTAAAAATATATATAATTGTAGACTTTCACGGCCGGCGTCTTGATCCATATTTGGTTCGTCTTCCGGGCTTATAGGCCGTGGTCTGGTTGTCTTCTTACTCGACGTTTCATCTACTGCTGCGGTAGACATCATCAGGAGATACTGCGTGCTTTCTGTGAACTCCTCAACAGTCGGCTGCAGACTGGTGGTAGGTCGTTGGAAACTGTCTCTCTGTTTATAGCTAAACCCCGGGTGGAGGGGAGGTTTTCTGCGCGCACCGAGTTGTGCGCTGTATTGCCGTGTGCCGAAGTCATAGGCTTCGTTGTCGTGTTAAGCAGTGCTGGGATCCAAATTTGTTTATCTTCAAGGTTTCTTCTTTTTTGTTGAAGGAATTTTATGTTTGTATATTTCTATGGCTTCTCTGTATAGTCTGGTGTAGTAATGTGATGTTTGTGATAATACCTGGGTATCTTCAAATCTTATAATATGTTGTTGGTTGTTCATACAGTGTTCTGCTACGGCCGATTTTTCATTTTGTTTTAACCTGCAGTGTCTCATGTGTTCTTGTAATCGTGTGTTGATCATTCTCTTTGTTGTACCGATGTACACCTCTCCACAACTGCACGGGATACGATATATACCGGCATGACTCAAAGGATCTCTAGTGTCTATGGCTGGGCGCAGTATATTGCTGATTTTTTGTGTTGGTTTGTAGGTTGTTGCTATGTTGTATTTCTTTAATAATCGTCCAATTTTCTCTGTAGTTGTTTTGATATAAGGTAGGTAAACCTTACCATTTATCTCTTCCTTGTTTTCGTTTTCGGGCCTATATTTCTTTGGATTTATGGCTCGACGAAAATCTGTTTTACTGTATCCATTGGTAAGAAAAGCTGCATGGAGATGATTGATTTCACAGTATCTGCAAGAAGAAATCAATCATCTCCATGCAGCTTTTCTTACCAATGGATACAGTAAAACAGATTTTCGTCGAGCCATAAATCCAAAGAAATATAGGCCCGAAAACGAAAACAAGGAAGAGATAAATGGTAAGGTTTACCTACCTTATATCAAAACAACTACAGAGAAAATTGGACGATTATTAAAGAAATACAACATAGCAACAACCTACAAACCAACACAAAAAATCAGCAATATACTGCGCCCAGCCATAGACACTAGAGATCCTTTGAGTCATGCCGGTATATATCGTATCCCGTGCAGTTGTGGAGAGGTGTACATCGGTACAACAAAGAGAATGATCAACACACGATTACAAGAACACATGAGACACTGCAGGTTAAAACAAAATGAAAAATCGGCCGTAGCAGAACACTGTATGAACAACCAACAACATATTATAAGATTTGAAGATACCCAGGTATTATCACAAACATCACATTACTACACCAGACTATACAGAGAAGCCATAGAAATATACAAACATAAAAATTCCTTCAACAAAAAAGAAGAAACCTTGAAGATAAACAAAATTTGGATCCCAGCACTGCTTAACACGACAACGAAGCCTATGACTTCGGCACACGGCAATACAGCGCACAACTCGGTGCGCGCAGAAAACCTCCCCTCCACCCGGGGTTTAGCTATAAACAGAGACAGTTTCCAACGACCTACCACCAGTCTGCAGCCGACTGTTGAGGAGTTCACAGAAAGCACGCAGTATCTCCTGATGATGTCTACCGCAGCAGTAGATGAAACGTCGAGTAAGAAGACAACCAGACCACGGCCTATAAGCCCGGAAGACGAACCAAATATGGATTCTAAAAATATATTTCTATTCACCGAACCATAATAGATGAATATATCATATGATTTATTTAGATTGTTTTAATCACTGAGGAAAAAAATTATAAATTTGTGTTTTTAAAAAGTACGTAATATTATAAAATCAATATCTGAAAAAAATACTTGTTCTACACAAAACTGGTATGATAAATTTCTTTATTGAATGTTTCTGTGCCTCTGTTCAAATTTTAAAACTAATCTGTCAAAAATTACATCATAGGCATTTTGAAGACTGAAAAATGTAAAAAAACAAACTGCGAAAAATCAATTTAAAGATTTAAAGGTCAACCAAATCGCTCGTGCACGGCCCTTTAAACTATCACGTGATGCCTTTTGTATGCTCCAATTATAAAAAATGATTACACTGGGGAACAAAAAAATATTTTTTTCTTGGTGCCTGAAATTTTTCACCTGATTCTGGGTATTTCGGCACTGCTGATTCCAAAAATGTCATCCATTTTGTTGCAGCAGCTCTAGTTTGCAAGATATTGATGATACTGCTCTTATGTACCACCATTGTAAATCGATTGTTTGCATAATACTAATTGATTTAATCCAAGTTATATTCATGTTGTTGTTGCCGTTTGCATATGTAATTTTACTAATTTGACAATTGTTTATCCTTTTTCTAGACTGACATGGCTTCAACACGAAGAAAATGTGTGAATAATCCTGATGTGTTTTGTTTCATCTGTGGGGAGTACACATTCACTCAACAAAGAAAACCTATAACTGACTTTGTAAGAAGAGCTTATTTGGCCTATTTCAAAGTACAACTGGGAGATCAAGATAAGCCTTGGGCACCTCACATTGTATGTAAAACGTGCACAGAGCATCTACGACAATGGACAAATGGGAAACGGAAATGCTTGAAATTTGGGGAACCAATGATCTGGCGAGAACAAATTAACCATAGTGATGACTGCTATTTTTGTTCAGTCAATGTAAAGGGCATCAATAGCAAAAACCGGAATAGATGGGTATATCCCAATCTACGCTCCGCAAGACGCCCTGTTCCACATTCAGAGGAGATACCTGTTCCAATTTTTACCAGTCTTCCAGAGTCACCAGAAGAAGAGGATGATTCAACTGAAAGCTATTCTGAGGGAAATGACAGCGATTTCCCAGGACCTTCATCAGTTTCATCCGGTTTTAGTCAAGCGGAACTGAACGACCTCATAAGGGATCTAAGTCTTCCAAAGAAGTCATCTGAGTTGTTAGCTTCCAGGCTGGCAGAGAAACAATGTCTGTTACCGGGAACAAAGGTCACAGTCTATCGCAAAAGAGAAACAGACTTCCTGCCATTCTTCACAGTAGAAAATCAATTTGTTTTTTGTATGAATGTTGAAGGACTGTTAATGAAGCTGGGTGTAAGAAAATACACACCAAGTGAATGGCGGTTATTTATAGATAGCTCCAAACGCAGCCTAAAATGTGTTCTTTTGCATAATGGGAACATATACAGGTCAATCCCAATTGGTCACTCAGTTTCTATGCGTGAAAATCAACATACAATAGCTACAGTGCTAGAGAAGATCTCTTACCGTGATCACCAATGGGTAATGTGTGTCGATCTCAAGATGGTGAATTTTCTTCTAGGACAACAAGGTGGGTACACCAAATACCCATGCTTTATATGTTTATGGGACTCTAGAGCCAAACATCAACATTGGGTGAGAAGGCATTGGCCTCTTAGAGAAAGCATGACCGTTGGAGAAAAAAACATCGTTGCAGAACCTTTGGTTGACAGAAACAACATCATCTTGCCACCACTGCATATTAAACTTGGTTTAATGAAACAGTTCATCAAGGCGTTGAATAGAGATGGAACATGTTTTGGCTACATATGTACAAAATTTCCTGCACTGAGTAAGGAAAAAATAAAAGCAGGTATATTGGATGGACCACAAATCCGCCAACTTATTATGAATGACCATCAATTTCAAGACTCAATGAATGATACTGAAGCAGCCGCATGGTCTTCGTTCTGTATGGTAGTGAAGAATTTCCTTGGAAACTATAAGTCTCCTAATAGTGATGAACTAGTGGAGAATATGCTCACTGCTTTTTGTGCACTAGGTTGTAACATGAGCATCAAATTACACTACCTACACAGTCATTTGGATCGATTTCCAGACAATCTTGGAGATGTAAGTGAGGAACAGGGTGAGCGTTTTCACCAGGAATTAAGTACAATGGAAGAAAGGTATCGTGGACGGTTGGGATATACATATGATGGCGGACTACTGTTGGAGCATCCACCGAGAATGTCCAAGATCATTGCATCGGAGGAAATCACAGAAACGGGGATTCTGCGACCTGATGGAGGAAAATTAATGATTCTAACGAGACTAATGTGTAAATAAATTATGGTAGTTATATAGATACAGTTGTTTCATGAAAAAGAAAGTATTTGTTCTTTTGTATTTAATTGTATGCGAGTAATATAGTTGTATATGTGGACCAGTATTTTTGAACTGGTATATAATTTGAATAAACTCTATCTCAAAAACTAGAGCTGATAGGACGAAACTGAAATCATCTTTGGAATCAGTGACCCAAATATACCCATAAATAAGTGAAAACATTAAGGCACCAAAATCACTGTTCCCCAGTGTTATAGATTATGAAACTAGAAGGTTCAAACTTAATTACTAGGAAAAAACAACAAAAAATGTATTTATGAAGAATTTTCTTGAAATTTCACCTATGAATACCCTTAACTAGTGGTAAAAAAAAAGTTACTTTAAATGTATTTCCTACATAAGTTCAGTGAAAAATCTCACCAGCTTTCATGTAATCTACCCCATTCAACAATCACATGTCTTGTATACTTCACACTTGCTCCCTGTCGATGTGGCATGAATGGCAGAAGGATACTATTTGCATTTGTTTATATTAGAATCACTCTAAGAGCGGATGAGGTATAACATATAATACTTAAACTCTACGTTGTTTATGGTTGACAGGTATCGATCGTGGTCAGAGAGCAATAACAAGACATGTTTATCAAGCTGAATTTTAACCTAATGAATGGGAGAATGGGAGAAAAAAATGTAACATCAAACTGTATATTATAACCAACTGTTGGGGTTTTAGTACGATTTTGCTTGCATGATTAAAACAAGACTTCTTTCTATTCTAATTTATTTAACATTACAACAATACAAGTCACTCTGGTGGATTCAAGAGGAAACATTACATAATACAGTACCAGAAACAGTAAACAGATGGCATATCAGTCCTCAACACGAACATTATAGGTTATTTTTTTAGTAAACAACTCAGTAAATAATTATTTAATAACACAATTTTCAACACGCAATTATCAAATGTGTAGTTCAAAGGAATCTGTTCATTATTTGCTATATTCAATGTATTTGTTGGAGAGTCAGTCACTGCAAAATAATGTTCTGACCTGCTCAGAATATTAAAAAGGAGGAGCTTTATTACAAAAGCAGGTGGTGATAAAGAGAATTTGATAAAGAGTGAGGTGAAACACGACTGTCATTGGTTGTAAAACAAAATTCATTGAAACATGATTGGTCATTGACTCCCATTTGGGTCATGAGTTAAATAGTAAAAGATATTTTCATGAGAACAATAGCTCAATAGCTTCATCCCTCAGATTTTATAAAAAAAATTCAAATGAATAAAAAACTCCTGGCACGACAGGCCTACAATGCCCTTAGCCTACCAGCCGGCTGCTGGCCTCACATCCACGTGTCAATCACAGAGGTAGATAATCAGCCAGTGTAGGGGTGACATGTGGTCAGCATGTCGAGTCCCCCAGCCGTTATAGATGGTTTTCTCAACCTGGAGCCGCTACTTATTGTAGCTACCCAAATGCATCCCGATGCTGGGTGGGCACCGGTCCCATACTGGCCGAAATATCATGAGAAAATTTCTTCCCTCATGGAGACTCGAACCAGCACAAGTCTCATAGCTCTGCGCCAAGGCTTCCTGCCTAAGCCACTCGGCTATGGCACGGGACAATTCTAATGAATGGAAATATGTTTATATCTATTCGACTCACAGCGCAGATAATCCAAGCTCCACTTTATGCATATTATATGTGTAATGAATAAGAAAATATAAATGTTTTTTTTTCTGGATTACCCTCAATATTTTTGTATATTTGTTTGTTAGTTATGTACTTAAATGTTTGTTTTAAAACCAAAAATGAAGATCAGAGGTCCACTTTTAATGACAGAACCTGATGTTAATTTTAAGGAAAGAAGTTTGTGTGTATGTGTGCATGCATGCATTTTTTATAAAAAAAATTTAAACTATAAATTAGTTCCTAATTTATTAAAAATTAACATCTAAACCAAAAGTGTCAACTTTTGAAGTATCAAAGTATATTTTATCAATTCCACAAGTGTTCTAGCTTTTTTAGTATACCCTGGAGTTTATACACCTTACATTCCATCCACATTCTTATTTTCTATATTGCAATTATACTCTAATGCAAGACCTCAAAAGAAAAATTACACATGGTCTACAAGTTGGAATCCCTTTGTCATCAATCTCAAATCTCAAGTGCAGTGAAATCCTCGCAAGTATTACATAAGATGTCACTATTCAATGAATGTTGCCAACACCCACCCTTGCATTGTAACAAGAACTTTCTTTCACTCAACTTCTAAATTTAGATTGACCTTGACTTCATCTTAGTACAATATAATTCCAGGGAATTGTCAGGAATCACAGTCATATGTAACATTATTCAATTCAAAGATTTGAATCAAACACAATTCAGTTCCCTAATTTAAACTGTTGACACTACATTTTAATTTCTCCTTTTTTTACCTTCATAAATCAAATTCTTATAAATTACAAATTAACTTTTTTTCAGAAACTATGACTTTTTAAAATTGAAATATTGCATATATCTTCAAAAATATAACAAAATGGGTTTAAAAAAAAAGAGCCCTATTAAACAAAAACTTAATTCTAATGAGAATTCATAAGTGAACTGCAAAATATTGCATCTATTCACATAACTTTAATACAAGTATTCAAATAAACTAGGTATTTATCAAAATGTAATAATTTTATTGTTATAAAAACAAAGTTTAACTGTTTTGGTTATTAGTAGTTATTTATATTAGTTATTCTGTGTTGCACTATGAAGTGATATAAAAAAACAATTACATCAACATCAAGGCTTAGGCCCTTTGGACCATTCAGACTTCAAGAAATTTGGTAAAAAATTATATTCTGTAATAATCTTAAGAATCAGAAAATTAACCTCACCTACTTCATAGAATTCTTGAGAACATGTTTGAGGATGCAAACATGTTCTCAAGAATTCTACAAATTATGAGGTGTTAAATTTCCAATTCTTAAGATTATTAAAGAAAACTCATACATAGTGTCACATCCTAAAAATATTAATTATAATTACATTCTGTGCAAACATGTTCTCAAGAATTCTACAAATTATGAGGTGTTAAATTTCCAATTCTTAAGATTATTAAAGAAAACTCATACATAGTGTCACATCCTAAAAATATTAATTATAATTACATTCTGTGCTGCACATTAAATTTAACTGCTTTGATTATTTACAAATGTTGCTTTATTACTGAACTTTATTTCTAGGGCCTAAAGTAACAATCAATTTTGATATACTATTCTATATGAATATGTAGATTCTATCTATACATATTCTGATATAAGTTACTAAACTAGAAATTAGATAAAAATGTAAAACTAATTCAATAACAATGCATTAATGTAAATTTGCTATTTGTAAATTATTTTTTTAATATTGGTATACCTATGATCAAATAAAACTAATTGCAAGCAATATTAAGATTATTCAGAAATCAAAGAACAAAAAAGTAGCTACTCTTTAGAAAACAACCAGTGGATTCCGATGTTTATTAATTTTATAGGACTGAATAGTATGTGGTCCCGCGCCGTGACCGAGTGGTTAAGGCAGGAAGCCTTAGTGCAGAGCTACGGGACTCGCGCTGATTCAAGTCCCCATGGGAGAAGAAATTTTCTCATGGTATTTCGGCCAGTATGGGACCGGTGCCCACCCAGCATCGTGAGGCATTTGGGTAGCTACAATAAGTAGCGACTCCAGGTTGAGAAAACCAGCTATAACGGCTGGGGGACTCGACATGCTGACCACATATCTCTACACTGGCTGATGATCATCTACCTCTGTGATTGACATGTGTATGTGAGGCCAGCAGTCGGCTGGCAGGCCTTATAGGCCTGTCGTGCCAGGAGGGAGAGAGAGGGAGAGAGAGAGAGAGAGAGAGAGAGAGGTGGGAGGGAGGGAGAGAGAGGAGGGAGGGAGAGAGAGAGAGAGGAGGGAGGGAGAGAGAGAGAGAGAGAGGAGAGAGAGAGAGAGAGAGAGGGAGGGAGAGAGTTGAATAGTATGTGAAATTTACTCTGAGTGCCTTCATCTAATTTAAAATTATATAGTTTGTGTACCATACTAAAAAAAAGATTGGTATTTTCCTAGTTTGCTCAATTTTATGTGATATTTAGTGATTTTCAAATTTCTAGTGGCTTGACATTGAGATATTTTTAGTACATTTAGTTTCACATACTGCACTTTAGCTAAATGGCCAATCACAAAACAAAGTGGTATACATCTATACTCAGAAATTTTGTAAAGGATATTTTCCATGTCCCATTGTGGTACATTTTTGACATGGGAATATAAATAAATAGCAGAAAAATGTATATTATTCTTTAGGTTGAGTATAAATGGACTATTACATTGGTTCATATAAACAGCAGCAAAAGAGTGATCTTGTAATTAGAATCTCATCGCTACATTCAATCTCAAAATTCAATCAATAAATACAGGAATGAATGATATTGTAATATAGTTACAGATCATTGAATACTTTATTAATTGTAGACTCATTTGGAATATTTTACATTGTATATATTCTCCAGAAAACTTCTAAAATGTAGATTTTCAAATAGGGCATTTTTGTTATGTCAGATGTACCTTTGACATATTTATATGCCATAACCTGGCCTGAAATGGCTGTAAGCACGCACTTTTCCACTCTTTACTTATAGACTTTCCCTTTAAAGGAAACATACCCATGTATTACTCTCATCCAAAAAAGGAAAAAAAAAATTTGTAATCTTTGGAATGTGAAGAGACGTAACACTGAGACCAAGATGATCTATTATAGCTACTTTTGCAGACTTTAGATAGGTAACTTCAGCAAAAATTTAATTTTATTCAATTCGTTGAATAAAACCTGATTTTGATACAAATGCCATTTTAATCCATTCGCTACAGGTTGAAAGTCTCAATGCATTTTCACAGAAACCCGATTTCAGTTACCGTAAATTATATTGTCTATTTTCAGACATTCAAAACAAGCAAAAGATAATGGTACTTGAGATCACAATAAGGGTGAAGGCAAAAACACATTCCTCTACTATCCATAAATGTTAACAAAACATTACCCTGCCAAGGAATGTACAAAATACTGCAAAATATTTAACAGCAAAGTTAAGCGAGTGTACCGCGTCTTCTGAGTTGAAGGCCATTTAACTGCTGGCGAGTGTAGCTCGTCTTTTGAGGCAAATGGTAAACATACACTGCCTATTTTATAGGTATCTATGATATAGTGTTAAAGTTTGTGTTGGTCACGCTGATATCGCTAAACAAAAAGCACTTTTTTGCTCATAGCCTATTAATATTTGGAGTATGTATGGGTTTTAAAGCATGTTTACATCAGTAATGCACAATGTACACAAATTCCCACATGTGTCATATACTAGGTATGGTTAATCTTAAGACCGAGTCATTCTGTATCAAATCAACAAGCCTCCCAACTTGATGATCACAAATTTCAACAAAATTCACAGGACTGAACATATCTATAAAGTGATACCTTTTTTTTCAGATTTTTAGTTACTCGGTTTTTGATGTAGCTCCTATATAAGGGCTAGAGAGTTCATGTTAATGTCATTTTAAAAATTTTGACCTTTGTCATTTGGAAACGGTTTCGTTAATTAAATTTAAGGTCTCCAAAATATTATTTTGGCCTTGAAATACAACAGAAAAGTATGAAAAGAAATGTTTTTGCTTACTAATGTGTTGTACAAGTGGTAAAAATTTCATAATGGGATTCCAATTGGATCATAGTGAAATAAAATAATGAACTTGTATCTACGCATCACCTAACTGCAATTTGTATTACTTCTGAAGATATTACAGACTAATTACACAGTGCACACGTTTCTTTTACAACTTCTGGTTAAAATTGTCCACTTCTTCCTGTTGGATTTATCCTGTGATCCACTTTTGAAATAAAACTCCTATGTACATTAAGAATAACATTAACTATGATTTGGGGGAAGTAGATTATACAAGGAATGATTGGAAAACATTAGCTCAGGATAGGGATGTATGGAGAGCTTATATTTGCGTGGCCATGAACCTATGGGTTTGATAGTGCCAATGAGTTAGTTATGTACATTAAGGACATCTTCAAGGTCTGGGTAGCAGAAAGAAGATGGAGGTCCGTGTGGATGTACCTTCATCTTCATTAAAAGAAGGAAAGTGAAAGTTCATGTGGATGTAAGATCTTCATATCCATTGTTTGATTTTCCTCATTTGAGTCCAGAATGCACCCTAACCACCAGTGTCCATCATATCTATAGATCTAGAAACATATAATTTCTATGAATTCAAGATCACTCAAAATTTATTGCATATTAAGTTGTTAGAAAATGAAAATGCCCTCACTTGCACCTATTCTTGTTCAGTGGAACAGAAGAGTGGAGTTTCCTATCTCTATTTCAAACCAGTTGAAAGAGATCCTCCCTTCACTCACTCCACTAGCAGGTACAGGCAGCTAGTAAAGGGGAAGGTACTACTCTCTGTTACAAATACATCAGTCTTCTAAATTATGTTAAGAAAATAAAAAATATTGGATTATATACTGAACAATTCAAAAATTTATAATAGTAATATAATATATAGTTATTTTTAAAACTTATACCTATATATATATTTTTTTTGTTTCCATTTGTTTAACATCTCCTTTGTATGCATGTTTAAATCCCAGCTTCTACTGTGTCTAAATTATGTTCAAATGTATACCAAAATTAAAATTTATATATATATATATATATATATATATATATATACACACACACACTGAAGTGTTTAACTGTGTTTTCCTTATATCTATCACACAATAACTAAACACCAAGTATTACTAAAAAAAATAATTATATAAATATTTTTAAAAATGTATAAAAACAATCTATTAAACACTAACTAAACACTTAATTCTACTAAATAAATTATGTATTAACTGAATTTTCAAGACACTTCCAAAATCTACCACACTGCTTGAACTAAGAACAGTCTACTGAGAAAGACAAATGTTTTTTGTGCTGTCAATACAATGTCAGTACTGAACTACACTATTAACAATAGATGGCCCTCAGCCGGTCTGCCACCCCGCAAATTATCATACTAAAACTGTGTGTTTTGTATTATATTAGTCATAGAAATCTTAATATAAATTCAGAGTATAACAAAATAAGTCAGGAATTAAAAACTATATATCATATTTATTATTTACAAAAATCCTCTGAAAAAAGGATAAATTTTAATATTTTATTTTCTGGTTTTCACAGCTTTGGGAGAGTTGGTTTATAACTGCTAACAGCCACATTCCTAGATTTGGCCTAGTTATTGTATGCACCCCTACAGTAGTAGGGGTAGTAAAATGATGTCCCTTCTATCAACTCCATTAGCATAGATAATAGAACCTATCATTTCTGTGAATTCAAGATCACACTCAAAATATATTGCATTTGCTACTACTGAGTTGTTAGAAAATGAAAATGCCCTCACTTGCACCTATTTTGTTCAGTGGAACAGAAGAGTGGAGTTTCCTAGTACGTGGTATAGTTCTTGCTGTCATTGTCCTGAGTTTAAAAACTTATTTTTTCTTTATGCTTTTTAATTGAACTATATTGGAAATGTGATGCAATGTGTCCATTTGCCCAGTCATACAACTGTAGTGGAGTCATTGTAGGTCATTTGAAAACTGGCTCTAGCTACAAGTTTTAACAGTGCCACACACACTGTCATGCACTTTTGCCATGTAAAGAGGCAAAAAAACCACTCTGTTTGATCCCGAAGTTTGATTCATGATAACAGAGGTTCAAAAAAATTGAGTCTGTTTTTGCATATAAAAACAGGGAGAGAATCCATTATAAACATGAACAGCTTCAAGTTTCTTGGGGTTACACTACAGACTGGAAATAGATTTACAAACCATGTAACAGAAGGTAACTGCAGCACTCCTCAGAATGGGTTGAGAAAATGGAAAAAACTGCACTTAAACTAGCGTGAAATATTTTCAAAGACCTATAGAACAACAGTGTGCATGCACCACAGTTTATAGAGCCAGCGATAACCCACAATCAAACCACATATTGATTATCATCCTCGATTACTATCCGTCACTATGACATTTAAATGACCAATATTTGCAATAAATCCCCAAATCTATGTTAAAAAAATATATCAATAATATTAAAATTACCAAATGTTTATTAAAAATGGGTGTACACTTATCACTCCCTAATGCTGATCCGACCAGCGATAACCCAAAACAGCGATAGAAAAAAAGTAATATACTCTGTGGAGAAAATAGCAGTTAGCATCACAATATTGTCTAACAATGTCATAACATTGTGATTTGAATATTTAAATAAATACTTCAAAATTGTCTAATAATGTAATAAAAATTATTTGAAAAAGTTTAAAATATTAAATAATGTTAGTAAATACAGAAGAAGAGCTAGAGTTTACAACAATATAACTGAAAAATCAAGTGCTAGTAGATGTGCAGTTGGGACGAAAAAATTATCTTTGGAAACAGTATTGCACTTTTCATGGCAAAAACCACACTTAGCGTAACATATGGTGTGGAAATTATCTGGAAACACTTATCAAAAGATAACCTGTAATTCATAGAGAGAATGTCAAACCAATATTTTTAAAGAAATTAGGAGCATCTAAATTCACTCCACAATTATGCTACATCATGGTCATCCTGCTACAGGAAATTTAGATACAAACTCCTACTGCCATCCACCTCAGCATATGAGCATCTGCTCTCTGCATTGAAAGAAAAGCAGAAATTGATCTTAAGTGAATTCTATATAATTTATTTATAGGAGTAATATAATGTGAAACTAGTTAATGTTAATTCAAAAGCTTTCAGATGATTTTATATTTTAAGATTTAGAGATACAAGATTGGACATTATGGTTGACTTTTAGTTAATTTAAACTAAATTACAAGTTTACAATAAATTCATAGAATAGTTTTCACCTAAAATTTGGGCTATTCTAAGCCAGGAGTCCACATGTAATTGTTCCAACAGAACAAGTGACTGCTGGTGTCATGTTAGCCAACTGGACAATACTAATTTCCACAATCAGATTACATTTTTTAATATATTTATTCACACATTAGTAAGTAATTTTACCTTTACTCATTTTGTTTTGTTGGGTGACAAAATGGACAAGTTAGGGTGAAAATTGGGCAAGTTAGTGTATACCACATTAGTTTACAGTTCATTTGATAATCTGACACCCCATAAGGATAAGTTGGGGATTCTCCAGTTTAATTTACCTGATATTTTCAAAGTCCTATAGAAAAACAGTGTGCATACGCCAGAGTTTATAGAGCCAGCAATAACCCACCATTGAACCACATATTGATTATCTTTGTTTCGATTATCTTTTTTTTTATGTATTTAGACACATTTAAATTGTAATGAACCTAGGGTGGATCCCATGAAATACTTTTTTTTCACTCCTTAATAATCGCAACCATCGATAACCCACTGGTTCCAACTATATAATATATTCTCTGGAGAAAATATTAAGTCACCATCACAGTATGTGTATTTGAATAAATACTTAAAAATACTAAAATAAAGTTATAAAAAATTGTTTCAAAAAATTCAAAATATTTTAAAATGTTTAGTAAATACATAAGAAGACTTACAATTCACAACAAGAAACTAAAAAATCGAGGGTAAAAAGAGCCGATTATTTGATTATTCTGTTTGAAAAATGACTAACATGTTTCTCATTGTAAATATAGCAATTTTAGGTTAAAAGTACAACTTATCATACAATTTTAAGGCATTTATCACTTCTTTTTTTAAAAAAAATAATTTTCCTCGGGTTATTATTCACATATTGCAACAATAATTTGTGCATTTTTCAGTTTTTTATTTCAATTTATGTAGGAAGATTCCTGGCATAGGATCCTCAAAAATTGTTCCAATGTCATTAAAAATTAAAGCCTAACCCTACAATTTAACAAAAATTAGAGTATTTTATAACTTGCATCACATATTGGAAACTTGAGCCAATTGTAAAAGTTCACTACGGTTTTCTCAATAATTATTTAACAAGATATTGTCAAGAATATTTATGTACCATGCTACAGTTTCTCAATGACTATTTAAGAAGATATTGCCAAGATTAATCACATATCATGCTACAGTTGCTGTAATTCTTATATTCTAACCACTTTTAAAGCCAATTTCATTAAGTTCTGAGTTCAATCCAATTCTAAAATGAGTATTATATAATGGCAGATAGTGACAGGATGTAGTGGAAGCTCTTACCAATCACTTGGTTTTTTCATGCCATTTCATTACCCGGTAAGATATCCCAACCACTTGCACACCGAAAAGAAGATGTTTTGGAGAAATAGCTCATTTTTATCTTTATAAGTATAAAAGTCCCATATTTATAGGTGGTATTGTTATCTAGTTAAATACTTTTATTAATTAAAAACAGGTAAATTATTATTCAGTAAATAGTTATTTAATAAATGCAACATCATAAAAATTAACTGTAGAAATAAAATATGTAGCACTGTATGTAGTACAAAGAGTAAATAGATGTTTTCTTCAGGAGAGCAGCAAAATAGAATATTTTACTGTAATAAAATTATAGTGACATGTTTCCAAAATTCAATAGCAAAGGAATTTAAATTTAAGGAAGTTCACTTCCACACAATGACGAATCTTAAGAAGTCCTAATTGAACTGATTGCTGACAATAATAGACATATATTAATCCACTGAACCTAACAAAATAAATTACATATTATACTTTACTCATCTGGTGTACACTAACGCATTCATCTAAAGCAACAAAATAAATCATGCACTCCAGTAAATAATCTGGTGTAGCCTACATTAACTTGCCCTCATCTAAACCTAACTAAATAAATCATACACTTTTGTGAACTTATCTGATACACAAAATAACACATCACATTATATTAGATCTTAAGTATTCATTCACTAAGAATATTGCTCAGCGTTTCATTTTACTCACCAATATGATGTAATGTGTAGTAAACTAACGGAGGTGAAATATGAAATAGTCTTTACAAATTGTTATTTTTCATGTTTGTTTTCTGAATAAACTGCAACTTTTTTTTAAAAATGGACATGTATAAGCTTCATTTTAAAACTAAAATCATATCGAAATTCGAATGTCCATTTTTTGCGCCACCGACATAAATGTTTTTACTAAATTGCCTTAAAATTAAAGAAAGAAAATATGGATGCCAAAATTTTAATGAAATTCTCTAGACGAAATTATCAATAGTTTATGCTTGGTCTTATTTTCTTCATTTTAATTACTGGTACTTCCAAAGTACTAAGCCCGCGTCTGTAATAAATTGATGAACTTATTTAGAGTTCAATTTATAGGATGTTTCCTTTGCATATTTTTATAGAACAAAGATAGAACATCATTCACAAAACAATACAATTTTAACCATTACTTGACAAATATACAAAAATTCACAAGAACATTCGTTAAATACACCTACGTATTTGATTCCTATTATAAGTCCAATTTTTAGAGTAAATTTTTAACATCTTATTAATAAATAGCATACTACATTTACAAATATGAAATCGTTTTAGAAAAATGGAATATCGCACAATATAACAAAATGGCAATGTTCTGTCGAATGTCCTCTAATTTCTACAAAATGAGTCATCTTAACTTTGTCCTATGTTTATTATACTACCACGTCGAACTAACTGCCGCCATTTTGACATTCTTACCGGAAAGTGAATATCTTAATAAAAGCTCCATAAAATAAAATTACATATTATAATCGATCATTTTAACAATATGAGACACATTTTACGAAAATGTTCACAAGCAACTTGTACTTATTAAAGTAAATTAACTGTATTTGCTGTAGTCCCGATTCAATAAGCCTCTGCCTCGTGTCTCCGATACCATTTTTGTCGTTGCCCACACCCTTTCATGATATAATAAACCATTATCACACAATATTAAAACTAAACACAAACTTTTAATATCATATCTTCATCCACAAGAAACACAACATTATAGCATACTTTAAACGCAAAAACTTCTATATTACGTGTCGCCGGTAGTCTTGTCAGTCCAACATTGTCGAAGCCTAACTTCAAAACCTGCTGGTTGAAATACTTACTTCAAATCCTTCGGATTTCGCCCAAACATTTCCATCGTGTCCAGCTATCGCTGCTTTTGTCACACAACGGGATGCTAGTAATTGCTTATCAACATAATCCTGCCAGCTCATGTTGCACTGAAATTAATGTAGTCGCCAGACACACAAAATATCACACACGAACTCTGCCCGATCACTACCGTTGATCAAAGAACCAATGCGCACTCTTTCTGTACAACTATTGTATTCTTACGCTAAGTGAGTCATTGCACACTTTCCACATCCGTTTAAATTATTATATAAATAGTTATGTCAGAAAAATGATAAGGAATAGATTATATTCTCGATATTAGGGTAAAATTCTGTGAAACAATTATTACAAAATTAAACAAGTGGAACTATTTTGAGCGGCTCAAACGTTGAATATAACACTAGATGTCAGTGTAATACAGAAAATTTCACACACAAGATGGCATTCAAATCTCCTCCGCCATCCTCCTGATATAGCGGTAAATACAATATTCATTCAAACATTTTAGGGGCTAAAAGATATCGTAACTTCACTTTCTTTCCCCCTTATACACTATATTAGCTGAATTTTTTTACAATAAATATAGTCTTTTTTTTTTGGAAAGTATTTTTTTTTAATTTTATGGCAATGTTCCTATTAATAAAACATTACGA
Organism: Diploptera punctata; assembly: GCA_030220185.1. Classification (NCBI taxonomy): domain Eukaryota; kingdom Metazoa; phylum Arthropoda; class Insecta; order Blattodea; family Blaberidae; genus Diploptera; species Diploptera punctata. The sequence goes on from JASPKZ010009384.1 coordinate 86,135, forward strand.
TTATCGTGGAACAATTTTAAAGATTTAGTGAGAGATTTTTGGCTATTTTCTGAGGGATTCTATGCCACCAACATAAATTCAAATAAAAAATTGAAAAGCTCACAATATATTGTTGCAGTATGAGAATATACAAGTCAGACTCGCTGTGAGCACGCCTCTCATTGTATACATTTTTCGATCCCTTAGTCTACCACTGTGGTCTCAAGGTAGCGTGCTGCCTTGTTACACAGCACACCCAGGTTCGATTCCCGGTCGGGACAGGCTCCTGGGTGAGGTTTTTCCTCACCTTGTAAGACAAATGTCAGGAAGCTTAGGGCTCAATGTACCCAAAAATCATCCAGCCATTATCATCACCAACATTCACCAGTGTGGAAAGCTACCACACCTATAATTCCCTAGCAAAAGCTGCAAAGCATAGCATGAAAATGCTATGATTGCAGTGAAAGACCTGCCCTCAGGCAGAACACTATACAGCATGAAGTGTGATCAGTGGGGTACAAAGCAATTTACATCACCAGTACATTTCTACTACAGATACAGATTTTGAAAGACACAGCACTTGACTGGTTTGTTTTTCTCTTATCAGTGCAGCAATGTTCGTATTAGTGGACCGATGCTCTGAGAGTACATAACCGTCACCCCTGACATAGAGCCTTCTTTTGGTATCCTGATTGGATTGTCTCAGGTTCTAATCCCTTCTATACAATTTTGCTGTGTGGCAGTGTTTAGCTATGTATTAGAATCAATTTATTTTGTAATACCAAATTTGTATTCTCTCTCTCCCCTCTCTGAAAAGTACAAATTAAGTTTATTTTAGACTCTTAACTTCTTAATTTACTAGCAACATCTGAAGATGATTTACAATGGTCAGTACATAATTTAAATTTGATAGCCCAGAAATATTCAATGGAAATATCTACCAATAAAACTAAAATAATGGCCTTTTGTGGAAAATCCCCAATACCAAGCAACATTTGTTTAAATAACAAAATTTTAGAGAGAATTAATGAGTTTACTTATTTAGGATATAAACTCTCTTTTGTTGAAAATTTGGATTTATCAGAGAAAATTGTGAAATTCAACAAATCAATGGGAATCATTAATAGAGTTTTGAAACCTTCATTAGTGCAAAAATCAACTCGTACTCGTCTTTATCAAATAATGGCTCAAGCAGTCCTATGTAATGGGAGTGAAGCGTGGACTACAAGGACGAGAGATGAAAGCAGACTAACAGCTTGTGAGATGAGATTTATGCGCCGAACAGCTGGCTACACCAAATGGGATCGAAAGAAAAATGTAGAAATCCTTCAAGAACTAAATGTGTCACCAATACTGGACTACATCTCCAGATATCAGCTAAACTGGAAGGAACATGTCTCAAGAATGGCTAGATCCAGGATCCCCAAGGCAATAATGAACTACTGTCCAAATGGGAAACGGTCACTTGGTCGACCTATGAAAAGATGGCACGAAAACCGCTTTCTCAGGCCGTAACAGTTCTTCTAGGACTAATACCTGACAGGATGATGATGATGATGATTTCTTAATTTTAGGTCCTGTAGGATGATTCACACATTCAGATCCCATAGGTATGAAATGGAGAGATATATTGGATATTTCTAATTATGAAGGAAGAAAAAATAGATTAAAATCTACAAATCCACATCCTATTTACAACAGATGTTAAAAATATACTCCATTTACAGCCATCAATTTTTCACATCTCAAAAAATGTCTGCTAACATGTGCGAGTTCTCTAGCACAGATTGATCGAATTTCAGGTCTTATAATAGCTTAAGTTCAACATGTCCAAATTATTTCTGTATATACTACCTTTTAGTGCCCCGATAAATAGAAACTTCTTCTTAATCATAATTTGTAGGATTTTCATCCTGTTTATTTCCAAAATCACTCCTCAACCTGCCATAGCCTGTCCCAAGCCAGGTTGAAAAAGGGTGAGGGGGAGGAGTAACACCTCGTAAAAAAAACCTTGATTCAGCTTGCCCAGCTGATAGTACCTTGTGAGGGCCCCTTGCCAGGGTTACAGTGAAGACCTCAACGGTAGATACAGCAGAGGAGTACTTCGGTATAGTGTACCTGACAAAAGGGGCAACTCTACATCTACTACCTTGTAGGTTGACAAACAGGCAGATGGGGTTCATTAATCCTGCAAGACAAACCTTCTAGGAGAGACAACTCCGAAATAAAACAGGGCAGGCTGAGCTCTGGAGCTGGGTAAAGGCAATCGGTCTAGGGAGGAAACCCCCAATAATAAACCCGCCATGAAAACGGGCTAGCAACCCACTTCAAGGTGTATCTTATACATTGCTCGCAGTCCCAAGGATCAAGCCTCAGATCAAAGACAGAAAGAAAAAAAAATAGAAACTGCATAGATCCTTACTTATAATCCTGTTCTCAAATATATAGCATATTTCAGTCACATGTCATGTATAGAAGTGGGGAGGTCTTGTTGAAAATAAGCAAAAAAAAATGTTCTATGCATATTCATCAAAGAATGGGTTCAGGATCTCATTTCTATATTGTATATCGTGAATTATACCCTACAAAAATGGTGCCAAAAACACAGTACCCACTGAACACAGACCAAACTTAAATTTTTTCATTATGAAGCGATATTTAAAACGTGAAATCTAGTTTTTCTGAACGATAGTATTTTTTGTCTTCGGTACATACTTTGCAGTGCAAATAAAACCATGCAAAATCACTGCTCGTAAGTATATAACTTGCTCTGGAAGCAATGACCTTCAGAACTAAGCAGGATGAACATTGGCAGAGGTTGAGCCATGAATGCAACAGTCAAGCTGATCATTTTCTATTATAAAGAAAAAAAATATCCTCTATATATATATATACATATATTTGTCCCGCGCCATAGCCGAGTGGTTAAGGCAGGAAGCCTTGGTGCAGAGCTACGGGACTTGCGCTGGTTCGAGTCTCCATGGGGGAAGAAATTTTCTCATGGTATTTCGGCCAGTGTGGGACCGGTGCCCACCCAGCATCGTGAGGCATTTGGGTAGCTACAATAAAGTAGCAGCTCCAGGTTGAGAAAACCAGCTATAACGGCTGGGGGACTCGACATGCTGACCACATGTCACCCCTACACTGGCTGGATGACCATCTACCTCTGTGATTGACACATGTGGATGTGAGGCCAGCAGCCGGCTGGTAGGCTAAGGCCCTTCTAGGCCTGTCGCGCCAGGAGTTATATATATATTCAATGCCACCATCTTGTCATTTTGACATTTTGGTATTCTCTCCTGGCAGTTATTACAACCCACTTCTGAGATTGGGGCACCTGTAAGGCAGAGTTATGCTGTCCCGATGATATATGATAGGTGGTGATGATAATAATGCACCAGGAAAGGCCTTACTTTTAAACATAATGAATATGTTAATGATGGCCAGATGATGTTCGGGAACCATTTGGGCCTTAAAAAGAAGTTTCCTGACATTTATCTTACAGGTGAGGAAAAAACCATAACCCAGGAAACTTGTCCCGGCAGGGAATCGAACCCAGGCCTGCAGCATGACAAGGCAGCACACTACCTCGAGACAATAGTGGTGGATATATATATAATATACACACACACATATAAATGTATGTGCTGGAATTACTCTCAAATGCCTGGACCAATTTCAACAAAATTTAGTATGTATATTAATTACGAACTGCAAAAGTGACTGGTAACATATAACAGGGGAATGAGAGTGGGGTTGAAATTGAAAATGATTGACAATGCCCTATATATATTCTGCAATACCAAGAGTAATTTAAAGTAAACTCGGTATGCATATAACTTACCATCTGAAAAAGGTTCCACAGCAGTTTTAGAGCGCCTTAGCACTCCTATGGAAGGGGTGAGAGGAAGCGATATCTAAAAGTAATAAAAAATATCCGTATTTGTGTCTAATTCATAGTTTTCGGAATTGTTATGCCCATTGATGGCAATCCTGATTATATTTGAAGCCAAATTTGACTCCTATCACCCATTTTTAACATAAGGAAATAGAAAATCTGCAGTAACTGCACATGCATGGTCAGAAAAACACAGAATAGAAATTACATCCAAATTACTGAAACAGTTTGATAAATTTAAGGAACTCACTGTTTGTGAGAAAATTTACATCCACAAGAATAAGAAGAAAACTATGAATTTGGAAATTCCCAGGCAAAAAGAAAAAAATTGGTTTGGAAGTTTATTGGTCAGCTAACAGAGGGAGCGAAAATCATAATACAGGATTGACAACTGCAAATTTGTCAGTTGGGAGGCATTCACAGTATCACACAAGTGTGAAGAAACAAGTCTGCAAAAAATATAAGAAAATATGAGGTGAGTCACACTTACAACTTGCCCTCATCATCATTTTCATTGACAATGTAACTAAGGCAGGCAGTATCAGGATATTTCTCTGATTCATCCATCCATAGTAATTCTGCCCGAAAGAAGGTCCTTCACTACAATCATAGCTTGCAGCTTTACTAGGGAATTGTAGGTGTGGTAGCTTTCCGTTGCTTTCCTCAACGGTGAAGGATAATGATGATGATGGTAATGATAAGGATGATTATGATGATGATGGCCATATGATTTCGGGGACCATTTGGGCCTTAAAAGTTTTCCTGACATTTGTCTTACAGGTGAGGAAAAACCCCGATAAAAACCTCACCCAGAAAAACTGCCCCGACCGGGGATCGAACCCGGGCCCGCTGCGTGACAAGGCAGCACGCTACCTCGAGACCACAGCGGTGGACCTCTGATTCATATGTATTTACAATTTGTATATTTGCCCCTCTGATAACTGATCCATTTCACGATATACTGGGCACATTATAAAAACATTTTTTTATTAACTAAAAGATAAAATAGTATAGAAAATTCTTTCATTACAGGAGATATAATAAGAAGAGTTAAGTCTCATAGACTACGATGGGCAGGACATGTGGCACAAATGGGGACTGAAAGATGTGCATGGAAGCTGCTTGTAGGAAAACCAGAGGGAAAACACTCAGTTGGTAGACCAAGAATAAGGTGGGAGAATAATATTAACTATGAGAGATTTAGATTATACAGGGAATGAATGGACAGCATTAGCTCAAGATAGGGATGTATGGAGAGATTATGTCCATGTGGCCATGAACCTACAGATTCGATAGTGCCAGTGAGTTATGGTGTGTTAATATCTTACTTTATTATTGAAGTTTATGCTCTCAGCTGGTGCAGAAATCACAGAGTTGCCTAACATCCTCTCACTCGCTGTTGGTCTCCAATTGAATTACACTCATATTGTCTTCTTTTTCACTATCGCCGACATTTTGATGCATATATGCCACACCAATGATGTTTTGATACAAATTAAAACTTGTTACAAATAACATGCATTACAAGCACAACACAAGACTTTGGATCCCCCAAAATCATATGGATTGCGATTGGTGAACAGTAAGGCAACCCTTTTATATGCAAGATCACCCATGTGCTGTGAATCCCTTTCTAGATCTCATGCATTTTAGTTTTATATACAAATAGGGAAAATTGGAGAAGCACATCTGTATTATTTTGAATTTTTGGGAGTGCACTTGTCATAGAGTCAAAAATAGTAATGTCTATCCTGCTTCATAAGATATCTGAGATGACCCTTCTACATTCATGTAAAGGTAAAGGTATCCCAGTGCAGGCCTTGGGGTTGTGGAAGTTAAGTCTCCCATCTTTGCAGATAATCAACATTAGATAACAGCCCTTCATGACACCCACCTTTACCCTCAAAGACATAGGTCTGATACTCGTTTATTAGAGGCTGAGTCGTCGACCTTAGAGCCATGATGCCACCAGAAGCTTTGCAGCAGTTTAAAAATCCTAATTTAGCTTGTAGCATATTGCCTTAAAGAACTATGCTAAGGCATGCTCTATTTTATATTCCTACAGTAACACCAATTTACTAGAGGCTTAAAGTTGAAAACTTAATCCGGTGGTAGAAAAACAAAAATTGAAGCACTCAGAAGTTCTTGAGTCAAGGTTTTGAAAAATCCAGTTAAGCACATAATATACACAGAGGACCAGTTCCATAATGGCGATAATTTACGGACCCCAAACATTAAGTTTGTTATACAATGAAGCTATCCTGTTGAATGGACTTGATATATTTCACATTGCTTTTGAAAACTTTTAACTAGCTCTCTTGTAAAATTGAGAAAAGTGACATAGCAACTTATTTTTCTGTGATTCAATTATCCATCATATGAAGAGAACAGATGTGTTTTATTTTCAAATCTAGGAGTCATTATTATAATGAAATACAATGAACATGTGTGTTGAATATTTCTAAAATCTTTCTAGAGATATTACAAAATATGTTTTAAAGATCATATGTGATTGGTTTAAATAGACAACTGATGTAGTTGTCAAAGCTAGTATTGTAACACATTGCAATTTTTCTCTTCAAATATGATTTATCCATCATTGAAATGTATGAAATTAATAATAAAAACATCGAAAAAAGCCGTACTGGCATGTATAATGTAATGTATAATTCCCAAATATTTCTTCTTAATATAGGAACCGCCATTTGCAAAGATAGAAGCAAAGGCTTCATAGCATTTGGTGGGCGGGAATTACAACGTATATAGAGAAAAATTTGCGTTTAGATCAGTACTTGCTCAGGTAGCTCAGATGGTAGAGCACTTGGTCTAGAGAACCAAGGAACCCGGGTTCAAGTCCCAGTCTGTGCGTATAATTTTTCTCTTCAAATATGACATTGCGAAGACTTTGAATTCACATCAAGCTAATATAACACAATGGAACATTACACAAACTCAGGAAACAATATACCACATAATTCTAATGTGGTGCTTTTACAGGTAAAATTACTAAGTTTTTTTTGCATTATCATGAGTATTATGAATATTCTGTTATAACACATTAGGCCTATCATTAAATATTTGTTTTATTTTAGGAAGTAATATTTTGAGGTTCTTTTTATCAGTTTTTTGAGTCTATATATATCTTACCTCAATTTAATGTTGATTTGTTCTCGAACATGTTTCAATATTTTCTTCTATATCATCGTCAGCTAACAGAATAATAAATAAATAAATATTTTATTAATTAAATAAAAATAAAACTTAGATTTATTTGATTTTCATATTTATTAAGATATAATTCAGTGTTCCAAAACAGCTGTCACCGAATTATATCTTAATAAATATGAAAATCAAATAAAACTAAGTTTTATTTTTATTTAATTAATAGATATGGATTTTCATCAAGTAAACACCAACTCAATTGATTAAATAAATATTTATTTGGTAATGGCACCTAATTACAAGGGTAACTTAATTATTTACTAACCAAGATTCCCATCACTATCAACAGAACTAGTGTCAACATGTGGACCTTATGTCCATATCCAGAATTCGTAAGATTAATTTAAAAATATCAACCAAATGGTAAAATATCATTGGGACGGCCAAGGAAGAGAAGTTTGGAAAAATTTTTGTAGACTGTAAACAATCGTTTTAAGACTATACGAAAAGATAATGAAATAAGTTGTGTGTGTATTGGGTATAAATTTGGCCTAACCTAAAAGTAATCAATTACAGAAGAATGTTGTGATATTTCAATACACTGCATATCAATAAATTATATTTTCGGTTTAGGCTTAAATCTCACCCACTCACAGAACTTAATTACATCAAATAGAGGTAGCATGCTGCCTTGTCATGCAGTGGACCCGGGTTTGATTCCCGGTTGGGACAGGCTCCTGGGTGAAGTTTTTTTCTCACCTGTAAGACAAATGTCAGGAAGCTTAGGGCCCAACAGTCCCCAAAAATCATCCGGCCATCATCATTCTTCACTGATGTGGAAAGCAACGGGAAGCTACCACACCTATAATACCCTAGTAAAGCTGCAAAGCATAGCATGAAACTGCTATGAATGCCGTGAAAGACCACCCTCGGGCATAATTACTATGGATGAATATATATATATATATATAAATGAATGTATGTATGTCTACCTGTCTGTCCTTTACATGCTGCCATACTGTTCAACCGATTGTGTTGGGGCTTTTTGCAAAATGTTCAGGAGTTTCCCGGGAAGGTTTTAGACTATAAGAGAGTTGTAATACTCAACCCCTTCACCCTTTATAGAGAAAAACATATTTTTCTGAACTTTTTGGATGCTTAAATGGCGTACGTTGTCTAAACCATAACGTTTACACCAAATTAATGATACACAGAATTGAATCTCTCAAAAAATCTACAAAAAAGTCTGCGACAGCATTGTCTCTCTTTTATGGATAATTCACAATACCCATTTTTATCTTTCAGCTCATTTATGCCAAGAAGATCGGGATGACTAGATTCCTGGGCAAGCGTAGCAGCGCACAGCAGGTATTCTATTATGGATAACTCTCAATAACCATTTTTGTCTTTCAGCTCAAAACAAAATTAAAATTTTATAAAACAATGGCTGTCCCTGTCCTTTTGTATGGGAGTGAATCTTGGATATCACTACCAAACAAGAAAGTAAAATCCAAGCAGCCGAGATGAAATTTTTAAGAAGAATAAAAGGCTGCACTAGAATGGACCAGATAAGAAACGAGGATATCCGTGAAGAACTGCAGATCTACTCCATAAAAGAAAAGATATTTAACAAGATACAGTGGAAAGAACATGTAGAAAGAATGGAAGAAAGTAGATTACCAAATAAAATCTTCCATTATTTTCCAAGAGGAAGAAGAGATGTCGGACGTCCTCGGAAGAGATGGTCTTAGATCTATTAGTGAAGACGGAATAGGCAACTCTTGCCTAAACCAGGAAGTGAAGAAGAAGAAGAAGTCTTTCAGCTCATTTATGCCATGCAAATCGGGACAAGTAGATTCCTGGCCAATACCAGGTAATCAGCACGGGGTATCTAAAAATAATTACAATATAAATTTATAAATATTTTTCTTTTTACTTATTCAACTGAACATAAAAACAGATTTAATTTATTTAGGCATAGCAATGCACACTGGGTGTTAGCTAGCATGACATAAAAGAGAGAATTTGTAACATACTTGTTTCATCCATTAATTTTTACTACTTTCGAGAACATGTTAGGAATATTTTGTTGTTTTTTTTAACACGAATATATTATGTAAAATAATTAAATACTAAGTTAAGCAATGAGAATGAGAGGTATTTTGGAGACTATTTAACTCATGCCCCAAATGGGAGTCAATGACCAATCACATTTCAATGACTTTTTATTTTACAACCAATCACTGTCGTGTTTCGCCTCGAATTTATCAATAAAAGTTTATCATATTAAAGAGAGCACCTCCTTTTTAACATTCTAAATAGGTCATAGCATTATTTTGCAATGACTGACTCTTCAAGAATTATGGCTAGCAGATTGTATATATAGTGCATGAATGTCAATAGATAGAGCATGCAGGAGATAATATAAAAACATTTGAAGCAATTGATTATACCATAAAAAAAAGAAACCACTGTTTGCACCTTCTTAAACAAATTATTTTCCAGGAAATGACGTTGCAGAAAAATATAATTAACATATTTACATCATAGAATATCAGAAATTAATTAATACCTATTAGTAGTAGTAGTAGTAGTATTCAAATGTTCTGAAGCTCTTGATTTGTCATCATTTGCTTGTTAATACCTATAATGTTAGTTATAAATTTCTCCACTAGGGTGCATTCTTACAATATTGCGATCCTTTGGCAATAAATAATATGATCTGGTTGCAGTGATGAACAAAAGAAGCAAATAAAGCATACCAATCGTTTGTCATTTGTTTTCAAACATCGCCGTTTACATTAAATATATAAATATTTTAAAATAGCTATAGTTAATCAATGATTTATGAGTAAACAGCTTAATTTTATTCGTTAAATAGTCCTAACAAATGCCACTCTTGATTTCCAAATTCTCTAGATAAATTCACTCCTCACTTTGTGAGTCGTGAATTTATTGATAATTAGGAAATCACTCGTGGCATTACTTATGATAATTTAATTGTAGAAATATAAATTTATGTTTGATCAATATTACATATTTATTTATTTATTTAAGAAACTGATCATTGAAATGTCCTGAAATATTTGTATTGTTTAGTGAGAATGCATCCATATTCATCAACTTTTAAAACAAGTACCAGTATATAGTAAGAGCTTGAACCAGAAATGTACACACATTTTGTTTTCTTACATGGATATGTTACAGCGAAGCATCATCACTCAAATAGAATTCAATTGACTTTACTATGAATCAGTAATTTTTACTTCTTTTCAGTCCACAAGTGAGCAGCTATCGATTTTCCTTTTCTCCACATTTTACATTTCTAAGGTTACATCAGAATGAACCAAAGATACAGAAATAGTTCTTTACACCTCACCTCATATTAGCTCTCCAGCATGGACCAGTTTGTAAGGTTTCTACATCAACCAAAAAGAGACTATTGAGCTGAGATAGAGAATATAAGGTCAAGTGTAAAGAACAATATATTTGAAGAGAAAAATGTTCACCTAGACCGAGACTCGAACCCGGGACCTTTGGCTTGCCAGGCCAAATGCTCTACAACTGAGCTATCGAGGCGAGTTGCGATCTAGATGCAAATTTTTCTCTTATATACGTTTTAATTCCCTCGTGCCAAATGCTTTGAAACCTTTGCTTCTATCTTTGCAAATGGCGGCTTCTTAGTTAAGAAGACATTTATTGGGAATTTAACACTACTTTATAAAGCCAGTAGGGCTTTAAATTTCCAATAAATGTCTTCTTAACTAAGAAGCCGCCATTTGCAAAGATTTCAAAGCATTTGGCACGAGGGGATTGCAACGTATATAAGAAAAAAAAATTGCATCTAGATCGCAACTTGCCTCGGTAACTCAGTTGGTAGAGCACTTGGCCCGGCAAGCCAAAGGTCCCGGGTTCGAGTCTCAGTCTAGGCAAACATTTTTCTCTTTAAATATAATTTATCCTTCAGTGAGAAATGTTAAATCAATAATAAAAACATCATGTAAAGAACAAATTCAATATTAATCTGTAATTACAAGGGTCATACTGAAAGTCGTGAGCAACCCATAGTTAAAATTCAAATTTCAACAATGTAACAAAAACAACTGCAGGATCGTAATCTACAGACTTTATACCACAACATTGCTGTTTTGTGGCATCACAGATTCCATCATGTGACCACACGCAGTGTTTCCAAAATGGCAGACATCATTGTTTTGTTTTGACAGCATGTTGTCATTGAATTCCTTGTTAAAGAGGAACAATCTGCTGTTGATATTCACCAAAGACTTCAATGTGCTTACGGAGATGCCTGCATGGGTGCCAGCAGTGTTAGGAGATGGGTGAAACATTTTAAAGATGGGAACACGAGTATCAAAGATGAGCCTCGTAGGGGTCGCCCACGCTCTGCCTCCACGGATTGCAACAAGGAAAGAGTTGATGCGCTCATTAGAGACAACAGGCATATCACAGTGAATGAAATCACTACAAAACTTGCAGTAGGACACAGTGCAGTGCAAGAAATGATTCACAGCTTAGGTTACCGAAAAGTTAGTGCCCGTTGGGTTCCACATTTGAGTGAAGACCACAAACTTCAGAGAAGAACCATCACCCATAGCCTTCTTCAGAGATTTCGAAATGAAGGTGATTTTTTGACGAGTATTGTGACAGGTGACGAAAGCTGGTTTCATCGCTACGAGCCTGAAACAAAACACCAGAGTATGGAATGGCACCACTTGAATTTGCCATCAAAGAAAAAAGCGAAGACAGTGCAATCTGTTGGAAAAGTTATGGGCAGCGTCTTCTGGGATGCGCGAGGTTGCATTCTGGTTGAATTTCTTGAACCTGGACAAACCATAAATGCTGCCCGCTATATCCAGACACTTGTGAAGCTCCGTCGTGCATTGCACGACAAACGCCCTGGAAGGAAGATCATTCTGCAACAAGCTAACGCGCGTCCTCACACTGCTCGTGCCACTGTGGAGAAGATCAGGACATTTGGATGGGAAACTCTTCCACATCCTCCCTATAGTCTCGAATTGGCACCCTCCGACTACCATCTTTTCTGTTCTGTGAAGGAGCAGATGAGAGGCCAATGCTATGAGACACTGGAGGATATTCGGAAAGCAGTGCGTCAGTGTCTTCGAACAGCTGGAACGGACTTCTATCATAAGGGAATTTTCAAGCTTGTAGAACGCTGGACAAAATGTGTGCAAAGAAATGGAGACTATGTTGAAAAGTAGCACAAAGGTCTGTAGATTAACATGGTGTATTTGGTTTGTCTAAAATAAATATTATGATTATTTTAAAAATGTGTTGCTCATGACTATATGACCCTCGTATATCTATACAATTTAAGTCTGTAATCGCTGATGATGGGGCTCAAAAGCCTTGAATCATATGGTCAAACAAAAACAACCTAAGAGGTAAGATTATACAGACCAAATATCATCATCAGCATCAAGGATTAGACCTGCTGGTCTGTTCCGATCTCATGTTAGAATTGGTCTATCCATCTTTTACTGGGTCTTCCAACATTTCTTCGTCCTAGTGGTTTGTAATGAACCAAATATCTTAATTATTCAATTATTTCAAAGGTATTAATAGCTCCAACAGAAACAGATTTATAGTATTCTACACACAATTTTAATATAATTGCAAAAAGGTACAATATGAAAATCAATACAAAGAAAACTAAATTGATGGCCTTTTGTGGGAAATATCTTATACCTAGCAAAATTGTTTTGGACGATGACATTTTAGAACGAGTAAACAAATTTAATTATTTGGGTTATAATTTAACATTTCAAAATGAAGCTGATATATCAAAGAAAATCGCAAATTTTACAAAAACAATGGGGATAATTAACAGTGTAATGACACCATCTTTAGTACAGAAGAACACAAGATTATGGCTTTATAAGGTTCTCGCAAGACCAGTATTAAGATATGGTAGTGAAGCATGGATAATACGAAGAAGAGATGAAAGCCAAATAACAGCAAATGAGATGCGATTTATGCGCCGTACAGCAGGCTACACAAAGTGGGACCATAAAAGAAATGAGTAAGTTATGGAAGAGTTGGATGTAGAACCCATTCTTCACCATATACAAAACTACCAGAACAACTGGAAAGACCATCTTCAATGAATGCCATCTCATAGAATTCCAAAAGCCATACTACGCTACTACCCCAAGGTAAAAGATCGCTGGGATGTCCAAAAAGGCGCTGGATGGAAAATTCCTCTTTGAGACCGTAACAGGCCAGATGGCCTAATACTTGCATGGATGATGATGATGATTCAATTAAAAAATGTCAGTGTGATGACATATCAATTTGTGCTTAAATTATCAGAATGGACACCTTAGAAATGTAAAATATGGAGAAACAGAAATATTAGAATTAACAATTCATAAGGGAAATATCTGCATTTAGATTAGAGTGCTCAGGTAGCTCAGTTGGTAAGGCAGAATAATTAGTTAATAATGCCTTGTAGATCCCATGTGCTAAAAAGCAAATTTTTTTTTTTCTTCCAAGAATTGTCCTTTTTCATGCTATGGTCATTTAAGTTTGATCCTTTCGGGAAATTCTCGTATAAGACTTGAAAGCATAGCTTATAGTTCCATTCGATTGGTTGCTTGCAAAAGGAAGGCAAGACCAGTGAAGGGCGTGCCATCTTATAGCCTCTGGTCAGGCTTTTCTGGAGAAGACCGGGCTAAGGGAATAGAGAAAATAAAGGACAGAAGAACAATGGATTAAAGGAAAGACTCTCTAGCCCTCGGACGCCCTACTAGTGTTGGGGTTAAACCACCAACGGTAACCAAGTGAGGCTATATACACAAAAGCTAACCGGAGCAAAACACAACTCAAGTGGCAGCCCTTTTGTGCTCACCTTGGGCACCTTGTGGTCGCCATCTCTGGGCCGTCCCATGAAACGCTGGAAGGAAAATTTTCTATAGGATCGTAACAGGCCTTGGCCTAATACTTGAAAGGAAGAAGAAAGAATAATTAGTGCTTAGGTAGGGCGAGATGACATCCTGGCTCTTTTATAAATGCCTTAAAACAATCACACTATTTCATAGTATCATTAACACCATTCCAAAATGTTATTCAAAGGGACCCTTTAAGCCCTCTCCTCTTCAATGTGATGACAGGCATAAAAAACCCAGTGTCGAAAAATCAATAAAAGGTATATTTACGCAGACGATGTGGTACTCGGCACAGCGCCGATAGTATAAGACCGAACTGCAAGAAAACAATACACAATCTTGCATCGTGGGCTGACACACCTGGCTTCGCTCTAAACCTATAAAAACCGGTGCAAATGGTATTCAGAAAGGGTGGTCAACTGGTAAATGGCGACCACATAGAACTCCAGGACAACCTGTTGCAAATCACAAATGCCTTCAAATATCTAGGAGTATCACTCCAAACAACAGCCAAATCCTTCCGAATGCATATGAAAGAGAGAGCGGCTGCTACTATAGTTGATATAATATATGGAACACAGAAAATATCACACAACTGTCACTTGCAACTGCCATGAAACTTTTTGAGGCCAAAATACGTTCCATCTTCACATATGGAATAGAAAATCAAGTGGACTGATGTCAGTTACGGAGCCTCCTTAAAACACCTTAGAAACAGTGGAACGCAAGATTCCTAAAAGTCGTGATTGTGGCTCTCGAACTATGCTCCTTCTAGACTTGCATATGAAAATTAGCAACGGGAAACTTTCCTCGTGGAAAGATCTACGCACAAAGTTCCTGCTACCAGCTACTAAACAAGGCAAACTACATGGAAGGAGATAAGACAAAAGACGAGAAAAGATAATACCGGGCCGATTGTGACGCAAACAGATGGACTGATCAATCGAGACCGGACTGGTCCAAACAAGATACGCAGGCGCATGGATATCACCACAAACTCGGCAAAAATTTCAAAACTATCATGAACCATCAATGGATTGCATTTGTAAGCTAGGTTGAAAGGCTCTTTCAATGTCTGTTTCAAGATAACACAATCGTTGCTGGCATAGCAGCAGTTTATAGCAGGCTTTTCCTATCATACTAACTATGAAAGTTAAAGTTAATAATCTTGTATTTTAAAATTCTTTTCCTATTTCGATATAACTTAAATAAAGAAAAACCTCTACATCATTCATTGTTGAATAAAAATGTCTCAGTAACAATTAAAGAAAATGTATTACATAAGTCTTTCTAATGGATACCATCACAAAGTGTGTAAAATGAAGACCTACCACGACCCAGGCGCAGCATGCATGTGCGAGTTTTGTGAACTATCTTGAGATTGTTACCACGTCACAGCATGTAAAAAACGACCCAAATCATTAATTGAGACCTGCACAGATTCATAATGATTGCAAAAGCAAAGTGAACTAATAAAACTCTAATGCACAACTTTTGCGCATTTTCATTTATATGTAAGTCTTTCTAAAGAATGCTTTTAAAATTGTTTTAAGTCATTGTTGTCAGAATTATAAAGCTTTCTGTTATAACTGTAATAAGAACACCTGCTTAACTTAATATTTTTAAATAAAAGTATACTAAATTCTGATTGGATGTTAAAAACAATTAACTTTTTGATTTAACAAATCAAATTTAAACATTATATTAACCAATATAATTTAAAATATAACATCATGTGATGTAATAATGTTCTTTAAAATTATAAATGAATTGCACTAGTCATTCCGCATACAACTTTCAACAAACATAGAAGCAATAAGAGTTCTCCTGATAAAATGTGATATTTAATACAAGAATAGTTGATTCAAGAAAAGAAAATAATTTTATTTTAATTGACGGTGAAGAATAATACCACCTACATTTACTTAATCTGCTGGGAACCTACAAAGTGAATAAATGTGAAATTATTTCTACAAGAAACAATTTTTCTTATGATTGTGAAGTGTTTTCCTATCCTTTGTACAAACTTCCGACCCTAAGAACAGAATCCAGCTCTACCGAAAATTAAACCCAACCTGAACCAGTAATTTTTTCTTTTGGGACACCAATCCTTCAAAATGTTATTATATCAGGCATGAAGACAGTTAGCTGCTTCAAAACATTGCCACATGGGAAGAGAATTACTTCTTCAGCAGAGACCAAATCTCATGCACATTTGTGTGCGCTTCTTCCTATTAAAATGTCTTCTTGGTACTATTAACTTATACTTTATAGATGTGTTGATTTCATACCCCTCAAATGAAATATAATCAGGTTTTTTAAATTTATTGGAGAACATTTTTTGACAACTCACCTCATAAATATCATGATACTGCAGTTTCAAATGATATCACATTCATCTTCAGCCATAACAGAGTTATGGCGGAGGATGGATGTGATATTGTTTGAAACATGAAATTTACGAGGTGAGTTGTCAAAAAATGTTCTCCGATGAATTTCAATGATTATACCTCATGTTAACTTCCCAACATTAATTTAATATAACAATCAGGTTGTCTATTACAGTGCTTTATAGATGTGGGAGAGAAATTTGGAACTCACCTTCATAGAAGATTCAATAAAGCAGAGTACATAGCAACTATGTACTCTTTGCTACATATAGAACAAGAGCTTTTAAAACTATTTTGAAGAGAAAAACTATATACAGATAGTGCTAGCAATATTATTATAGTAATTATTATGATTTTATTATTAATTTAACACTTCTCATTGAAGGATAAATTATATTTGAAGAGAAAAATTTTCGCCTAGACCGGGACTCGAACCCGGGACCCTTGGCTTTCCGGGCCAAGTGCTCTACCAACTGAGCTACCGAGGCGAGTTACGATCTAGACGCAAATTTTTCTCTTATGTACGTTGTAATTCCCTCACGCCAAATGCTTGAAACCATAGCTTCTATCTTTGCAAATGGCGGCTTCTTAGTTAAGACATTTATTGGGAATTTAACACTACTTTATAGCCAGTAGTGTCTTCTATTGACGATTTTATTATTAATTTAACACTTCTCATTGAAGGACAAATTATATTTGAAGAGAAAAATTTTTGCCTAGACCGGGACTCGAACCCGGGACCCTTGGCTTTCCAGGCCAAGTGCTCTACCAACTGAGCTACCGAGGCAAGTTACGATCTAGACGCAAATTTTTCTCTTATGTACGTTGTAATTCCCTCGCGCCAAATGCTTGAAACCATAGCTTCTATCTTTGCAAATGGTGGCTTCTTAGTTAAGAAGACATTTAAATTCCCAATAAATGTCTTCTTAACTAAGAAGCCGCCATTTGCAAAGATAGAAGCTATGGTTTCAAGCATTTGGCGCGAGGGAATTACAATGTACATAAGAGAAAAATTTGTGTCTAGATCGTAACTCGCCTCGGTAGCTCAGTTGGTAGAGCACTTGGCCCGGAAAGCCAAGGGTCCCAGGTTCGAGTCCTGGTCTAGGCAAAAATTTTTCTCTTCAAATATAATTATTGTGAGTTAGGTTTTTTTCTGACTTGCCTCATATTTGTGATTTTCTTGCAGACTGCATTCTTGTGTTTCCTAATTATTATAGTAATTTATTCTTCTTGTGTCTTGTAAGCCCATGTTTCTCTTAACAGAGATTTAGGCGCTCTCCCCCTACAGGGAAGAATTTGAACCATACTAATTTAGTTACACTTGTTTTCGTATAAATGTCATTTTGAGTGGTCCATTGTCGGCGTTAATTTATAAGGAAATAAATTTGCTCTCCTGGTGTATTACCAATTATCTTCTGCTATTTATGTCGGGAAGATCCAAGCTTCAACCATTCCAATTCTACTTTCATTCTACCTCAAGCAATGAGTATAGTATTTTGTTTACCATGTTTCAAGTAATTTATACACTCATACTGAATGATAAACTAATTATATATGAAAAGAAAAAGACATGCCTAGACCAGGATCTTTAGCTTTGTATGCTAATACACTGCCACTGAGCTATCCCAAGGCTTCCAATTTAAATGCAAACTTTTGTCTCATACATTACAAATTCCCACAAGTGCCAAAGGCTTCTGAACAGTTGCTCGACACGTGAATGGCAGCTTCTTATTAAAAGGACTTTTAATGGTAATTTAACATTACAAACCCTGGTCTAGGTGTATATTTTTCTCTTCAAATATAATTTGAACTTCAATGAAAAGTATTAAATGCATAATAAAAAAATCAATAAAATAATTTTTGAAGAGAAAAATTAATATATAGTATTCCTATTTAAATATTCTTTTAAAAATTATTTGCATCAATTTTTATTTTGATAAATGGCAATATTTCTATAAAGTAGATTCGTAGATAGAAGTGCTTGTGATGTCATGACATTCTTTGTGGTGAGTTGGGGAAAACAAATACACTAAAACTTGCTCAAAGCAGAATCACATGGGACCATTTTTTTTACTGTATTAGACAAAATTCCACATTATAAAAAACTAAAACTTAATAATCATAGATTATAGAGTACCGTATGTCATTTTTTACGAACCTTGGATTATTTCAGTATAGTATGTACGAGTCCCGTTTTGTCAGCATTAAATGTCTCTTAGGCGCATATCCTGAAATTAAAGTATGCAGTTTCAGTTTCCGCTCACTAACTACACTTTTGTCCACATCCTTTGATTCACTGCAAATTTCAATCCACACTACACACTGTGCCATCTTTTATAACTGTCCAACCAACCAGAAGATGCCTTGAAATTGTTATTCCCTAAGGATTAAGCAACAGCTAGGGCTTGACTTTGGAGCATCGGTCCAGAAATTGGTTTCCACATTTAAATTTAGCCATTATTTCAGGCACTGAGTTTTTTTTATCCCCAATCACTTTCACTTTTTCGTTTAATGACAATGAAACATATGTTTTAGTTATCTTTATTCAGTAAATTGAGAATGCTACCCGTGAAAGATCGGTCTCAGAACATCAATTAATTTGAGATTTTACAGTGCACTGGTACAGCATGTGTATTTCGCATAATGGGTGTGCAGTAAGGCCAAAAGAAAATTTCAGGTACAGATAGAAATCACCCAGCGGCAGGAATCATTCCTTATTAATAAATTAATGAGTCATTTTTACATCTTACCTCACAATCATGTCAGAACGAAGATTTTTTCATTGCGAAACAAAGCACATAGGAATGGAGAACGTGTGCAAAAACAATATGGATTGAGGTCTTTCTGCACAAAGGAACTCATTTAATGTTAAAATTTGGCTCAAAATAAGGATGACCTTCAAAATAAGTTTCATTACATACATTTTTAAAATAAAGTTTAATGTTGTTGATTGTATGTTATTTCAGGATTGTACATCCCTTACAATCATTTACTAAACTATATTTTACTATTAACAAAAAGTTGAAAGTTTTCATGGTAAACTTTTTAACACATACCTCTCAGAAGAATTCCATTTAAATTTTCATTTGATGAGATCGCAATTATTTTAGGAAGTAATATTTTTTATTAAATTATTTTTAGTCTGTTCATCTTACCTCAATATTAACATTGATTTGTTCTTGAACATGTTTCGATTATATCATATCTATGAAATAATCGAAACATGTTCAAGAACAAATCAACATTAATATTGAGGTAAGATGAACAGTTTATATACTAAATTTGGAAATTTTTAACATTATGAGAATTAAATGAATCGTGAATTCTTCTTACCTCAAACTTCTATGTTTTTTTAAACACAGCACTGCAGTATTAGCATTCATTGTCACTACCTGCTTTTTCACGACACAATTTTTTCGTTTGCCAGTAATTATCCAAACACCAGATGGCAGTTTGGATAATTACTGGCAAAAGAAAAAAATTGAGTCGTGAAAACAGCTGAGGATGATGAAAATCGTCACTGATACTGCAGTGCTGTGTTTAAAAAAGTAGAAGTATGAGGTAAGAAGAATTCACGATTCATTTAATTCTTATTAAGATGAACAGACTAAAAATAATTTAACTTTATTTCTTGTATTTTTAGAGAAAAATATACGCCTGGACTGTGGTTGGTTTACCTACCTAAAACAGATCTGGGACCTAAATTAAGAGAAATATCTGATTGATTCATACACCAAATATCAGTCCTTATAACAAAAAGTAATAAATATAACAATTGGTTGAACTACTATAGGAAATATCATTGAGATATAATTTAAGACAAATTCTGTTCACCTCACCTCATATCCCATCTTCTGAAGAAGATGAAACGAGGTGAACAGAATTTATTTTAAATTACAATAAATTATCAGTAATCCAATATTACTGTGCCAGCAATGCTGATACCACTCTAACAATCTGAATTTCCAGATCGTTGAGTTCATTTTAAATGAAAATACAAGGGTGGATCAAATATAAACCAGAATTTGTATCTGGAGGTTCTGGTAGCAAAATGCAAAGGTTGCGGTTTGGAGGGGAAGTTGGTGGGAGTAGGGATCTTGATGTGTCGCATTCCTAAGAGCGGCCACTTGCTTCAGTATGCCATGAGCAAGCAAGAGGTACACACGTCTGTTGCGCAACGACGAAAGAAATCACTAAACCTTCTTAAATTTTGAGAAAGCTCCATGCGCAGTTCGGGGAAGCAACCCTTTCGAAGACGCAGGTGTATGATACAAAAAAATTTTAGCAGGCCGGGATTCAGCGGAAAATGAGCGCCACCAAAGACGGCAACGAACAAGCATCACTGCAGACAACATTCATGCTGTACAGGACCTTATTGTGGATCGGGCGAACAGTGAATGCAGGGTACTGTCGGTTTTGGACGAGACAAAAGCAGCATATCGCAACAAGCGCCGCCGGAAACCGATCCAAAATGTGATGGTGCTGCATGACAATGCAAGGCCACTCACTGCTCGGTTGACACAAGAAAAACTGACGAAAATGCATTGGACACCTCCGGAACATCCTCCTTACAGTTCAGATTTGTCACCCTGTGACTACCATTTGTTTGGGCCACTGAAATAAGACCTGGGAGGAAAGCAGTTTGGTGACAATGCAGTGGTAGAGAAGTTCAGGCGCAACTGACTGACTACACATCATCCCTCATTCTTCAAGGACGCCATCAAAAAGTTGCCAACTCGATGGCAAAAGTGTGTTGGAAATGCAGGAGACTATGTAGAAAAATGAGGTGGTGATTTTGTATTTTTTTGTTAATTCAATAAAATTGTAAACGATAATTCCAGTTTATATTTGAATCACCCTCGTATACTAGCTCCACTTGTTAAGTTTTTTGCTCTCAAGTTACTGAACATAACATAACTGACAAAACTGCACATTTCTTAGCTTCATTTCTGCATTTTATTTCCTCTTTATTGTCTGCCTATTGTAACAAATGAACTTTCCTCTTATCGATATAATAAATTTAAAAAATCTATTGAAAATATACTTTCACTGCTAAATCCTTTGATGTACCATTAAATTTACAGATATATCACAAATTACCAAGCAAATTGCAAGAAAATTATGGGATATCAAATTTTTGAAATTAAACCTCATAGTGATTAATTCCTATAAAAGTTAAATATCAAATGTTATTCATCTGGCTTTCTCATTTGTTTTTCTGAACCAGTATTATTTTTGGTCTCAAGGAATGTTTTCTTAAACATGAAACAATTACTATGTGATTGTAAGTTTTATTAACAAGTTCAATAAAATTGTAAAATTGTTAATACAGATTTTCAATACAACATGATTACCATGTTGTTTGTAATAAACATAAAAGTGCATAAGGATGAAGATCAATAAAATGTAAATTCATACAAAATAAATATACCATCAAATGTAAAAAAAAATATAAAAAGAAAAGAAAAATGTAAAATAGATCTTCAACACTTAGGCAAATTTACTCATCTGACAATGAATTTATTGATTGATTTAGCATATGGGGACAAGGATTTGTTAGGGTGTAATATATGTAACAAGAAAAACCACTGTTTGCCGGACTTCAATTAGGAAATTTTGATCTTTATTTCCAAAAATTTCTTCCCCACTGGTGGACTGGCCAAAAATGCCTGTAAATACAGAAAAGCAATTTAACATATCACCCACTATCACTACAATACATGCCCTTCAGTTCACTAAAAGCAATCCAAGATCAAACAGGGTTTCATTTTAAAGTGATGTTTCGAAAAACAAAAGATATTAGCTTTCTGACAGTTTTTATTAATATGCTAAATAAGTTCATACAAAATCGATACTCTTTCAAGCTAATTTGGATCATATCTCGTCTCCTGCATCTTTTCTGGTTAAAATAACCTTTCCAGAACCCAACTAAACACTTGCCTAGACAACAAAACACTTGAATTTGCAAACATGACACATAGCTATTGCTTGCAAGTCTAAAATGATATAGAGATTCTCTTCTTAATTTTGCCACCACCCTAATTGTGAACTGCCCTGTTGTCCTTTGAGAATGCCAGTCCCTCAAGGCAAAGTTTACTGCAACACACTGTACAACAAATGTTGGAAGGAAGGACATCCTACTATCTAGCCAGAAAAGCACAAGAAGTGCAAGATAAGGAAAGAGAAACTGTAGAAGCCTTGTTATGTCCATAGAGAACTGCACCCAGGCAGACTGCTCTATTAGAGAATTAGCTAACATCCTCAATCCTGAACTGTACTTCAGTTCAGGTGGATACAATCCACAACAAATATTTTATGAATTAAATTAACCCTTCACTTACACAAATTGATATATATCTAAAACTTATAATACAATGAAATCAAAATAAAAATGTAAATTATTTAACTTAGAAATTAACGACACCTGTTAAGTTTTTATTTTTTAAAACACGACACTGCCAATATCAAGATAAATGGCCTTTTAATGGACCGAGCACAAATGTGGACAGGAACCTGTCGAGACAGATTGCCGTCTTAAACAAGAGGCTAGACTCCACCCACTTCACACCTTTATTTGGAGTCTTTGTGGAGGAGGAATCCAGAGTAGCACTATCTCTGAAGATTCCAAAAAATCAAGTACTCATTGCATGCCCATAAACATGGAATGAGATATCGCAAATCACAAATCGTGGCAGTCCAGAAAACCATAGGTGTGGCCAGAACCTCGATACTCACACCATCAGAACGCGAGGCAACACAACAGCACTAGACTTAGATTAAGTCTGCTACATTCATTGGCATCTCATCTATCTGGGTATTGTAGAACTGTTCAATGTCCTTCAGAGTACGCTTATCTTCTTCAGTAACAAAATTTATAGCTACTCCTTTCCTTCCAAAACGTCCACCACGACCAATTCTAAAATAAAAATAAACAAGTTCATTAAAAATTGCTGAATTGTAACATTTAAAAAATGCTGAAAGAAGTAACAATTAACGATTTTATTATTCATTTAACACATCTCATTGAAGGATAAATTATATTTGAAGAGAAGTGTTAAATTAATAATAAAATCGTCTATAGAAGCCCTACTGGCTATAAAGTAGTGTTAAATTCCCAATAAATGTCTTCTTAACTAAGAAGCCGCCATTTGCAAAGATAGAAGCTATGGTTTCAAGCATTTGGTGCGAGGGAATTACAACGTACATAAGAGAAAAATTTGCATCTAGATCGTAACTCGCCTCGGTAGCTCAGTTGGTAGAGCACTTGGCCCGGAAAGCCAAGGGTCCCGGGTTCGAGTCCCGGTCTAGGCGAAAATTTTTCTCTTCAAATATAATTTATCCTTCAATGAGAAGTGTTAAATTAATAATAAAATCGTCAATAGAAGCCCTACTGGCTATAAAGTAGTGTTAAATTCCCAATAAATGTCTTCTTAACTAAGAAGCCGTCATTTGCAAAGATAGAAGCTATGGTTTCAAGCATTTGGCGCGAGGGAATTACAACGTACATAAGAGAAAAATTTGCGTCTAGATCGTAACTTGCCTCGGTAGCTCAGTTGGTAGAGCACTTGGCCCGGAAAGCCAAGGGTCCCGGGCTCGAGTCCTGGTCTAGGCGAAAATTTTTCTCTTCAAATATAAGTAACAATTAATTTGATTTAGCCTTATATCTGTGATTAATTGAACTGAACATTTAAAAGTATTAAGAAAGGCATTTTACTTGTTGAAGACTGCAATATCTTCTCTTCCATTTCACCAAGGAACACCACAGAAGAAGCAAGCCTCATAAAATATTGTAAAAGTTTATTCAACTTTCACAAGGAAAGAACAGTATGAGGTTTAATTTAAGAATTAAATTAATGTTTTTATTACTTCACCTCATATTCTTTTTCTTCTATACTGCAGTTTCGGAGCTTATCTCCATCATCAGTAGCCTCTGGTCGACCGGTGTTATGCCATTTCTTGGCGGTTTCCCAAGCCAAGGAACGACATAACACCGGTCGACCAGAGGCTACTGATGATGGAGATAAGCTCCGGAACTGCAGTATAGAAGAAAAAGGATATGAGGTGAGGTAATAAAAACATTAATTTAATTCTTATTGTAGAAGTTGTTCATATCAAAATAGAAAACCACATTTTTATCTAATACTATTATGAAATATGAATTATAAGAATACAAAATTCTTTGAGTAACTTCCTATAAAGTTCAACTATATATATATATATATATATATATACATATTTAAAGAAATAAAATACACCGTGATTCAAAATTGACTTTACAAGCTTATAGAAATTTATTTAGAAGACCTACAGAATTGGTTTAAATGTCATATGATAGCACAACTCATCAAGTTTTCACCTATTCAGTCAACGTGGTTCAATGTGGTTTCCGTTGGTCATGCAGCTAACATCCAACCTGAAATCAATCTCCTCCCACACACGTTGCAGCATATCCGGCTTCAGTAACGCAGCTGTGTTGATTTCCTAGGGCTCCGAGCAAACCTATCCCTCACTTGTTCAACGACAGCTTCAGCCGTACGTGGACGGCTAGTATGCTTGGAATGACTAACAGAACAGCCAGTCCTAACAAATGTTTGGTGCCAAGAATAAATTGTTGGCCTGCTAGGAGGATCCATACCATACTGGGTACGAAATCTATGCTGAACAATTGTCGCAGATTTAGTTTCTTCGAACAAAAACACACAACGAGCACGCTCGGCACCTGTGAAAGCAGCCATTTTGATATGAACTACGTTAGCGCACGCAGTGAGACAACTAGGTACTATAAAACTATGTCGTTGAAAACTTGATGAGTTGTGCTATCATATGGCATTAAAACCAATTCTGTAGGTCTTCTAAATAAATTTCTATAAGCTTGTAAAGTCAATTTTGAATCACGGTGTACATAATATACACGTCTAGTAACTCCTAATAAATGAAGGATTAAAAGAAAATAATAGCTGTGTCACGAAAATTTATATTTTCTATAATGTTTCAGTGAAGTGGGGATTTATACTTTACTGTATTTCATATGCAACATAGTACAAATATTTATATTTAAGACTAGAATTGATACTTATTCCGGTAACACATGCCTTTCTAAACTTTGTTTCCTTTCACCTCCTCCCTAACATATGTAGAGAGATTAATGTTTGAGAGAAAAATTCTAAACTCAAGTCTCTTTGTTTTATGTACCTGAGCATTAGACCACTATACACCCAGGCATCACACTTTAAAAAGAACAACATTTTTCTTTCTCGCAATAATATTTTAAAAGCTAACGTACCTATGAATATAATTTTCGCGGTTAGATGGTAGATCATAGTTGATAACTAGAGACACCTGTTGTACATCTATGCCACGAGCCAGGAGATCAGTAGTAATCAAAACTCTGCTAGACCCTGTTCGAAATTGTCTCATAATAATATCACGTTCGCGCTGTTCCATATCACCATGCTGTAAACAGAAAAAATATATAGACAAGTAACATTAATGAAAGAATAAATAAAAAAACGCATTTATAGTGTTCAACTAGTATTTTCTACACCTAAAAATAATACAATATACAAAAAACTATTCAAAATTTTCTTTAGAATATTTCCATGAAAACCAACTTATCTGAACATTATATTTAAAGAGAAAAATTATACGCTCAGACCGGGGTTTTCAACCCAGGACCTTTGGTTTTCTAGGACAATGCCCTACTAAGCTACCTGAGCATTCCAATCTAGTTTAGATTGTTGATTTTTCTTATTCCCCATATTCTATTTTCACATACTGGTCCACCCAATTTTACTATTTTTTCTTTCACTTTTTTAAATGCCCTTAATCCAATCTCATCTTCTATGTTTAGTGTTCAAATTTCAGCTGCATGTTACTACTGGTTTCACCAGTGTTTTATAAAATTAAGTTTAGATTCTTGGATAGAAGGGACAATTAATCAATTTTATATTTACTTAATAAGCTTACATAAATATTTGTTACTTATAATAATAAACTGTTTAATTAAACACTGAAAAAGCCAAGATAAAATTCAGGAGTAAATGTCTAATGAAGGAAGGAATGATAGAAAATTGATTTCTAAATCATGACATTGCATGTCTATTAAATTAGCAGTGATTTAGATTTTTCCCCCCCTGAAAGGACTCAAAATCATATAAACAAAAAATTAAATATCAAATTTCTATGCAAAACTCTAATATTGTAAATATAAATTGTAGATAAATCATATTTAAAGAGAAAAATTATACGCTCAGACCGGGACTTGAACCCGGGACCCTTGGTTTTCTAGTCCAAGTGCTCTACCATTTGAGCTACCTGAGCAAGTACCGATCTAAACGCAAATCTTTCTCTATATACGTTGAATAATTTTTCTCTTTAAATATGATTTATCCATCATTGAGATGTATGAAATTAATAATAAAAACATCGAAAATAGCCATACTGGCATTTATAATGTAATGTATAATTCCCAAATATGTCTTCTTAATATAGGAGCCGCCATTTGCAAAGATAGAAGCAAAGGCTTCAAAGCATTTGGGGCGGGAATTTCAACGTATATAGAGAAAGATTTGCGTTTAGATCGGTACTTGCTCAGGTAGCTCAAATGGTAGAGCACTTGGACTAGAAAACCAAGGGTCCCGGGTTCAAGTCCCGGTCTGAGCGTATAATTTTTCTCTTTAAATATGATTTATCCATCATTGAGATGTATGAAATTAATAATAAAAACATCGAAAATAGCCATACTGGCATTTATAATGTAATGTATAATTCCCAAATATGTCTTCTTAATATAGGAGCCGCCATTTGCAAAGATAGAAGCAAAGGCTTCAAAGCATTTGGGGCGGGAATTTCAACGTATATAGAGAAAGATTTGCGTTTAGATCGGTACTTGCTCAGGTAGCTCAAATGGTAGAGCACTTGGACTAGAAAACCAAGGGTCCCGGGTTCAAGTCCCGGTCTGAGCGTATAATTTTTCTCTTTAAATATGATTTATCCATCATTGAGATGTATGAAATTAATAATAAAAACATCGAAAATAGCCATACTGGCATTTATAATGTAATGTATAATTCCCAAATATGTCTTCTTAATATAGGAGCCGCCATTTGCAAAGATAGAAGCAAAGGCTTCAAAGCATTTGGGGCGGGAATTTCAACGTATATAGAGAAAGATTTGCGTTTAGATCGGTACTTGCTCAGGTAGCTCAAATGGTAGAGCACTTGGACTAGAAAACCAAGGGTCCCGGGTTCAAGTCCCGGTCTGAGCGTATAATTTTTCTCTTTAAATATGATTTATCCATCATTGAGATGTATGAAATTAATAATAAAAACATCGATAAATTGTAGATTTTAGAATAAATTTTACAATTAAAATTTTCAACCCACCAGGTATTGGACCTGGCCCACTATTCAGGAGGGTTGCATGCTACTGACAAGGCCAGCACGAGAGACATGGAACTAAACTTCGCACTAAATACTGTAAGTGCACATTTTTACAATGCCATAATTATGTACCCATATCGTGATCAACAATGGCTTTTATAACGAAGATTGGAATTTTAATTTCCTCAGTGTGGAATCCAAATATATAAATCAATTGTATAACAATAATAATCAGCACTATTATCAGGCTCTTTTCGGCAATAATGAAGATGAATTACAATATTCCACTCATCATCTTCATATAATAGCCCAACGATTTAACATGGAAATATCAACAACAAAATCTAAAGTTATGGCCTTTCAAGGGAAATTCCCAGTAAGAAGTAAAATTTGTATTCAGAATTCAATATTAGATCAAGTTAATTCATTTAAATACTTGGGATATAATCTAACTTATAATGAGGAATGTGATATATCCTTTAAAATACGAAACTATAATAAAGCTTCAAGAATTATCAACCAAGTTTTTAAACCATCAAAAGTGCAGAGACACAAGAATGAAAATCTATAAAATTCTCGCTAGACCCATAATCTGTTATGGCAGTGAAGCTTGGACCATCAGAACTCAGGATGATCGTCATATTACAGCCACGGAGATGAAATTTCTGCGACGAACTGCAGGTCATAACCTTCTAGACCACCAAAGAAATTCAACAATAGCCAGAGAGTTAAACATCGTACCTATATCTGAATACCTCCAAGAATATAGAAACAATTGGCTAGCCCATATTCAGCGCATGGATCGTCACAGAATACCAAAACAAATTCTTCACTACATTCCTCGAGGCAGAAGATCTGTGGGTCGACCTTTCCGGAGATGGCGGGAGACCGTAACGGGCCACTGGGCCTAATACTTGAAAGGACGATGATGATGACTATTATCAGTGAGGTAGATATAGCTATTTTATTTAACTATGCTCATTAACTCAGGTTCCTGTGCCATAGCCGAGTGGTTAAGGCAAGAAGCAGAGCTATGGGACCTGCGCTGGTTCGAGTCCACATGGGGGAAGAAATTTTCTCATGGAATTTTTGCCAGTATGGGACTGGTGCCAATCCAGCATTGTGAGGCATTTTGGGTAGCTACAATAAGTAGCTGCTCTACGTTTAGAAAACAAGCTATGACTGGGGGACATAATATGACGACCACACATCACCCCTACACTGGAAGGAGATCATCTACCTCTGTGTTTAACACATGTGAATGTTAGCTGGTAGGCCAATAATTTTAGACCAATCAACCATAAAAACTTAGTATTCATGTATAAAATACTACTAGAAATGCCAAGTGTTTAAATGCTGTATTTAGCATGTTGGTTCAATTATTAGTTTTTCAAATCCATGTTCAGAAGATTCTGTTTAATAACTGGACAGATGGATTTCTTGTGGTTCTACAATTGCCCAGCAGGGTAAATTTAATTATCAAATTATGAGTCATCATTAGCAACCTTCTCATAATTGTTTAAAGAAAATATTTCATGAATTAACAAATGCCACGTGAGATTCTAGAATCAAATTATCTAAGATACCAAACCATCCACCATTTATAAATCCAGGATACAATAAAAAGTACTGCAATTCCTTACTTGGAATATGCTCTTATATACTAAACACGAAAATTGCTGGTTAAAAGTTGAACTATAATTCTAATTATTGAAAAATGTTTTAATGGTTTCATCCAATGTTTCCAGCTAGCCAGTATGGGACCAGTGCTGGGTGGCTACAATAAGTAGTGACTCCAGGTTGAGAAGACCAGCTATAATGGCTGAGGGATCCAACATGCCAACCACATGTCTCCCCTACACTGGCTACATGATCGTCTACCCCTTTGGTTAATACATGTGGATGTGTGCCAACAGACAGCTGGTAGGCCAAAGGCCTTCTAGGCCTGTCACGCTTGGGAGTTTTTTTTGCTCCTTTTAAAAATTGCTTTATTTATGGAAAATCTACCAGTCAACCTTTTGGGCCAACAACTGACTGCACTATTTTGATAACTGCTTTCAAATCTCACAATTACTGTTTTCTAATAAACCATAAATCTTGAAACAGCTTAAATTATGCTACAAAGGAAGGTCATTCAAATATTTCTTACCCAAAAAGTTATATTCCATCCACCTAACTAACTTTTAATTAAAATTCATCGGAGAACATATTGTTTAAACAACTCACCTCATAGGATTCATGCTTCCATGATATCGCGATTTCAAACATAGTCATGTTCATCTTCAGCCATAACTCCGACTGACGAAATTCTTCGGCCGTCAACTATTCTATTGTCGCCATCTTCAGTGCTGCCATCTATGGTTGAATTTATGAACTTCGAAATCAATGTAATTTCGTTAGGGATATCAAAATTCATTGATCTATTTTTGTTTTTCTGAATGTATATTTTTTCCCAAACTGTCAATTCCAAAGGTTTCTCTACTTGTTTTAAAAATTTAGCTTCTTCCAATTTTATGATGTTCTAATAAACTATGTGCAGCAATTGCAGATTTTTCAATTTCACAATTTTTAATATTTCTGAAATGTTCTTTTGTCCGAATTTCCAAATTCCTTTTTGTTTTTCCTATATAAACTTTATTGCAATCTTCACAATTTATTTGATAAATTCCAGATTTCTTACTGTCTGAAGCTTGAATCCTGAGGTGAGTTGTTTAAACAATATGTTCTCCGATGAATTTTAATGATTATACCTCATAATGTTTACTTCCCAACATTAATGTAATATAACTAACTTTTGCTAGAAAAATCTAAATGTTCCCAGGTGAATGCAGTACTTCCAAATCACCAAGTTGAAAACAATGCATTTTAAAACTATTTGTTTCATGCACTGGTGAGATTATTTAATGCATTCATTGCTTTTAATTTAAATTCTGCCTCTTCGAAAAGCTTATTTTACATTATGTAGATTTGCTTTGTTGATCACAGTAATCACTTAGAATAGAAATATGGAAGTTTTACTTATGAATAAACACAGCTGAGTAATTATCATAATTACAACTTACACATTATCAATATTATCACAATGACTTACCTTATCAACACAGCACCTACATGAAATAACTTACTAAATACATTGACATACATTTATAAATAGACTACTGGAGGTATCACTTCATATGACAACCTATTAAATATGTGAAAGAAATATGCAGGTATTAAATATGTGAAAGAAATATGCAGGTAAACACCTTGGAAATGAACCTGTGCTGCAAATCACTTGCACTTCCTGCACAGATTGCTAGATATTGAGGAGCCAGTCATATTGTTGAGATTACACATGTTAAATAATATCTCCTTTATAACATCCCTAGATTCAGTAACTCCCAGTCTGAGTGTGACTATACCCCAGCCACTGATTCTCTGACGCTGGCATATTCATGAGTGTTACTTTCATGTGTCATAAGATACATAAAACTCTCCATAGACAGCGATAGATATTCTACGCGGTTTTCCGGGTCAGACGACGAAATGACATAAAGATAAATGAAGAGAAGCCCGCCACGATAGTGTTTAGGAAAGGTGGCAGACTGACCGAAGCGGAAAAAATTAAATGTAATGGGAAAATCCTCAACAGAGTTTAACAACTTTAAATATTTAGGCCTCACGATTACAAACACAGGGAAGAGCTTCAGGCTGACATATCAGATCAAGAGCAGGTGGCAGCACTAAGGGCAATGAATGAAATTTAGGAACATCAGGTTAATGTCAATCAGCACCGCTATGGACTTGTTCAGATTGAAGGTTAATACCCGTTACTTGTGTATGGACTCGCACCTGATTTTGACAATACCTTCACATTATATTAGCAACTGGAAGATATGGAGGAACGTGAAGTCAAGGACTCTTCAAGAGGACTCTTAGGAAGTCTTTATCAACCGAGTACCGTGAGATCGAGGTTTGGTTTACAAACTCACCAGAGAGACGATTTTTAATTTTGAAGATCTTCATGGACAACACTACTCCTACCGTCTAGTAAGGACTATAATGTACTCTTGCAAGACAAGAAGTAAGTAAGGACATTACCATATCATCACTTCTATGCGGACCTGCCTGCGATTGCAATACAGTTTACCTGATGGACAGATCATCGAACTGTGCAACTGCATCGTGTCACTTTTACCAGGCTCGAAGTCCATAGAACTCCATCACGCAACTATGCTGCAACAAGACATGTCATGAAACGGAACGACACCTGTGCATATGTGTTTTGTGTTCACAAAAATGTGAAAAGTACCATATTCTGAATTGTAAAAATTACTTAAATCAATCAGTGCTTATAGCAAAGACAATTAAGCACTTCACATGTAATATTTGAACAGTCTGTGCGCATTTCTCCTTTATTATTATATTCATGAGTGTTGCTGATATGGATATTCAGTGGAACGAGCCACTTTATGTATGCGGTTAGCAGACATACAGCTGACAACATAGCAATTTCAAACCTTACTAGAATGATATAGCTGCATTATTAGTAGTGATTGGTTGTGGTAGACATCTAACACTCAACTATTTCCTTATAGGCAGTAGAGGGTGAGTTTCTCCCTTTACCCCTCGCATAAACCTAAACTTCAGGCCAGGAGATCCGGTGGCTGTATTGTATTACTCCACCAAGTACTCTGCGCTTGCGGAAAATGTTAACTTACATGCCGCCTTTCTCTTCCTTACCATGTTGCCACTTCCCGTCCTCTGTATATGTTCTTTGTCTGGCAGCTAGAGAGCTGACAAATACTATGGATTCTAATGGTCCGTCCTTCTATGCGGTCATTGGCAAAATGACTAATTTGACAACCCTGTTACTATTAGGGTTATGTATAGGAATAAGCTGTCCCTTCTCATTACATGTTGCCGCTTGTGATCTATTGTGATGGAGAGACGACAAATACTGTGATTTTAAATGATCCGACCGCTTGAACGTTCTGTGCTTAAATGACTAATTTGACAACCATATTAAGATCTTTCACACATGTTTAGGGTTTCTCCGCCCACGCTTAAAATTGAACCATTTCAGTACATGATCGGATGTACAGTCTTCTCCTACATCCCTTCCACAGTTTCAGTAGTTCGGTGACACTAGCACTAACACTCCCTCCACCCGTGCAAAGTTAACTTGGTTGTGTAACAGTGTTGACCCAGCCTATAGGACCGCCCACAAGATTTTGTCCTTGCTAGAATTGTCACATGGGTACTTAAAACATCCACGGTTTATTTCTAATGTGTAGACATATAGAAATTGCTGCTACAGTCCAATGACAAAAGACCAGCCCAGCAACATTATCCCTGTAAAGTAGCCTGATACTCATTTAGTGAAGAATACATAAGTCCAATAGCCAGTCTATAGAATTATGACAAATTTCTAAATTTCACAACCTGGGATGAAGGAGAGGTCATTACTATCATTAGTTTAGTCATAGAAAGACACTTGCCACCTAAGCTACCTGCCCCACATGAGTATTCTCTCTTCAATTCAGAACAGAAAATACATTATTGTTTAGTTGTTTCTTCACTTACCTCATACTTCTTAACTCACAAGCAGACACGAGTTCTTCACTTCATTTGTGACATTCTCAATGCTGTATTATGTTCACAACTGATGTGGAACAGCCTCCTATCCTGCAGACTCACCTCCGTTCCATCTCATGACTGACCGACGAACTTCCAAATTAATCCCCTCTCCTTATCTTTTGAAATACCCAGTGATAAGGAGAGGGGATTGATTTGGAAGTTCGCCGTTCAGCCATCAGATGGTGTGGAGGTCAGTCTGCAGAATAGTAGGCCATTGGACATCAGTTGTGAATGTAATACAGCATTGAGAATGTCACAAACGAAGTGAAGAAACTCGAGTCTGCTTGGGAGTTAAGAAGTATGAGGTGAGTGAAGAAACAACTAAACAATATTAAAATAAACCTCATAGTGTTATTTCCTACCTACATAACTTAGAAAAGACATTGTCCATCTTTAAGATCAACAATAATTTAAATTCCTATTACTCCAAACAATTGGGACAGAATATTAACCAATAAAGTGCTTGCCTATATAATTGAATTTTTCAATATGGAAGTAATAGCTATCCTGCCTCAAAACAAATTAAGGATTCAGGAGAATAAAAGATATTACAAAAGAGTAAATACTGAAGATTTTTTACATCCTATCTTGTTTAAGACTAAAATATGCTGAGGTTAGTTTATTAATTCATTGCCATCTTTAAACTAACAACCAAGCTAAACTTGAGGGTACAAGAAATATTTAATATTTTGTGTAATCAGATTAATTTTTACATCAAACGTACAACATGCAAACCAATTAATAGCAAAATCCTATACCATAAAACGACATTTAAACGAGCGTGTGATCTGTGCATCATCCTACTACAGTATGAACATTTTATCCAGAGACGTGTGAAATATCTAACTAGATACTAGCAGTGAAATTGCAATGCTGCTTGGCAAACAAAACAAGCAGTGTTTGAACATGTGATTTGTGGAAGGCAAATGAAAATGAAGACAATGTACCTCAGCAGATTTAGTGAGTATGTACCAAAGGCACGGTTATTTTTGGAACGAGATGCTCAACTTTTACCAGTGTCATATTTCAATCTAGAACAAAGAATAGGAAGAGCACACCAAAAACCCATTTTAATTAATTATTTTCATACTAACCATAAAAATCTATCCTACATCTCACACGTTTTATAGGAAAAAAACTAGCCTAATTGTTAAAACATATCTCCGTTTTATAAACTCGAAAATAATCCAAATGCAGATATATGTAATATATAATATAAATATCATTAAAGAACAAAGCATATGAAGTTAAATAGATAAAATACAGGCAGAAGTACAAATGCAAAATCTACATACTTCTTATCCACCTTTATAGTTCAAATGGCATCCTGAAGGAAATTAAAGAGTGTACGTTTACAATATATGAACAAACTTCTGCACATGAAATATTTAACATTTCTCAGGAGAGACTGTACTAAATGAAAACAAAGGCTGCCATTTCACAACAGATTTTAATTTTCAAGTATACCAATAAACTACTCAATAAAAGATACTTTCATGTTTATGTCTAGACTGGCACATGGGCACATTAAAATTCCTCTAAAATGAGTACCAGGATCAAGAGTTTAATTAATGGAGACCTAGGCTGCTACTTCCTTTCTTCCCTAAACCTTCTATCAACAAAGATATCTATCATGCATGTTCCCATGGGCCTTTATGGTCTGTTATAGTGTGTTTGTTACTTTAATAACTAATAGTTGTAAAGATGGCTGATGATGACAGGGATGCCTCTTGAAATTCCAGTATCATGCTTGATCATGGAGTTTACGAGATGAGATTTCATGATTCACTATTCATTAGGTATTAACTTGAAAGCCTAGTAATCTTACTTACTCACTGGCACTATCTAACCCATAGGTTCATGGCCACAAGCTCTCCATACATCCCTATCCTGAGCTAATGCTTTCCAATCATTCCCTGTATAATCTACTCCCCTCAAATCATAGTTAATGTTGTTCTCCCACCTCATTCTTGGTCTACCGCATTTTCCCTCCGGCTTTCCTACAAGAAGCTTCCATGCACGTCTTTCATTCCCCATACGTGCAACATGTCCTGCCCATTGCAGCCTACAAAGACTTAACTGTTATTATATCTGGCTTCCTATAAAGACCATGTAGTTCATTGTTATGTAGTCTTCTCCATTCACCTGTCTGTTCATCTCTCTTTGGTCCAAAAATTTTCCTAAGAACTTTATTCTCAAAAACTCATAATCTCCTTTTCTCCCTTAAAGTAAGAGTCCATGTTTCGCACCCATATAACTGGTAGAATAAGTTTTATATATTTTATAACATTTTTTGAAAGGAGTTGGGACATCAAAAGTCTCTGTAATACATAATAGCACGCATTTCCAGAATTGAGCCTATGTTTAATTTCTTTGTGCATCTCATTACTATTTGTTTTTTTTTTAAACATGAGAACTGCAGTTTTCAAGAGGATTACCTCTCATCCTTAGGCAATATTATGACTACCGGTAGTCATACTGAGATATTGGGGTAATGGTAGCGACAGCTATTAGCCTTCAGATGAACAAGAATTGTATAAGTTGAAGGAGATGTTAATACTTGTATCGTCGTTTGAATGGTGTAATGGACAGCACACTAGTATGTAGAAATAGAGATCCAGGGTTCCTAATTAGATAATAAATTAATGAGTCATTTTTACATCTTACCTCATATTTCATGTTTTATTAAACACGGTAACTATAGTTTTCAAATGAATGACAAGATCATTTGAAAACTATAGTTACCGTGTTTAATAAAACATGAAATATGAGGTAAGATGTAAAAATGACTCAAATTTATTAATTAAGAATCTCATAATGTGTTTCCCATTTTTAACTTTGAATTCCTAATTAGATACTAACATTAACATATCTACTAATTAAATTGTAGTTTCTTCTTGTTGGGAAGCTTGCCATATTGTAATCCTCTTTGTATTATTCTGGTACACCACAAGGAGGTGGGATTACTGTGCACCCTTAGTATATCAAATTCTAATCAATTGAAAAATTAATTTTTCTTTCCATGCAGACAAGTTAAACAAGTTGGTTTCACAGTTAATAAAGGCAGTGATAAACAAAATTATCACTAATAACTATTAAATGAATCGAGATTTCTTCTTACCTCATACTCCTATGTTTTTTTAAACACAGCACTGCAGTATCAGTTATGTCGATCAGAAGAAACTCTTCTTCTCTCCCTCAGAGGGAAGAAGAGTTTCTTCCGATCGACATAACATCAGTCGCAAAAAAAAGTACTGAAGATGAGACCGTTATGGTCTCGAAATCGTGATCTACTTAGAAGATTTATATGAGGAGAGGTAAGAAACATTTCGTTTTACCATAAATTAAACCTCATAGTGATTAATTCCTGTAAAAGTTAAATTTTAATAATACTTCAACATTTTTCGGAGTTAATCTTAACACTGAAATGTGGATATTACAAATGTTCAACTTAAAATCTAATTCCCAAATTGTTACTTAGGTATGAGCTTTTAGAAATATATTACGGTCAAAAACTGGATGTCCAAATTTTAGTATGATTTTGGTATTGAAATTAAGCTTACATGTCTAAAAACAAATAAATTATATAGATCATCCAGAAACAATAATAATTAAAAATAATTAAAGACAATGGAGAGATGATCTCCATTCTGTACAACCATAACATGATTTCAAATAAGGAACATCTCACATTTAATTAATGTTGGGAAGTAAACATTATGAGGTATGATGTTTTTATTATTAATTTATCTTTCATTGAGAAATGTTAAATTAATAATAAAAACATCATTAGAGGCCTTACTGGCTTTTAAAGTAATGTTAAATTTCCAATAAATGTCTTCTTAACTAAGAAGCCGCCATTTGCAAAGATAGAAACAATGGTTTCAAAAGCATTTGGCGATAGGGAATTA
Source organism: Diploptera punctata (assembly GCA_030220185.1). Taxonomy (NCBI): domain Eukaryota; kingdom Metazoa; phylum Arthropoda; class Insecta; order Blattodea; family Blaberidae; genus Diploptera; species Diploptera punctata. Next base: position 123,404 of record JASPKZ010009384.1, read on the forward strand.
CAACGTATATAAGAGAAAAATTTACGTCTAGATCGTAACTCGCCTCGGTAGCTCAGTTGGTAGAGCACTTGGCCCGGAAAGCCAAGGGTCCCGGGTTCGAGTCCCGGTCTAGGCAAAAATTTTTCTCTTCAAATTTAATTATGAGGTATAATCATTAAAATTCATCGGAGAACATATTGTTTAAACAATATGTTCTCCGATGAATTTTAACATCTTCTCAGCTGCAGAAAACTGAATGAAAAACAGGAAATTGGAAATTTTTTATTGGGAAGCTAGATAAAAATTACTTGGGTCAACAAATGTGGAAGCCACTAGCAACAACTAATTATAATGGAAGTATAGTATATAATTTGTGCATTAATTTTTTTTCAGCTAGTATATGTAAATATTAAACCTGATTTTATCATACTGTTATATTTTTGTGTGTAGAACCACAAATGATTTAGAAAAGTACATATTTTTTTGTCCCGTGCCGTAGCCGAGCGGTTAAGGTAGGAAGCCTTGGCGCAGAGGTACGGGACTTGCGCTTGTTCGAGTCTCCATGGAGGAAAAAATTTTCTCATGGTATTTTGTTCAGTATGGGACCAGTGCCCACCCAGCATCGTGAGGCAATTGGGTAGCTACAATAAGTAGCGGCTCCAGGTTGAGGAACCAGCTATAACGGCTGGGGGACTCGACATGCTAACCACATGTCACCCCTACACTGGCTGTTGATCATCTACCTCTGTGATTGACACATGTGGATGTGAAGGGCCAGCAGCCGGCTGGTAAAAGGGCAACCGCTGAAAAGTGGAAAGACCCTCAATCGGACATTTTTTTTTATTTTTGTCCTTAAAAAGTTCTTTGTACTCATGTAGAAGATGTACTGATACATATCCCTTTAACTACTGAAAAAATTGTCTTACCATAGCAGAAACAGTAAAGTCTCGTTTGTGCATACTCTCGGTCAGCCAGTCCACCTTACGACGTGTGTTGCAGAAAATCACAGCCTGAGTGATACTCAACGTGTCATATAAATCACATAGCGTCTCAAGCTTCCACTCTTCCCTTTCAACAAATATGAAGAATTGTTTGATACCTGTAAACATACCACAAATATTTTTCAGTAATGGATTTAATCTAAAGTACTCTTGATATAACATTTTAAATTTATAATACTGTATAAGAATTAAAGATTACAATCCGCACACGTTCCTTAGTACTTACTTCAAACTGATATTTGCCTGTTGCCATATCCCAACAATTAACACATTATATTATTTTTGGTCTGGACATCTTACCTCAATATTAATGTTGATTTGTTCAAGAACAAATCAACATTAATATTGAGGTAAGATGTCCAGACCAAAAATAATATAATTAAAATAACCTCAAAATATAACTTCCTAAAATTAAATATTAATTAACACATTGGTGACGGGCCACGGAGATACCGTGTTTAAATGGCCAGCGCTAGACGACGGGTCACGGAGATTTCCGTGTTTACATTTTCTATGGTTTTCCAGCCTCTTCGCTTTTCAAGGAGCATGCAATTTTGTTTCTTCTCATTATTAAATAAACTTTAAATTAAATAAACTTTAAATTAAATAAACTTTAGTTGATTTTGTACCCCTCTCTTCTCTTTTTTATGAAATTGTCAACTTTACAGAAAGAGTTGTTTACAATTTTAAGACAGATGGCTGGTGAAATATGGAATTTTAGTGCCGATAGTTAGGCGATTACGGGATACGTATGTAACCTGTAAATATATGTTGCAGAGGGGAAAAATTAGAAGAAACACTATTTTGCGTTCTGGAGCCGAATTTATATCTGTGGCATCATATCTACCAGGATAATTGTTATAACAGTGTGGCTATAGCTGAAAATTTGCTCGCAAGAAAGACGATAGTTTGTGGAACAATAAGGATTATCAGAGGGCTTCCAAAATCATTTGTGGAAGCAGGAAATAAACTCAAACCAGGAGAATGTGTATTTTGTAGTAAGGGGGACCTTTTGCTACAAATATCAAAAGATAAAAGAGACGTAATAATGGTTAGCACATTGCATCAGGCAACACGAGAGTGCCATGAGTAAACTTGTAAAAATGCCCTATTGAATACTTCAATATAACAAGTATGTGAAGGGCTGACCAGTACCTATCATATTACTCCATCCTTAGAAAAACAGTGAAATGAAGCAAGAAAGTTGTATTGTGGCTTCTGAATTGTGCACTCTTTAATGCTTTTTGGGCCTATAAATTTCAAAATCCTAACAACAATATGTCAAAGTTTTTTGCTTGAAACAGCCTCTTGTTTGGCAGTCATGAAATTAGGAACAGATGACAGGGAAGAGGAGGAAAGATAGAGTGAAAAGGACACCATGTCAAGACCCATCAAAAAGGCTGAGACATGAAGAAACATAAATTAATACCAACTGTGTCTGAAAAAAAAACCTTCCAAACCCTGACCGCGCTTGTAGTGAACACAAGAAAAGAAACTCGCTACATACACTCTTTTGTCCTGTGCCTTTACATAAAGGGAAATGTTTCTAACGCTATCAAACCCTCAATTTCTACTAGAAGGTCTGGTGAAAACACTAATAAAGATTTACTTATTCATTATTGTCATTGACTGTAAATATATTGATGTAAAAATCACACTGTGCTAGCGCGGTTTAAAATTTAAAAGTCCATGCTACTGACAGAAATGTCTGGTCTAGCAGCGGTGGGTGGAATGCACAGCTCTCCGTCACCAATGTGTTAAGATAGACAAATTTTTTTCATGGATATGTAATAAGAAACTAATCATCCTTCTATAGTAATTCTGCCTGAGGGCAGGTCTTTCACTGGAATCATAGCATTTTCATGCTATGCTTTGCAGCTTTATTAGGGAATTGTAGGTGTGGTAGCTTCCCGTTGCTTTCCACACCGGTGAAGGATGATCATATGATTTCAGGGACCGTTTGGGCCTTAAAGTTCTCCTGACGTTTGTCTTACAGGTGAGAAAAAACCTCACCCAGAAAAACTGTCCCGACTGGGGATCGAACCCAGGCCCGCTGCGTGACAAGGCATCATGCTACCTCAAGACCACAGCAGTGGACAAACTAATAATATTGAAATAAATAATAATTATATAATAATAATAGTTATATGGGAGAAAAAGAAGATTGAAGACACTATTTTAGATTATATTAAAACTCAGCAATTAAGATGGTACAGACATGTCCAGCGAATGGAAGAGGATTGGCAACCAAAATCTGTTTTAGAATGGAAACCTAAGGGAAGAAGAGGCAGAGGAAGATCTAAAACCTTCTGGAGTTAGGGAATATATTTATACATGAAGGAGAAACATATACAACCAGGAGATTGGATGGACCGACAAAATTGGCTATTGGGAACTGGATGATGTCAAAGACATTAATCAACCGATGATCCATCTATCTATAATGACTTAAATAAATAATGATATTGACCTTAAGCTAAACAATACAAGCATACCTTCCAGAGTCAACTCTTCTTTTTTAACCAGAATTTGAATTGGATTCCTCATAAAACAGTTGGTAACCTCTAATACATCTGTGGGCATGGTAGCAGAAAGCAATATGACCTGAAAATAAAGAAAACTCATGTAAAATTCATTGGTTTAACCGTTCACTGTTAATATTTGATGGGAGTTGACAAAGTAGCTTCAGTCCCTAGAATTATTCTATTAATTTTCTACAAATATACTAATTCTGAAGCAATTTGATCTGAACAGGTGAGCATCTATACATTCTAAAGAGGTCTATGTGTCATTTGTCGTCGTAGGTCCGCATAATAAAAGTACCACTTTAGTACGGCATGTTTTTAATGTTAGTTCCTAAGTCATCAATTTTCTCTGTTCTTACTATTCGTTCCATAAATCATTTTAGTTCCAGGCTAGCCAATTGTAGCTTTACAGCCAACAACAGAATGTATAGATGTACTGCACATGCACTAAAATTGTATGACACAATACACCCCTTCCATTTGGTTTTTTCCGGAGTTCCCTATTATATCATTGACTTGTAACCATAGCAAATTATTCAAATATTTAAAAAGCAAACTGATGGCAACATCAACATTAGAAAATTAAATTGCATTTCTTTAAAGGAATACGAAAATGTCCCACTGCAGGTAACCACTACCTAGTTTGTGTCTCATTGAAGTGCAGAAGCTATGGGAAGCAACCATATAACTTTGATGTTTTTATTATTGATTTAACATTTCTCTTCAAATATAACCATATAACTTGTTAGACCTTGATGTGTTCATTATTAATCCAGCACTTCTCACTGAAGGATAAATTATATTTGAACAGAAATTTTTTTGCCTAGACCAAGACTCGAACCCAGGACGTTTGACTTTCCAGGCCAAATGCTCTACCAACTGAGCTACCAAGGCGAGTTGTGATCTAGATGCAAATTTTCCTCTTATATACGTTGTAATACCCTCGCGCCAAATGCTATGAAGCCTTTGCTTCTATCTTTTGCAAATGGCGACTTCTTAGTTAAGAAGACATTTTTATTGGGAATTTAAACATTACTTTATAAAGCCAGTAGGGATTCTATTGATGTTTTTATTATTAATTCAACACTTCTCACCGAAGGATAAATTATATTTGAAGAGAAAAATTTTCGCCTAGAAAGACACTCGGAACCCGGGAGCTTTGGCTTTTCGGGCCAAATGCTCTACCAACTAAGCTACCGAGGCGAGTTGCAATCTAGATGCAAATTATTATCTCTTATATACTATATTCCGCTCGTATGGCCAAAGTCCTTACCTGAACTTCATTGTCAAATGTTCTGAAGAACCATCATGACTCTGATCTTTAAACCGGTCCTCTACAACATTTCATGCAATACTTCAATCAAAACGAATACTTGATACTATTTGTCCCTCATAAGAACACAACCATAGATCATTAAAAAAAATTGTTATACAAACCATGACATTATTATTATTATCAAGACAATAGGAAAGCAAAATATGCACAAATTACTTCCGATGATCACAACCCACAACAAGAATTCTAAAAAAATGCTTCTTCAAAACTGGAGAAAGCAACTTTAATCTTATATTTGGTTAAAAAGGGTAAGAACTGATTGTTATAGTTCACAGTCACATAAATGTACAGTTCTAATTTAACCCATTGCCTTATTAACATTTCCTCCATAGTTGTTTTCAAATGCTGAAGAAATATTTAATTTCCCTTCGTTGTGGCGACAATTTGAAGAAGTGTTTGTCCAAAATAATAAATCAGAATTACTGGTTCTGGTTGGGTTTGATTTTCCGGTAGAGCTAGATTCTTTTCTCAGGGTCGAAATTGGTACACAGGATAGGAAAACACTTCACAATCATAAGATCATTGATAACTGTTTCTTGTAGAAATAATTCCACATTTATTAACTTTGTAGGTTCCCAGCAGATTAAGTAAATTTAAGTGGAATTATTCTTCACAATCAACTAAAATAAATTTTTTTCTTGTCTGAAATCAATTACTCATGTATTAAATATTACATTTTTATCATCCTGAGAACTCATCCTGCTTTCTATCTTTGTTGAATGTTATATGCAGACTGCTAGAGTACTTCTGTTATAATATTAAAGAACATTATTACATCACATGATTTTAATTTAAATTCTATTGGTTAAAGGTCCATTAAATACCATGTTTAAATTTGATTGGTTAAATCAAAAAGTTAATTGTTTTTACCATCCAATCAGAATTTAGTATACTTTTATTTAAAAATATTAAGTTAAGCAGGTGTTCCTATTACAGTTATAACAGAAAGCTTTATATTTCAGACAACAATGACTTAAGACACAATTTTAAAAGCATTATTTAGAAAGACTTATATAATACAATTTCTTTAATTGTTATTGAGACATTTTTATTCAACAATAAACAACAATTAATTATTTAGATGTTTTTCTTTATTTAAGTTATATTTAAATATTAAAAGAATTTTAAAATATAAAATTATTAACTTTAACTTTCATATTTAATATGATATTAAAATACTGCTATAATGCTGAGCCTTGGCACTGAAGCCATTAGCATTCTTGCTCTCCAATATTTCTCTATTGTGGATCCAACAGGTAATACTTCACAGGTTTGTAGGTGTTCTTCATTCATTTCTTCATCTTTATTGCCTAGAGGACAATTTGGATTCGTGTAGATTCCTATTTTATATACATGTTTGGCCAAATAGTCATGTTCTGTAAGCAGTCTAAATTTTGCTACTGTAGTTTTACATGGAATTTCTGGAATAATATCTAGCTTCTTTACTAAAATATTCCTTTTGTCTTTGGCATTATTACATAGGTCTTGGTTTTGTTTGATTTTATATTTGTTTTTAATTATTCTTTTTATGGATGTGAAAGGTAAACTTTTAGTAGTATTCTGAATTAAATTGGAGCCTTTTTTGGCAAGAAAATCAGCAGTGTCATTTCCAGCAATTCCACAATGTGTTGGTATCTATTGCAATTGAATTCTTTTCTGTAGTTTTTGGAGTTGTTGAATCATTTTGTAGCACTCTTTTAATTTGTATTGACTTCATTTTGTGTGAATTTATTGCATGTATTGCTGCCTTAGAATCAGAGAGTATGACAGCATTTTGAAATTTATTTATTCTGTATAGTAATTGTTGGAGTGAAATATGAATAGCCATTACTTCTGCATCAAAATTTGTTGTGTGGTATCCTGCTGGTTGATAAAATGAAAATAATGCACATGTAATTCCTGATCCTGAGTTGTTATCAATAGTAGATCCATCTGTGTAGACAGGTAACCATTCTTCTGGTGGATATCTCTTATTCACAGCTTCTAAAGCTAGAGCTTTTAGTACAGGCGTGGGAGTTTCAGATTTCCTCCATAGTTGCACCCATATTTACCATTTAATTTTAAGAAAATTAGCATAACCTAAAAACAATGGCTCTTAACTCGCGATCTATCGAGAGAAATAGAGTATGGTGTACACCATTGAATAGATCGTTCTCTCAGCTTTCCAACGGTATAATCTATTGACAAAAATAAAGAAACGCTAAGAAGAAGCTACAGCTGTTCAACCGGCTCACAGCCATCAGTGTAAGCCAATGGATTAAATGAAGAAATTAATCAATACACATCATTTGTTTTGCAAAGAAGGCATTTATATTTTAAAAAATAGAAGAAGGCATAGTAAAATTATTGTTTCAATCCCAAAGATTTGTGCGATTCAGTATTAAATTTAAAAGTTATAAAATTTGAAAGAGCATTGTCATAGTTTCAGCCTGTATTAAAAACTTGTTAAGAATACAATTTGCAAAGCTGAAAGAAAAAGCTATCTTTTACAATTTTTTATATTTGTCGAATATGGATGTAAATTATGTCATTTCTTTGAGATCGCCAAATCATGCTACGAATCAATTAAGCTTCATTAAACGAATTCAAACTCAATTTTATATTTTCCACACATTATACCAAAACCAATTTATCCAGTCATTTGTCTCCATCCAGGCACACTTCTGAACATTTAGAAAGCATATCTTTGCTTTCTTTTATAATGTACAGCAACACATTCAAACTTATGGTTTTCTTAATTTTCTAATACACAAAAGACATGATTTAAATAATAATACTTACTTAATGCTCGTCTGTTTATCATATCATAAACACGACCTGGAGTTCCAACTACTACATGGACGCCAGTCTCTAATTTTCTTATGTCTTCACGGACGTTGGTTCCTCCAATACATGCATGGCACTGAGCACTCATGAAGTCACCCAAAGCAATCACTACTTTCTGAATCTGTAATAGAAATTGCTCAAATGAGTTAGCCATTTTCAATATGAAATAAATATGTAAACTATCAGCGCATATTACCCATTTAAGGAGTAAGCGCAGTTGTTGACGGAGGGCACTGCAGTCGTGTTTACACAGGAATAGAACACATGACACTGCAATCTATGAGTGCTGAGGGGAATGGGACGTTGATAGTGTACACTGCCTTATACGATGTCACGTGTAGCAACAAACAGAGCTTCGTGATTCTTCCGCCTGCAGAGATATTTTGAATGACTAATAAGCCACAATGTCGTAAGCGTTAAGTCATAGGACCTCAAGATTTCATATAGGAGGAATTTTGTTACTACACTTTTTGGAAGACACACTTTTCCCATAAGGTTGCAGTTATCTAACTTTTACAGGAATTAATCACTATGAGGTTTAATTTATCGTAAAATCAAATGTTTCTTGCCTCTCCTCATGTGCTTTCATTTATAAAAGAAACAGAAAAAATAAAATTCAAGAAATTCACTTACCATCCATTGAAACACTATAAATTTCAAAAAATTTTCAAAAAGTCTAATATAAGATTAGCACCAAAGAATGAATACAGCCTTAATAGGATAATTAAAACCAATAAAAATGAAAGAATTGAAAATGAAAACAAATCAGGAATTTTTCAGATCAAATGCAGGGATTGTGACAAAATTGATATTGGAAAAACGAAAAGAAATTTGAAAACAAGGGTGAAAGAGCATCTTAGAAATATTAAAAATGGAGAAGTGGAAAAGTCAGCAGTAGCTGCTCATGCTTGGTCCGAAAAACATTTAATTGAATCAAAAAGTCAGTCTAATTAAACAAATAGACAAACAAAAGGAACTCACGGTTTGGGAAAAGATCCACATTCAGAAAAACAAAGGAAAACGTATGAACTTCGAAATTCCTGCAAATTTTGACCTGATACAGAGGTTCATCGGTCCACCAACAGATAGTTTCTTCAGATCGACATAACATCAGTCGCCAAGATTGTACTGAAGATGAGACTGTTATGGTCTCGAAATCGTGATCTAGTTAGAAGATTTATATGAGGAGAGGTAAGAAACGTTTAATTTCACCATAAATTAAACCTCATAGTGATTAATTCATTTAAAAATAAATGAAGATAGATTCTTATTTGTCATTTTAACAAAGAAATTTAAAGCATTATCTCCAATAATAATCCATTTCCCTTCTTAACTATATCAAATGTTAAATTCTTCTGTGGAGGAATAAAAAAGGTTTTATAACATTATTTTACAAACATACCTGTTGTGCCAATTCTCGAGTTGGTGCAAGAATTAGGGCCTGGCACTCGTGGTTAGACGTATCAATTTGCTGGAGTATAGAAATCGAGAATGTAGCAGTTTTACCAGTTCCTGGAACAAAAGTTATATTTATCAACACTTTTTATGGGAAAAGAAGATTACCTAATTAAGTCAAAATTACTTTTAAGAATTAACAGTATGAGGTATTATTTAAACAACATTTTATTACCTCACCTCATAATCATCATCTTAGATAAGTTTCAAAACCTTCAGTTCCATCATCAGTATTTTCACGACCGATGTGTCATCCTGAAAAGCCACCTCTTGCTGCTTCTGTTGGTAGATTGAAGAACGTTTTGATTTCAAGGTTCTTTCAGTCTACCAACAGAGGGAGCAAGAGGTGGCTCTTCAGGACAACACAACAATAGTTGTGAAAATGCTGATGATGGAACCAAAGAAGAATCCAAAACTAGTATAAGATGATTTTGAGGTGAGGTAATAAAATTTTACTTATTTTAGGAATTCTCACTATGAGGTATATTCATTAAGGTAGAATATGTTTATCACTCACCTCATATTGTTCTTCTTATTTGATTATAGACTAGTTTCGGAACATAGTTTCTGTTACTGAGGATGGAACAGAAACTATGTTCCGAAACTAGTCTATAATCAAATAAGAAGAACAATATGAGGTGAGTGATAAACATATTCTACCTTAATAATAAAATTTTACTTAAATTAAGTCAAAATTAAGGTAGAATAGTTTTTATCACTCACCTCATATTGTTCAATAAACAAAAAAGGGTTCAAGAAATATGAAAATTATTAAAGACATCAACAGTAAAAATGTAATAATTACTAAAGCTGACAAAGGCAACCAATTGGTTATTTTAGACAAAGAATACAACAGAATGGAAAAACTTTTGGACTCTGAAGAATATACACAGATTCAATCAGACCCCCTTAACAAAACCATAAAAGAAGTAGACAACACTCTCAAGAACATCAATCACATTTTAACTAAGAAAGACAAGTTTCATCTGAAGGTTTCAAATCCAAAAATTCCCAACATCTACGGACTCCCGAAAGTGCACAAAGAAGGGAAGAAAATGAGGCCAATAATTAACAACATAGGGTCTCCTACATATCATTTATCTAAATGGTTATGTAAGGAATTTAATAAAATGAATGGATTTGAAAACTCTTATGAATTTGTAGATAAACTAGAAAACATACAACTACAATCTTCTGACAGATTAGTTTCTTTTGATATTGTTTCCTTATTTCCAAGCATTCCAAAAGACCAAACTATGGAAATTTTAGAGATTTGGATGAACAATAATAAAATTGAAAAAGTAAAGACAGTTTAATATAAAACTAACTAAATTATGTATCGGTAATATGTTTTTCACCTACAATGGAATATTTTATAAACAAAATTCAGGACTTTCGATGGGAAACCCTTTATCTCCAATCTTAGCTAATCTATTCATGGGGAATTTTGGAAAAAAAAAAAAAAAAAAAAAAAAAAAAAAACAATATGAGGTGAGTGATAAAAAATATTCTACCTTAATGAATATACCTCATAGTGAGAATTTCTAAAATAAGTAAGTCAAAATTATTGCTTCATAAAGATGTAGTAGTCCAATAAAAATTTATTTCAATAAATGGTGTTTCAAAAATGAGTTGTTCAGTTTCTTCATAATATTAAAATGCTTTCATTACACTACAAGTAAGCTTTTCATTCATTTTTTTCTGGATTATCCAAAATTTCAGATTTACAACCTTCTACTGTACTATTCCATCCATCCATAGTAATTCTGCCCGAGGGTGGTCTTTCACTGCAATCAGAGCATTTTCTTGCAGCTTTACTAAGGAATTATAGGTGTGGTAGCTTCCCGTTGCTTTCCACACCGGTAAAGGATGATGATGGCCGGATGATTTTTGGAGACTTTAAGCTTCCTGACATTTGTCTTACAGGTGAGGAAAAACCCCGAAAAAACCTCACCCAGGAGTCTGTCCATACTGGGAATCGAACCCGGGCCCAGTACGTAACAAGGCAGCATGCTACCTCGAGACCACAGCAGTACTATTTTGAAGTTTATAATGGGAAGAAAAAAAATCACTATTTTCATACGTTTCCTTAACCTTTAGTAAAAAAAAAGTCTTAAATTTGGTAAATACAATAATTAACATATCTAAGCATTAAATTAATATTAAGAAGCTAAAGCTGTTACTATGATTGAAATAAGTATATTAAAGTACACTACTAAATTATTGTAATCAAATGGTAAAAAGAAAAATTTATGCCTGAACCGGGAATCGAACCCCGAACCTTCAGCTTTCCGTGCTGATGCTCTAACCATTGAGACTGGACTAGCTCAATGGTTAGAGCATCAGCACAGAAAGCTGAAGGTTCGGGGTTCGATTCCCGGTTCAGGCATAAATTTTTCTCTTTACCATTTGATTACAATATCTAAGCATATTTAATAAGGAATAATACTCCATCTTTTGGTTGTATTATCACTAATCATATGCAAGAATATGGATTAACCCACTTTTACAGAAAAAAAAACTGAGTTCAAGAAAACAAAGTTAAAAAAACTTCAAAAACTAGTTTACATAAGAAAGAATGAGCAAATTAGATGCCCCTTTTACATAGCAAACTGTACAGGAACAATCTTACCATTCTAAATTACTAGTTTTTTAAATAATCACACCGTCATTATGAATAAGCCATAATATTAAAAATTCATTATAACATAATTACCGTATATCTCGGCAGATAAGGCGACCTTCAGATAAGACGAGGTATAGATTTTTGTCAATGTTTTATAGTTTTAGCATGTATCTGTCCTATAAGACAACCCCCAAACTATCAACGGCCTATGAATTTAGTTCAGATCAGCAATCATTACTAGCTTACTGTATAGCGTATATTAAAAAATTACTGTATTCATAATTTTTCAAATTAAATTTTATATTATATATTGTTAATATTTTAATCCCTCATTATGATAAATAAATACATTTTATTTTCATTCAACCGGCAACACCGCTACACTTTCGATAAGTTGTACTAGCATGAGAGATGAGACCTGTTGCATGGAAGGTAGTAGAGGGGAAAGGAGATTATGATAAGGAAGGAAGACTTGCGTGAGAAATTTGTTATGCTACTATCAAACCCAAAGATATAAGTTATCCACATATTTAAATGTTATACAGTGCCCTTTTCATCATGCATTGTAATAATACTATATTAATAATTAAAAGAAACAATGCAATATAGGCAATACTGTCCATGTTTATTTACTACACAAAACAGACTGCAAAAGAATTGAATAACCGGATGTTTTCAGGACTGGTTTGATCGTAGCTGTACTCAGGAGAATTCACTAAATCTCTAACAGCGAATGTAAGGATTTTGCAGGATTTTAAATACACTGGTGAGTTATTTTTTTCATTTTATAATAGTTTTAATTTATATAAATTTCAATGTAATTTTTTTGTATCTATCCTATAAGACGACCCTATATTTTGGGAGCTTTTTTTTATGGTTCAACTGTCCTCGTATCTGCCAAGATATAGGGCATAATTTACAATCTAATAAGTTGGACTTACCTGACTGGGCTTGAGCAATAACATCATGCCCTTTGACACACGGTATTATAGCACGTTGCTGAATAGCAGAAGGCTTCTCAAAACCGTAAGCATAGATACCTCTAAGCAGCTCTTCCTTCAAGTTCATATCATCAAAGTTTTCAACCACCTGTAATCATAATTATTAACATCATTAACTGAAATTAAAAAATATTGACTATTTAACTCATGCCACAAATGCTAGTCAATGATCAATCACGTTTCAATGAATGTTGTTTTACAACCAATGACAGTTGTTTCACCTCACTCTTTATCAATTTCTCTTTATCAGCTCCTGCTTTTGTGATAAAGAAAGCTCCTCCTAATGTTCTGAACAGGACAAAGCAGTATTTTTCTCCAAATACATTGAATATAGCAAATAATGAAAAGATTCCTTGATTTTACTGAGTTTACAAAAAAATAATTGAATAACCCGTAATGTTGATTATGATATATAGTTTGATGTGTTTCATTATTTCTCCACTTGGGTGCACTCTTACAATATTGTGATCTTATTTGGCAATAAATAATATGATCAAGCAGCAGTGAATGAACATAACCTCACATTTCTGATTTGTTTTCAAACATTGCCGTTTACATTAAATACATAAATATTTTAAAATAACTATAGTTAAACAATGATTTGTGAGTAAACAGCTTAATTTTATTCGTTAAATAGTCCTAACAAATGCCACTCTTGATTTCCAAATTCAATAGATAAATTGAAAATCACTCATGGCATTACTTATGAAAAATTCACATCACAAAAAAATAAAATAAATTTTTACACAAAATAAAATCATTAGTCAAATTATATCAATCTGGATGCTTTAATTATTCTGCTCCAACAAGTCATAATTACTTATGAGGTGAGTGATAAACATATTCTACCTTAAAGTCATAATTATATTAAACTCACAGCATTCAAGTAGTCTTCCATTTAAAAAGTCCTTAATTTTTAAATTCACAATCTGACCACAATAGTTATTAAAGCAGCAAGTTTATAGCAATATGTTTACAATGTATATGAAATAATGTTGAGTGATTCCGGGTTCTGTGGCCGTGGTCCATAGTTGGTGTTGATACCAGACGTTTCGCCCTCAACTGCGGAGGGCATCTTCAGTGGCGAGTGCTTCTAGGCGTGTTTCCTGGTCGGAAGCTCTACTTAGAGCTCTACTTAGACTCTAAGTAGAGCTTCCGACCAGGAAACACGCCTAGAAGCACTCGCCACTGAAGATGCCCTCCGCAGTTGAGGGCGAAACGTCTGGTATCAACACCAACTATGGACCACGGCCACAGAACCCGGAATCACTCAACATTATGATTACCGGCCGTGAAAGCCTGCATTCAACTAATGTATATGAAATGTTTTCAGATATCTTTCTTCTCGTAGCTTGTGAACAAATAGACATTTAATATATTAATGTTTTATATATATATGTTATTGCAGAGAGAGAGATACCAAAGATTTTTCTCGCATAACTGAAGAAGAGAGTTACAAAACACAGAAGTTTATGTTATGTGAAAAATTCCTACTATGTTTATTGTCGCCTTTACTGCATTATTTAAGTTTTGTATAATAGGTAGTTTCAGAGATTTTATTGCGTAAACAGTCACTTTGGCTACCACTATTCTCTTTACTTGCCACAAAATTGTTAATGCAGGATTTATTGATTCTGCTTGGGGTTTATGTTCCTAAACAGCTGTCCCATATCAGTAGCCAATGTCACTTATTCTCAGCCAAACAGTGCAAACTACAAGAATCCCTAAAAATAAAATGTATATGATTTAGAATGAAGTAATAGATTGATGAATCAATGGAAAAAACAAAGGAATACAATTGGACAGTATTATGCATCAACAGGCTATGTGCCATTATATAAGTTTTGAGAAAAATATGTTTAAGTTAGTCTTCACTATTCGTTGTAGTGCCAAACAATATTGGATATTGCAAATTATTTTCCTTGTTTCACAGTTATGCATCAAGAATCTAAGATGTGGCAACATTTGGGGCTTAGCTGCATGATGAAAAATTTAGTTTAGCATTTATGAAGATCTGGATTCATAGCAGTTTGTTGCAAAACATAGAATCTCTGATAGGACTGATGGCATTTACATTTTTTTAAATAATAAGGCTATTTGAAAATACAATACAATAGGAAGTAACATCATGGGGTTTTACTGTATAATTCTTACCTCAGATGTATATATGTTTCAAGGCTTGTTAGCCTCATCTTGAGTAGTTACAGACTGGGTTTTCCCCATTTTCCAAGAAAATGGTTTTGAGGAGAAAATTATACACAAAAAAATGTATAAGTAGAAAAATTAAGAATGAAAGTACTCTTCAAATGGATAAATCAAAGGAAGTCAAATACAATACTCTTCACCTGGATAAACCAAAGGAAGTGAAATACAAGAAATTCACAATCACCCATGGGAACACAATAAATTCCAAAAGATTTATGAAAAATTTAATATCAGATTAGCACAAAAGAATGATTATAGCCTAAACAAACTAATAAAATCCAACAAAAATGAAAAGACTGATGATAGTAAAAAATCAGGAACATATAAAATAAAATCAGCATATTTATGAATATTGGTCCTTGACTTTGATGTGTGTTTATGCAACTGCATGAATCAGGGAATAACTGAAAGATCTAAACGCTTTATAATTTTTTCTTCACAATTTAATTAAGGATGGCTTCACACAACAAAGTTCGTCGTTTAGATCCCACTAAACTTGAAAGTCTTATAAATGGAATTTATGCAGATAACACTAGTAATGAAGTAATGATTCCAGAACTTGATAAATTTGAAGAAAATTTTGTAGAACCAGAAAATTGTGAAATATTAGTGCATGTTCCATCTACTTCAATAACTGAGCAGTGGACAAAAGATGACATTGTGCCAATGACTATTCCTTTCATGGGTGGAAGTGGACTCAAATTTGACATTGAAAGTGACAGCAAACCATTTCTTTGTCCGAAAATATCTTTGAATATAAATATAATTATAGAAGAAACTGTTAAGCTGTTCTAGCTTCTAAATTACAAAAACAGTATGAAAACTTATTAGGGGAAGAACAAAATGGTTTTCGTAAGGGAAGATCATGTGCCGATGGTTATTTCACCTTAAAACTTCTTATCGAAAAGCACAAAGAATTCAATAAAGAACTACATATAGTGTTTATAGATTTTATCAAAGCATTTGATCGAGTTGACAGACAAAAACTTTTAGATATCTTAACTGATGATGGAACACCAAATCAACTGATCCAAACAATTTTTAATCTGTATAAAAATAACATCATAGCAGTACAAATAGGAACAGAATTGTCAGATTGGAAACATAAATTGCGGAGTCAGACAAGGATGCCCTCACCACTTCTATTTAATGTATACATTATGCTATCATCAGACATTGGAGATTGACAGTTCATGGTAATATTCCTCTCTCAAGACACACAATTTTAGACACTCTTATATGCAGATGATCAGGCTCTTCGGCAATGAAGATAAACACGGAGATGAAATTTCTGCGATGAACTGCAGGTTATAGCCTTCTAGACCACCAAAGAAATTCAACATTAGCCAGAGAGTTAAACATCGTACCTATATCTGAATACCTCCAAGAATATAGAAACAATTGGCTAGCCCATATTCAGCGCATGGATCGTCACAGAATACCAAAACAAATTCTTCACTACATTCCTCGAGGCAGAAGATCTGTGGGTCGACCTTTTCAGAGATGGCAGGAGACCGTAACGGGCCACTGGGCCTAATACTTGAAAGGTCGATGATGATGACCGTTAAGCCCATCAAGTATATAAACCATCACATAACATATCAGCATTTAGCATACAGAAATAAAATAAAAAACTTCGAGGAAAGTACCTTTTAGGTATCATATTTATAAGAGATAGGCAGGTGCCCAGATATTAAGATACACAGGTCTACAAGTTTTTTTTTTACTTGCTGTGGTAAAAAAAGTCCATGGCATTTTCAACAAAATTCATAAATTTTGCAAATAATGAGGCCAGATCAGATAATTGCAATCACTGAATATATAAAATGAGACCCATTTTAGATTCAATTTCAAAAACATTTCAAGATATCCCTGATAGAAAAATTTCAGTTGAAGGTATGATGAAGGTATGATGGCCTGGAAGGAGAGATTTATTTTCATGGTATGCCTATATCTACATCAGTTAGGAAAAACCAGGTAAGTCTAAAAAGTAATTTTTACAGGAGAGCAAAAACTAGTTCAATGACTTACATTAAGGAGTGCATAAATAAAAAATTCAATGCTTAATAACACCGTCACTATTCGCTTGACGACGTACCAGTTTTTACCTAACATGCATCGGACCAAAAGTGATCGGGATATGTTAATAACTCATTTTCGACCAAAAGTTGACTTACCCGGGTTTTCCTAACTGATGCAGATATATGCCACATAAATATGGAATCATAGACTACATTGCTTGTGAATCCAAAAAATTGTTATGAATGAAACCTAGATGTTTATTGCGGTAAATTAAGGCCCAACAAACACCTTGTTTTAGATATGTCAGCAATCCCTCTCCTAGATAAAGTTACCATCAAAGTTAAAATTGGGAAACACATTATGAGGTTCATAATGGCGGTTGAAAATGAATGACAAGATCATTTGAAAACTATAGTTACCGTGTTTGATAAAACATGAAATATGAGGTAAGATGTTAAAATGACTCATTAATTTATTAAAGTTACCATGCCTATCAAGACATAATATTGACTAAAATACTGTAGAGTTGTGCCAGATGCTTCTAGGAAAAAATGTTATGGATTTAGACAGAAGTGCCACGAAGCATTTGAAGTCAGATGCAGAAAAACTAAAAAAAAAGGGGGGGGGGATCTGTATTTGTATACAAAGCTCAAGTGCTTGTACAAGTGTGGAAAGACAAGAGGCAGTGAAATTTATTTCTGCACTTCATAGTACGAAGATAATAGATTCTAACAAGCATAATCACAAAGGGAAGGAAATATGTCAGAAATTATGGACTATAAAAACTATATGCAAAGAGTTAGACTGGATAGATCAGAAGTTGCACTATTATCCCTGTTGTAAGACAGTAAAATGGACCAAAAAATTTGTGTACTACTTACGGAAACTTTTTATTTTAGAGCTGAAGAAAACAAGTGTGCAAAAATACAAAGAAAAGGAGTATTCCTTCAAGGATTCTCTTTTTGACTGGACTGAAACCATAACAGCCCCAACCTTGATTTGAGGAGTCCAATGTAGATGGGAGTCTATGGCATCAACTTCAAGTGCACTCACACACACTGCCAGCACTGAAGCAAATGCCAAAGAAAGACCCTGATAATCAACTACACGGTGGTATCAAGGCACACTTTGGAAGTGCCCCCAACAAACAAAAAGGGCTTTGCAATGAGAAAGTATAAAGTTTATTCTATCCATGTAGCGAAAAAAAAAGTGTGATGTGTTCAAGCTGTAGTGGCTCTCTGCAAAACTCTAAAAAAATCCAGGTACTGTGATGCATTTATTAATTATAGCATGTCTTAACATTATGTTGAAATGTTCAGCTCATAACTAACAACTGCATGATTAGATTAATGTATATTAGCTCCTGAAGTGTTAAATTGCCTGCCATGCTTCTGTAGGACTTAAATACCACTTATTGCCAAAGAAAAGCATTAACACAAACAAATTAGACGTATTACTCCACACAGTAACTAATGTGCATGAATTAATAAATTACAATGGGAAGTAACATTATGAGATTCTTAATAAATGAGTCTGTACATCTCGCCTCATAAATTGATTTTTTCTTTTAAATATGTTTCAATCGCCTCATAAATTGATGTGTTCTTTTAAATATGTTTCAATATCATATTTTTCTTTTCAAATATAATTTGTCCATCATTAACACATTCAGTACCGTAAACCAGTTAAGGTGTTTAAAGAGACTATCATGTATGCGGCCATCGGTCAGTTAACTCGTTTTAGAGCGGGTGCAAACAAACCGCGTTTATATTCGGCGCCTAAATATTGTGTTGGCTTAGTATGTCTTGGAGATCATAGATGGCATGTATATGTACATTTTCTATTCCCGTTTGACATTTAACTTTGGTGAATCCCCTTTTATTTTTAAAACAACACATGGAATTCGTTCACCCAAACTTGCTCCAGTGCAGTCGTATATGTTTCTCGTTATCGCGCTGGTGTTTGTGCGTGAGTGAAACCACGGCGAAAGAAAAATATCTCACTGAAGAAGAATTAATGAATATTTTGTATAGTGATGATTCAAGTGATGAACTTATTCCTGAATTAGAATATTCACAAAGTGGAAGTGAAGATGATACGCCGATACCATTTGATGTCAATCACCCAAGTTAATTCATCATCAAATCCTACTAGGATATCTCCTTTAGGTATGTACAAAATTTGAATTTTGTAGGACTAGTAGTTTGTGAATAATGGTACATTTTCTGAAGTGCCACGAAAAGGATAGCTGAGGTATTTAAATGGCTGGCCAGTGGGTTTAAATGCCCTGCTCAGTGCCTGGTACTGAATGTGACAAGATGTTTAAAAACGAATATTACTTACTCACTGGCACTATCGAACCCATAAGTTCATGGCCGCACAGACATAAGCTCTCCATACATCCCTATCCTGAGTAATGCTTTCCAATCATTCCCTGTATAATCTACTTCCCTCAAATCATAGTTAATGTTATTCTCAGTCTACCAACTGGCCGTTTTCCCTCTGGCTTCCCTACAAGAAGCTTCCATGCAAGTCTTTCAATCCCCATACGTGCAACATGTCCTGCCCATCACAGTCTACGAGACTTAACTGTTATTATATCTGGCTTCCTATAAAGACCATGTAGTTCATTGTCATGAGTCTTCTCCATTCACCTGTCTGTTCATCTCTCTTTGGTCCAAAAATGTTCCTAAGTACTTTATTCTCAAATACTTGTAATCTCCTTTCCTCCCTTAAAGTAAGAGTCCATGTTTCGCACCCATATAATATAACTGGCAGAATAATAGCTTTATATATTTTCAGTTTAACGTTTTTTGAAAGTGGTTGGGACATCAAGAGTCTCTGCAATGCATAATAGCACGCATTTCCAGAATTGAGCCTATGTTTAATTTCCTTGTGGATCTCATTCACGAATAATATTAACATGTCTCAATATTTTTGCATATTGTCTTCAGTTTGATAAGTCTGACCAAGCTAAAGATAATATATGCAAGCATATAATGAAACATGGCTAAAAGAACACAATTTATGAGCTAAGAAGAACAGATTCACCTTATTTATTGTGTCATGAAAAAACTAATCATTATGGTCTCTTTCATATCTTCAAACCAGCAGTAAGTGACATACTTCGATGAATGTTTATTTCAAGGGTGGGTCTTACTTTTGATAGAGCAGTGATTGTGCATATTTATATTATTCAAAAATGAAGGCCAGAAATAAAATAAAGAAAAAGTCTGTCTAGAGGAGTCATTGAACCAGGGAAGACAATCTACAGCTAGCTGCTCAAGGTCACTTAACTGGAAGATTTTATAAGCAGGGCTCCTTTATTCCTAAATCATTAGGAATGCAAGATAAAATATCAGTGCTAATATAAATAGAAACAGAATCAACAGCTTAAATGCTCACCAAATCATATAATCTCAAGTCAGTGAGGTAATGCATTTTAATAAGAATCAAATTAATCGTGAATTATTCTAAAGAAAACTCATAATGTAAAAATTCCCAAATTTATTATATTAATTAATGATATTTTAATTAACAATGCTCTATAGCATCTTAGGTCACCAGTTTCACAATTCAAATCTTGACTTCCAATGATCAACCACTTTTGCTTAGAGGTTTAAGATTCTTTTGCATACCACCCAAAAGCATCAAAATTATCGAATGTCACAAAATGATAAAAGTTATCCTGTCTACATAAAGAAGTTGTACTTCAATGGATTCCGGCCCATTGTGGAGTGACAGGCAATGAAATAGCCGATTTTCTAGCCAAGAAGGGTAGCAAAATTGTTTCAAACCCAACTTCTACTCCAGTTTCCTTTCACTCTATCAAAAGAATTATCTCAAATACATATATCAATAAACTTAGAGAAGAATACACCACCAAAACATCTGGAAAGGAATGGGAAAATCTACAAGCTTATGACATTACTACATTACAAAGAAAATCTGCAGTAGCAACATTCAGACTGCTAACGGGACATGACTGCCTGAATAAACACCTACACAGACTTGGCATAACAGATTCACCTAAATGCCCTTTTTGCAATTTAAATGAAGATATGGAAAGAAACCATCTCCTCCGCTGTCCAGCTTTTGTAGAAGAGATCAGCCTTTCTGCTAAATATTGGAGTGCAAGAGAGCGAATGATTTCATTATCAAGTGCTCAACATTGGATACCAACCAACCAACATTATAACAATTGTAGTAAAATGCATGATCAAATGTAATCGTGTGTTATGAGAGTTCTATGCATCTACACAATGCTTTCAGAAAGCCAATCACCTGTGATTATTGTTCCTAGGTATATGAATTCAGCCAATTCCTCAAAATTTCCCTGAAGCCTATAGCTGGATAAATTTATTCTTTCACATGATACACACAATATTAACATACTGACTGCATTTAAAATATACAGTATAGAAATATTTCATTAACACACAAAACAGTAGGTTCGCCTGTGGCAGTATCTAGCAAAGGTTGATATAATACTTTACCAATCATATAGCATTTTATGTGCATTAAATCAAATATCTTTGATACAGAATGAAGCATAGCAAATGACTTACGGGAAAATTCATTCTATGGTAGATAATTTTATTATCTTATATTCTGTATCAGAATCATTGTAAAATCGGAACAGACAAATCACCTAAACCTTGAAATGAAGATGATATTCGTATCACAATGTAAAAAAAATGCTGTCAATGGCATATTTACACCTCAAAAAATGTCATGAAGACACATTTTCAGTGATTTTAAAAAGTATTCTTATTAGAGTTTATTTTTTAATTAGGATTATTGTACAACTGGTTACATTACAATTTTGATAATGCACGAATTGTTATTAATTAAAAAAGATCTCTCAAGCTTATTTGAAAAACAAAAATACATTCAAAGCCTTCATTTTTATGAACAAAATCTCAAGTTTTCAGTGCCTTATTTTTTCAAATCAAGAAATATGCTATCTGAATAAATTTTGATATTCTTAAGTGTCTTTGAATATTTAATTTTTCTCCCTGACATGGCATTGGGTTGTAACCCACTTCCGAGGTTGAGGATCCTGGAAGGCGGAGTTACACTGCCCCGATGATACATGATGGTAATGATGCACCAGGAGAGGCCTTAATCCTAAACTTAATGAATATGTTAATGATGATAATGATGGCCAGATGATGTTCGGGGACCATTTGGGCCTTAAAGTTTCCTGACATTTGCTTTACAGTCAAGGAAAAACCCCAAAGAAATCCATCACCCAGGAAACTTGTCCCGACCAGGGATCGAACCCAGGCCTGCTGCATGATAAGGCAGCACCTCGAGACCACAGCAGTGGACAAGTTTAAATAATCAACGGGGCATTTTTTAAACATTAGTCCCTGGATTCTACATTTGTTGTGCCAGGGCAAATAACTTTTTGGTATTGTCTATAGTTCCCTCAGCTTATTTTTGATTCTAGAGTCTGAAGATGGCAGTAAATTTTAAATATTAAATGCAATTTTTTCAGATGAAAAATTAATGCTTGAACCAGGAATTGAATCCAGGACCTCTGACTCTGTATGCCAGCATTGCAGTCCATTATCCCATTCAAGACCCGATACAACCACCAAATTTTCTTTATACACTAATACAATTCTCTTATATCCAAAGACTGATAGCTGTTGGGTGAGTGTAGTATGTATGTAATTGATATTTCTACATCTTAGTGGCTGTCACTTCAACATACAAAATTATTTCTTACTACAAGATATAGTAGAAGGACGATGCCAACATTCAGTGGTAACATGGAGCTTATAACAAAAAGTTATTGTCAAGCAATAAATTACTTACGAATATTATATCAACCTTTGCTAGATACTTCACCTCACATCCAGTCTTTTAATAAAAATACGAGGGCGGATCGGAAACTAACGCACAATAATTTTTTTCTGCCTTGGTATTGCAGCTAGAATGTTGAAATTTCACAGAGATATAGTTTGAAGTTTTCACTACAGATGGTATTTTTTTCTCAGGTGCACCTCTTGCGAGAGAAGCTTGAACTATGCAACAAAGATGGCGCGCATGCTACAGTCGTCCACCTGTGAGGAACAGAGAAGTGTTGTTCGATTTTTGTGCGCCAAAGGGCATAAACCCAGTGAAATTCACAGGGACATGCGTGGCGTGTATGGGGATGATTGTATGGACCGTAGCAATGTCTCCAGGTGGTGCACATTCTTCCAAGAGGGACGCGTGAACCTTAGAGATTCCTGGCCGGCAAACGCTTTGAGACAGATGTGGAAGTGAAATCAGCAGTGCGCAGATAGCTACACTCCAACCAAACGGACTTCTACGAACAGGGCATATTGAACCTGGTAACACGATGGGAAAAATGTGTTGAGAAAGTTGGTGACTATGTTGAAAAGTAGGTAAAAGATGTAAGTTCATTTGTGATTTTTTTCCTTTTTTTTACTATTAAAATTTAAAAAAAAACAATTATTGTGCGTTACTTTCCGATCCGCCCTGTGGACGACTGTAGCATGCGCACCATCTTTGTTGCATAGTTCAAGCTTCTCTCGCAAGAGGTGCACCTGAGAAAAAAATACCATCTGTAGTGAAAACTTCAAACTATATCTCTGTGAAATTTCAACATTCTAGCTGCAATACCAAGGCAGAAAAAAATTATTGTCAGTTACTTTCCAATCCGCCCTCGTGCATTTTTATTACATGAGGTGAGGTATAAAACATTTTAATTTAAATCTTAAGTTAAACTTCATAGTGATTTTTTCCCATAAAAGTTCAAAGTAAATTACTTATTCTCTGTTAATCACATACTTATATCTCACACACTGTAGCTAGCACTATTAACACACCTAGACTAGGATTAGATACCCTATTATTTTTTAATTAAAAGATTATACTGGAGTAGTAATAGTTATGGTCTTGAAACTTAAAGAATTTGGCAGCATATTCAAAGTATTTTAACGAGAATTTTGCATTACTTTCAAGCGGTAAACCTTAATATTCTGATGTTATATTTAGGGTCGTATGCAAATACATTAGTCTCTACTCAAATTACTTCCAATCACTGGTGAGCTGAGATCGAATTAACGGCTGCCTTACCGGTCATGCATGAATGTTGACGTTTTTGTAATATTGGCAACGAATTACCCAGAATTCTCAGCAATAAAACCACTTCCGTTATTTTCGTCTGCTATAGTGAATGCATTTATGCTTCCATCCCGCAAATAATACCGTATACAAACACGTCTGCGACATGCAATAATACGCCGATTCTCCTGTTCTTCCAGTTGAATTCGTTGGTGGACTCTATGAAATTCCTCTTCTCCGCATATACCGAAAACATGATCGAAGTCTTCAAGGTCCGACATCTTGGATAAGTTTCAAACTACATCGGTTACCATCGGGATTTTCACATAAGTTTATATCTTGAGCTACGATCTTAAGGTACCTTCTTGAGCTACGATCTTAAGGTACCTTGTCAGGTAGCTTACAATTATTACTGCGTGAATAGATTTCTGAGTAAGAAAAATGTGTTTGGATAAAACTTTATCAGCAGAGAACGCCTTTTACTGTCTAATGCGTTCAAACATTCGACCCTTAGTGTCACATTCCATCCCAAGACTAAATATAACAAAATATTAAACTTTACCGCTTTAAAAGTAATGTAAAATTCATGTCAAAAATATTTTAAATAGAAACCTATGATTAATAGCTATCTGACTTCAGATGTAAGGGAATGGTATAAGGGGAAAGAAAATTTGCAGTTGTTATCAGATCTTGAATAAGTAATGGACTGCAAGCTGGCTAACACTCTGGGTTCAGTGTTTGAGTGTTAATAATTATTCCATAACAGGTTTAAAAAGAACACAAAATACGAGATGAGGTAAAATTTTATTAGTATTAAATTATTAAACCTCAGTGTTAACTTCCTACTAAGTGTAGATAGAAGTACTTACTCACTGGCACTATCGAACCCATAAGTTCATGGCCATGTGGACATAAGCTCTCCATACATCCCTATCCTGAGCTAATGCTTTCCAATCATTCCCTGTACAATATACTTCCCTCAAATCATAGTTAATGTTATTCTCCCACCTCATTCTTGGCCTACCAACTGGGCGTTTTCCCTCTGATTTTCCTACAAGAAGCTTCCATGCAAGTCTTTCATTCCCCATATGTGCAACATATCCAGCCCATCGCAGTCTACGAGACTTAACTGTTCTTATTATATCTGGCTTCCTTTAAAGACCATGTAGTTAATTGTTCTGCAGTTTCTCCATTCACCTGTCTGTTCATCTCTCTTTGGTCCAAAAATGTTTCTAAGAACTTTATTCTCAAATACTCGTAATCTCCTTTCCTCCCTTAAAGTAAGAGTCCAACTTTCGCACCCATATAATATAACTGGTAGAATAATAGTTTTATATACTTTCAGTTTAACGTTTTTAGAAAGGAGTTGGGACATCAAGAGTCTATGCAATGCATAATAGCACGCATTTCCAGAATTGAGCCTATGTTTAATTTCTTTGTGCATCTCATTCCTATTTGCGATTATTGTTCCTAAGTATTTGAATTCAGCCACTTCCTCAAAATTTCCCTCATTTGTCATTAGCTGTCCATTTCCATTATATAATGAATTTCTACGTGTGGCCATATATTTAGTTTTATTGATATAGAAGTAGTTCACAAATTTTTCCAGCATTTTAATTTTCTTCAATTAATTCGGGAATCCAATTTTATCTAATTAACTAATCCTGTTTCCTTTTAATTATTGTCAGTATATAGGCACAAATTGATGTATGGAGAGCTTTTATCTCCGCATGGCCATGAACCTACAGGTTCGATAGAGCCAGTGAGAGTTATATAGGCACAAATTGTGACATCAATACACATTGAAGGAAGCAAACCTTAGTTCCCTGAACTGAAGTCCCACAGACTACAAATTGCCTATCTTTTTTTCAAATGTCGCATACCATCAAATTATAGCCACACAACCCTAACATTTCAGAACAAGTTAAAAAAAATTATTTAACCTATATATTATAGTAACAATAGTAAACTGGTGTCTTCTATTTATTTCCACAATTTTTAAATTGTAATTCACTGTAAAAAAAATGGATCTCTCCATCATTTTGTGGATATAAGCACTCAAGATACACACTACAGAAGACAAGAATGAACAGATGTCCAAATGAATGTTAGGCTAATGAATTAAGTTCAAAATTTGCAAAAGCACAAATAATAAAATATTGAGCAAAAGGGGTATGCCTTGCTATTGGACATATATTCTGAAAAATGCTTCACTTCAAAATGTATAAGAGGGCAATTAAATAAATGGAAAGGGGGGAAAAAGGACACATTCTGAAAAATGCTGTCACTTCAAAAATGTATGAGGGGGCAATTAAATAAATGGAAAGGGGGGGGGGAAGAGAGAGAGATGGATAGGTCTCAAGGTAGGACTTGAGTGCTCAAAATAAAAAACAAGCTTCAAGGATGAGGGCATTGAACTTCATTG
Source organism: Diploptera punctata (assembly GCA_030220185.1). Classification (NCBI taxonomy): domain Eukaryota; kingdom Metazoa; phylum Arthropoda; class Insecta; order Blattodea; family Blaberidae; genus Diploptera; species Diploptera punctata. The sequence goes on from JASPKZ010009384.1 coordinate 149,888, forward strand.
GTATGTGAAGTATGATTCAGACAAACTGTGAACCTGACATTTTCTAAAACATTTTGAAGAAAAAAAAAGAAGTGAGGTATTCAAGTAAATAAATTATATTAAATTAATATTGGGAAGCTAAAGCTATTACTTAGATAGAAATAAGTACATTAATAAACACAATTAAATTATTGTAAATCAATGGTAAAGAGAAATTTTTTTGCCTGAACCAGGAATCGAACCCCGAACCTTTAGCTTTCCGTGCTAATGCTCAGACTACTGAGCTAATCCAGCTTCATTCCCATCCAAGCAAGAATCCTTCCTTTACTTTTACTCTACTGGCCCCACATTCAATTGCAATGAATCATCATTCACAAATACACAATGAATGGCTTCTACCTGCATCAGTGGTCTGAGCATTAGCGTAAAGGTTCGGGGTTCGATTCCCGGTTAAGGGAAAAAATTTTCTCTTTACCATTGATTTAAAATAAACTATATATCAAACTTCTTAGGAATAAATCACTATGAGGTTTAATTTAAGATTAAATTAAATATTTCATACCTCTCCTCATATCCAGTCTTCTAAGTAGATTGCAATTTCAAAGCCTTTGTGACTTCATCTTCAGTACTTTCTTGTCAACTGATGTTATGTTGATTAGAGGAACTACTTCCCTCTTCTGATCGACATAACATCAGTCGACAAGAAAGTACTGAAGATGAAACTGCAAAGGCTTTGAAATCGTGATCTACTTGGAAGACTGGATATGAGGAAAGCTATGAAACATTTTAATTTAATCATAAACTATATATCACTCAGTGTTAATATTATTCGTTTTTAAACATCTTAATGATGCACAAATTATATTTGAAAAGAAAAATGTACGCCTAGACTGGGGTTGGAACCCGGGACCTTTGACTTTCTATGTCAATGCTCAGATGGAAGAGCATTGACATAGAAAGTCGAAAAATATACGCCTAGACTGGGGTTTGAACCCAGGACCTTTGACTTTCTATGTCAATGCTCAGATGGAAGAGCATTGACATAGAAAGTCGAAGGTCCTGGGTTCAAACCCCAGTGTAGGCATATATTTTTCTTTTCAAATATAATTTGTCCATCATTAAGATGTTTATTTTAAACGAATAATATTAACATTGAAAGAAGTACTACTGGCTTTATAAGTAATGTTTAAATTCCCAATAAAAAGTCTTCTTAATAAAGAAGCCACCATTTGCAAATATCGTAGCAACGGCTCGTAGCATTTGGGGTTAGGGAATTAACTATGTGTAAGAGAAAAATACGCGTTTAGATTGGAGGCCTAGGTGGCTCAGATGGAAGAGCATTGACATAGAAAGTCAAAGGTCCTGGGTTCAAACCCCAGTCTAGGCGTATATTTTTCTTTTCAATTATATATCACTCAATTTAACTTTCAGTTCAATCATTCACATTTTCAAAGATTTTATAACACATTTAACTATCTCAGATACCAAGTTACATACGAAGAGGAAAAAGATTTTAGTCAAAAAATTATAAAATTTAACAGAGTAACAGGAATTATAAACAATATTTTCAAGCCAAACACAGTACAGCAACACACACAAACTAGAATTTATAAAACACTGGCCACACCCATATTATGTTACAGTAGTGAGGCCTGGACAATTTGCAGAGTAGATTAACAAAGACTAACTGCGGCAGAAATGAAATTTATGAGACGTACTGCAGGTTACTCAAGAACAGACCATAAAAGGAATTCTGAGATTCTCAAAGAATTACATACAGAATCAGTCATGGAATATGTACAAAAATACAGAAACAACTGGAAATCTCACGTAAGAATAATGAGCAGAACAAGAATACCACGTCAAATCTTAAAATTACCAGCCACCAGGCAAGAGATCTTTAGGCAGACCCTTCAAACGTTGGATTGAGACCGTAACAGACCACTGGGTCTATCACATGAAAGGAAGAAGAAAGATTTTATACATATTTTTATTAGCTGCTGAGGGCTGGTCACAGACATTCATAACAGTTATGTGTTCACAGTTCATTTAATGGTGTATATTTTAGCAGCTGCAGCTGTATATGAAAAGGACTAATGCTTTTGATAAGAACTCATTTCAGACTTGAGGTTCTTTTTATGTGCAGAAAATTTATGGTGCAGGATCCACAACTTTACTGCCCTTCCGAAGGAAGCCATAACAGGGTGTTTACATCCTGAATAAATCCAATCCCAGTCAGGTTATCTGCTAACCACAAATCCAGAGACAAGCTTGGTAATGACTAGGTCACCCGGACTATCACAGTGCAGAGTGACAATGTTCAGAACTAGGTGGCTTTTAATCCAGATAGTAAAGTTTGTAGTGTTTGATTGAAAATAAGAGTGAAAGAACATCTTAGAAATGTAGAAAATGGTGTAGTAGAAAAGTCAGCAGTATCTGCTCATGCTTGGTCAAAAAAACGTATAATTGAATAAAAAAACGAGTATAATTAAACAGAAAAAACTAAAAGAACTCACGGTTTGGGAAAAAATCCACATTAAAAAAAAAAAAAAAAGGAAAATTCATTAACTTTGAAATTCCCGCAGATTCTGATTGGATCCGGAGGTTTATCAATCCACCAACAGATATAGAAGTAGTAGTTCTTCTGATCGACTTAACATCAGACAACAAGAAAATACTGAAGATGAAGCCACGAAGGCTTTGAAATCGCAATCTACTTTGCAAAGACTGGATATGGGGAGGGGTATGAAACATTACAAATTAATCATAAATTATTAAACCTCAGAGTGATTTATTTCTAAAAAGTTTAAAAAAAAAGTTTGTGTTCATTTTGTATGGCAGTTGCCACTCATGTTTTACTTATACAGAAATAAATCCTTTTTACTAATGACAGAAAAACTAGAATCCAACTCTTAACATCACACTCACAGTGCCATCTATTGAACCAAATTTATCTTGGATCAGTCAAAATATGCAGCCTCACTGAAGTCTGTTCTTTCTTACAAATTTTTAAAAATGAAATATGAGTAAAATTTGACAGATTTTAAAAGTTACATCCCATGCAGGAAACTTAAGCCATTAATTGTATAGAAAAGGACTGCTTTCACTAACACCAAACTAATTAATGTAACCTTTAACCTTAGTCGTCATTGTCAATAAGGGTAAAGGTTACATTGAGCTTCATCTCATTCCTATGTATAAAAGAAATGTTCACTAAAACTAAAGATAAATAATAGTTTAAAAAACTAAAACAACATGCTTGATTAGAAAACTGAACTAGAAAATGAAAAATAGTTTTCAATTTCCAACACGCTTGGGATATAATTAAAGTGGTCAACAAACATCATCTCCAACACATCTAGAATAAAACTAGAGTTATCTACAAAAAAAAAAAAATTACCATGAAAAGCGTGGGATGCTTTTTATAGTTTTTACGTTTTATTCTTAGAGACTTTACTTTTACCAATATCTGTTTATCATCAAATATATTAATTGATATCATATAGAGCACCCCACGCTTTTGATGGTAAAATTATTTTTTTGTAGATAACTCTAGTTTTATTCTGTGTGTTGGAGATGATTTTTTTGACCACTTTAATTTTATCCCAAGCATGTTGGAAATTAATATTATTTTTCATTTCTTAGTTTGGTTTTCTAATAAAGTGTGTTGTTTTAGTTTTTTTAAACTATTATTTATTTTTTAGTTTTAATATTTTACAGAATAAGATAAAAATGTAAATATCTTTAAATATGATACTCTACTAAAAAAAGATCCTCCGGGCCGGATTTGAACCAGCGACCTATAGATTACTGAAATTATATACCACTACAGTCCACCTGAACTCTTACAACGATTGAGTAAGAAGTTGTTAAGTCCGCAACCTATTATACCGGTTTTTATTATTTTGATTTTCTGCTGATTCTGGCCAGGATTTTAGAAACATTTATGAAATTATTGTATTGTCATTGGTCCTTTACAAGTATACAAAGTTTCAAGTCAATCCAATAATTGTAAGTGGGTGAAAATCGTATCGAAAGATTCCATTACATAATTACACAGACACTTTTTTTTTTATTTTCTGATGATTCTGGCCACAATTTTAGAAAACAAATTATGAAATTATTGTATGGTCATTGGTCCTTTACAAGTATACAACATTTCAAGTCGATCCAATGATTTTAAGTGGGTGAAAATCGCATTGAAAGATTCCGTTACATAATTACATACACTTTTTTCTGATGATTCTGGCCAGGATTTTAGAAAAAAAAAATGAAATTATTGTATTTTCATTGGTCCTTTACAAGTATACAAAGTTTCAAGTCGATCCAATGATTTTAAGTGGGTGAAAATCGCATTGAAAGATTCCGTTAGATAGATACAGGTCAAGCTAATATAAAATATAAAGCGTGTAAAAAAAAAGAGGCTATTCATAGGCTACTGTTTTCATTGCCTCATGGCATCCCAGGCTGAGCAATTTTGTTTTAACATAACTTGAATATACAAACAAATTTTATTTGGTCAACATACTATTTCACAAAATTTTTATTCACCACTAGACCTATGTGGTAATCATAAGAAAAATAAAGTAGGGCTCAAGTTTCTATTGTGCAACACAAGTTTTGCTAAATTGAGTTACGGTTTAGAGTTCAATAAAATTTACTACTAATTTGAATGTTTTGGAACAATTACCAATTCTTCAGCTAAAGTTTCCATTAAGCACAGTGAGAAATTTTTCTAAGTCCCAGGTAGATACCGTGCGCACGCGCCAAGGTTTTATTTTTAAATTATTTCCAAACATTTACAATAAATTTTACATTTGTTCAAACGATTATTTCAATATAGTTTTCTATGATATTTATGTAACATGAAGACATGGCAGCCACATTGATTTTAACATGTTCCAGTGCAGCCAACATAGAGTATGTACTTCAGAATTTCAGAACTTGCTATTTATTCTTAGGCATCGCATTCTTTCACAGGTTAGAGTGCTTAAATTGCATTAGGTTAGCTTTTAGGTTGGTCTTTCACAGGTTAGAGTCCTACAATTACTTCTGTCTTCTTAGTGTATCCAGCTATTTGCTGACAACACAAGAGTAGTTAAATTACTCTAAGTTAGATTTTAAGTTCATTAAATATTGTGTATATGTTGGCTGCATTGCATTGCATTCCATAGTGCAAACTGCTTCGCATTTGGTATATGCCTGAGACTTTGAAAAATATCTCACTGTGTTTAATGGAAATTTTATCCTTATTTTTCTTTTAAATTCTTAATTCACAGTACGTTCTACTCAGGTTGTGTTAGCCATATTGTTATTCAATGCAGCCAACATATATTTCCAAAGTTCACATTAACTTCCACTGCAGCCCAAGTTTAAGTTTCTATTTTCTAAAATAAATGTGATCAAACTCGTACCAGGGACAAATCTAAAGTTAGAGTGAGTTTGGTTGGAATTTTAAACATCTATTACTTTTTTTTATTTAACTTTCACAGGGAAAGAACACTATGAGGTTTAATTTAAGAATTAAATTAATGTTTTTATTACCTCACCTCATATTCTTTTTCTTCTAGACTGCTGTTTCGGAACTTATCTCCATCATCAGTAGTCTCTGGTTGACCGGTGTTATGCCGTTTCTTGGCGATTTTCTTCTTACTTCAGAAGTAAGAAGAAAACCGCCAAGAAACCACATAACACCGGTCGACCAGAGGCTAGTGATGATGGAGATAAGCTGTGAAACTGCAGTACAGAAGAAAAAGGATGAAGTGAGGTAATAAAAACATTATTTAATTCTTATCTATTACTTTAATCTTGGAGTGTTTCTCCTATGGTTAGCAATCAAATTGGCTGCATTGCACGATGTCTACTTTGAACTTAAAACATTTTTTTTTTGCATTATATAGTGGAAAATTTATCCGAATACATTGTCTCCTCTAGTGATAACAACTGCATAAATATCCAATAATTTAAACATAATACAAAACTTACCTCTTCCCAGGTAGATTCAATGACACCATCCGGGTCCATTCCAGGTGGTCCATCGTAGGTTTGTTCTTTTTCATTTGGTCCGTTTCTAGGTTCACTACCAGACCATTCCTCATTTCTATGAACACAAAATACTCATTAATTGTCTATAAAATATCACAATGAATAGATATCAAGTAGAAAACAGAATCAAACTAAAAAAGTTCTATAGAATAGCAATGTGCAAACGTTTATGGAATTTTCACCAGATGGTACCACATATCTGAAGTTGGTTATGATCAATCATTGCAACAAAATCCCATACACGTTTATAATGGATGTACACTAACCTGCCCTTAATAACCTAACAAAATAAATTACATATTAATTCCATCCATAGTAATTCCTCAGACCAATAGCAGGATATCAAAGGACAAAAAACATAAAGAATATAACTAAAAGTAGAGGAATCAAACACAACAATAGAGAACAAACTGGAAAGAACACTTGGCAAGGATGACTGAGAACAGAATACCAAAAGCAGCATACAACTATTCACCACGAGGAAGAAGTTTGGGAAGACCTAGGAAAAGATGGAAATAGCAACAATTTGGAGCCGGAACAGGCTGGTAAATAAGCCTAAACCATGAAGAAGAAGTAATTCTGCCCTAGGGCAGGTCTTTCACTGCATCATAGCATTTCCATGCTTGCTTTGCAGCTTTACTAGGGAATTATAGGTGTGGTAGCTTCCCGTTGTTTTCCACACCGGTGAAGGTTGAGGATGATAATGATGATGATGGCCAGATGATTTTCGGAGACCGTTGGGCCCTAAGCTTCGACATTTGTCTTGCAGGTGAGGAAAAAAAACCTCACCCAGGAGCCTGTCCCGACCAGGATTCAAACCCGGGCCTACTGCGTGACAAGGCAACATGCTACCTTGAGACCACAACGGTGGACACATTATTTAATGAACTATAAACTAATCTGGTGTACGCTAACTTATTCAGAACCTTACAAAATGAAGTTAATTCCTTAAAATGTTTTAGAATTGTTAATGTTGGCCATGCTGATTTCACAGATGTCCTTCCATCTGGTGGAAGTTAAAATAAGCGTTCGTGCAGCGCACTGCAATTCTATAGTATGCCATGCCAAGAGAGAAATCAGGAATGTCGATGGGGCATTTGAAAAAAAAAAAAATGTATATGTGTGTGTGGATTTTAGAAAAAAGTAAGAAATGCCCTAAAATGAAGTGAGTTTGAGCTCAAAATAATCAAAAATCATCTTATGCTACGGTTTATTATACAGCGTGTCGCGCCCAACGTGACGCGAATTTGCGTTTCGCTCGGCGTGATGCTGGTTCAGCATGGAGCGCATACGTTACAGCGCATATGTTTATGGAATTGTCGCCAGACGGCACCACATATATGGAAAATCAAAATGACCAACGTTCATAATAAATTTCCAAATGTGTTTACAAAAACTAATGTATACAAACCTGTCCCTGCATAACCTAATAAAATAAATTACATACATACTATTTAGTAAACTATAAATTAATCTGGTGTACACTAAACTGACCCATCGGAATCTAACAAAATGAAGTGATTGAACATTTATTTCTTAAAATATGGTTTGGAATTAAATGCAAATGTTGGTCATTCACACATATGTCCTGCCATCTGGTGGATTTAATTTTATGAGCATTCACGTATGCCAACTTCAATTCTAATAAAGAACTTAGAAAATAAATTGAGAGGAAAATCATAATTTGTGTACATAGATAAACATATTAAAATTCTTCATTAAAAAATTTCAAGTGTCGTTGCAAAACGATTAAAATAGTTCGAAATATTAGTAAAGACAGAAAAAGTAACAGCTTTTATTTATCTCTTGACTAAGTTCAAGCCACAATAACTTTTTCTGTACATCTCTGTACTCCTTCATGCTCATATTGTATAAATATATATAGAACTCAATGATTTGCAAGAAAACTATCTAACTTTCGTCGTTAAAATTGGAAAGTTATAAAACAAGTACTGTATTTCCGACATTTTGTTATAAAATCTTAGTTTGTTTTTAGCAATTACACCAATGAGTACGGGTAATATCTTCTATATTCTTTGTTTGCGCTGGCAAATTGCGTCCTGGATTCAAGAGATTCCAAAACACGACGCGACATGTCAGCGCAAATTTTTTTTGCGCCAGCAATTTGCGTTGTAGATAAACCACCTCCATTTAAATACATGGGGAGCAATTTTTGCGCTGGCGCGTTGCGTCGTAGATAAACCACAGCATTATTTACTGTGTAAAATGTATACTAGTCATTATACAGTACAGCCAACTTATCACAAAAACCCACTATTGTACAGCTGGCTTAACTTGGCAGAGTGAGAGATGGAGATACAAGGGTAGGTCGTTGACCTCTTTGGTCCAGGTACAAAAGAAAGAACCCACCCTGTTGTCAGTTTTCCTCTTCCACCCATGGGACGCCTCCCCAGGTGGCAGATAGGGGAATGCTCACCAGATATGGTGGGTACTGGGGAAATAAAATATCCAGGGCGGACCAAAACTAGTGCTGCTGCCTTGCAGTAAGATACTGGACTATCAAAGGCTAGAGGAAGAAAACCTTGGAACAAAAATTACCCGTCCCCCAGGTTGGGGGTTGAAGCATCGGGCCAGCTCCTCGTTCATCATAAAAAGAAAAAATGCCAAAAAACCAAACATAATGCCTGGGAAAAAACTCTAAAATAGAAAATTACAAATATATCAAACCATAATTCAGAGCATTTTAACATATGGTGCTGAAGTCTGGCAAATTCCTACCAGGGAAATGAAAAGAATTTTAAGTACAGAAATGGATGTTTTAAGAAGATCAGCTGAAAAATCTAGAATGGATAGAATATGAAATAAAGAAATAAGGGAAATTATGGATGTACAAGAGGAGCCAGACATCATAGATATTATAGAAAAGAAAAGATTGCAGTGGTATGGTCATGTCAAAAGAATGCCAGAGCAAAGATTGCCAAAAATTGTTATGGAATGGATCCCAATGGAAAGGAGGAAGACCGAAGAAAACTTTGATAGAAGGGGTACAAGCAGCTATGAATATCAGAGGACTGGAGGAAGATCAATGGATGGACACAGAAGAAAATGGCATTTGGTTTCCGGAAGATGGCGGCAGCTGCCATGATACCGGATGATGATTTTGCAGTATTTTAAACATGACTATTCTAAGTCACTATGCCACCTGAAAATATTTGATCCAAGAACAAGTGACTGCTAGCGTCATGTTGGCCAATCTGATAACACACATACCCGCTAGAACCAATTGCCAACATGTTTACTCTCATAAGGGGATTCTATCCCCCTACATTAGTTGGCAAGTTAGGATGAGAAAATGGGCGAATATGTACATCAGATTAGTTTAGAGTTGATTTGTTTATTAGTGGGTTTTTGTGATATGTTGCCTTCACTGTCTGAGCAATGATATAGATATTTTACATTGTAAATATGGTGATATGTTATGGAGCTGAAACCTGGGTATACTAAAAGAAGCAGATAAATTAAGACTATTAACGTTTGAGAGGAAAATATTTAGAAGAGTGCTAGGTCCAGTAAAGGAAAATGGAACTTGGAAGTTGAGAAGGAATGACGAATTATACCTCAAGAATAATAAAGAAAATATGGTTAGTTTCATCAAATCCAAAAGATTACAATGGTTTGGACATACACAAAGAATGCCAAAGGGAAGATTGCCGAATGATATTTTAAATTGGAAGCCACAGGGAACAAGACCAAGGGGAAGAACCAAGGATCGATGGGAAGATGACGTAATTGAAGATTTGAGAGAGATGGGGATTTTTGATTTGAAATCTACTGCACAAGATAGGAAGAAGTGGCGTAAACTGGTTGAGAAGGCCAAGACATTCCACTGGAAGTCGTAGAGCCTGACGAAGAAGAAGAAATATGGTGATTTTAGGTTATTTTGTGCTCAACTTCTCACTTCATTTTAAGGTATTTCTCACATTTTTGGGAAAGATGTCAATGTATATGATTCTCACAGGTAATTATTCACTTACTGCAACAATAAATTGTGCATTTTTTAGTTTTATTTTTAAATTTGAATTGGGCGGGGTGTATTACAATCAATTTTTTCTTAAGCTCTTTAACACAACTTAAATGCAACAAATATGCATATAATTGTATAATTATTGATTTTAGTCACGGAAGGTTATTATCTTCATCTTATTTTAGTCGTAAATATGGAAAAAAGTGGGACTATTTCCTGTCCAGGCCGCTCATAATACATCATGGAGGTCATGACCATACCAATAACTGTGGTTACAACAGTTATTCTATGGTTATTGTATGGACCAGCGATAAACACTCTAATAAACAATGATAACCACATTAAATATTAATAAAAAATATGCACAAGTTATGCATTAATAACCAGCAATATCAACATCTCTGATAACTCACTGCTAATCAGTATGATACTTTTATAGAATTACATTACTTTACGTCTGCTTAGAGATATTAAATTACTTTAGAATAGGTTAGAGTAATTGAATTAGGTTAGGATAGCTTTTAGTCTCTTATACATATGTAACAATTGTCTTCAGTTCTATTAAATTCCAAAATGGCTGACAGTTACAAAGAAAATTACATATTTAAGCAAATTTATTTCATATAATGTTTAAATACTTTGATAGTGCTTCCTTTCCAAAGATTAATTTCATTAATATCACTATGTAATACCAATATTCACATTAAAATTGTCAATCGCGTAAGTAAAAATCAACTGAAATACACCTCAACCTTTGAATTTATGTAGTTGGCAGAGAATTCTCTTAAACATTTTGCAACAATAACAATTCTTAAAAAATGGGAAAAAGTCGGTTATTTGGTGGACACGAATTCTTCTAAGTTCCATAGAATCCCAGTGTGCATGCACGAGGTGCAGGAGTTGCTGTAATGGTTAATATAGCCTCCGGTAGAGGGCTCTGCAGTCAGCATTACTAACTTTGGGAATAAATTCCCAAATGCAAAAAAAAATGGACGTAAACTAACTTGCAATTTCCTAACCAAAGAAAACAATTTACATGCATATTATTTATTCCCAAATGCTTTAAAAAATGGACGTAAACCAACTTCCCATTTCCTAACCTAACAAAACAATTTACAAGCGTACTATTTAATAAACTATAAACTAATTTTACGTACACTAACACTAAATATGGTTTGAAATTATTTTCAAATGGTGGAACATGGGAAAGTAGCAAGTAAGTAATGTATCCACTATCATGTTTTACGTAAATATATAAATAATGTGTTTACAAGTGTTTAGTGCATCAGTGGCATAAGAATGTAAGTGTAGAATTGTGACCGGCATATAACGTACCTCACCCAAAAAATGTTTTACAATTATTAAAAATTTGTCTATGTATGCAAATTGTGGTATTTATGTTCTATAGAATAGCAGTGGGAAAAATTGTGATCACTCATGAATTCTTGTTAAGTTCTACAGAATAGCAGTAAGCATTCGCAAGTTGCTCTAATGCTTAATGTAGCTTCTGTTATATGGTTCTCAAATTGGAGTTTGGAATATATTCCAAAGCGTTTATAAAAATGACATAAACCAACTTCTCATTTCCTAACCAAACAAAACAAAGGCTGAAGTTTCCATTAAGTGCAGTGAGAAATTTTTCTACGTCCTGCACATGCACCAACAGGGTTTTATTTTCAAATATTTCGCACCATTAAAATAGATATATTTTTTAAGATTTCAATATATTTTTCTACAATATTTAACTACATACATAACACAAAGAAGTGGCAGCCATATTGATTTTAACAAATATTCTATACGAGAACACATTCCAGTGCAGCCAACACAGAGTATGTACTTCAGAATTTCCTATTTATTTTTGGGTGTCTCATTCTTTGACAGGGTAGAGTGCTTAATTTGCATTAGGAGTACATAAATTGTGTTAGGTTAGCTTTTAGCTTCATTAAATATCATGGGCTCATGTTTCCATTAAGCACAGTGAGAAATATTTAAGTCCGAGGCAGGCACCATGTGCATGCGCCGACAGGGTCTTATTTTCAAATTATTTCCCACCATTTACAACAAATATTACATTTTTTCTAACGATTATTTGAACATATTTTTCAATGATATTTAACTATATACGTAACTTGAAGATGTGGCAGCCATATTGATTTTAAAGAATATTCTATACAACAACAATGCAGCCAACATAGGTTATGTACTTCAGAATTTGAGAACTTGCTATTTATTTTTTGGGCATTCTTTCACAGGTTAGAGTACTTAAATTGTATTAGGTTAGCTTTTAGGTTTGTTAAATAAAATATATAATGTTGGCTGCATCACGATATTCCGTAGAGTAAACTGCTTGGCGTTTGTTGGCACATGCACATGGTGTCTGCCTGGGACTTAGAACTGCTTCGCATTTGTTGGCGCATGTGCGGGGTGTCTGCCTGAGACTTTGAAAAAATTCTCACTGTGTTTAATGGAAACTTTATCGCAAAACAAGTTACATGCATATGATTTAATTAAACTATAAACTAATCTTATGTACACTAACTTGTCCCATTGGAACCTAATGAAATGAAGTTAATTTCTTAAAATATGGTATGGAATTAATTGTGAATGTTGGTAAAACTGATGAGAGCAATCTAGGGGAAGTTACATTAAGCATTTACGCGTCTGTAGAACTCAATTCATATAAATATTTAAAAATCGTAAGAAATGTTTATAGAATCATTCCAAAATGTTTAAAATAATACAAAATGTTATTACAAATTGTAAAAGTGTGTAGTGCAGCAGTCGCATAATCGTAATCAACAAATACTAGACCTCAGCCAAGCAGTGCACATGCATGAATGCTAAATATAACTTCCACCAGATAGCAGGACATCTATAAAGTAAGTGTGACGAACATTTGCAATTAATTCCAAAAATGGGCTCAACTGCACTTCTACTAGCGCTAGATTTTTCAGTTATATTATTGTAAACTATAGCTCTTTTTCTGTATTTACTAACATTATTTAATATTTTAAACTTTTTCAAACAATTTTTATTAGACAATTTTGTATTTATTCATATATGCAAATCACAATATTATGACACTGTTAGACAATATTGTGATGCTAAACTGTTATTTTCTCCATAGAGTATAATAATTAGTCTATGATTTTTCATCACTGTTTTGGGTTAGGGAGTGATAAGTGTACACCCATTTTTAATAAACATTTGGTAATTTTAATATTATAAATATAATTTTTAAACGTAGATTTGGGGATTAATTGCAAATATTTGTCATTTAAATTTCATAGCAATGGATAGTAATCAAGGAAGATAATCGATATATGGGTTATCACTGGCTCTATAAACTCTGGCGCATGCGCACTGTTGTTCTATACGACTTTGAAAATATTTCACGCTAGTTTAAGTGCAGTTTTTCCCCAAAATGTTTTAAGAAATTCGGATACGCTACACTTCGGGTCGCACGAAAATTTTTCTAAGTTCTATAGAATCGCAGTGCGCATGCGCTAGTGCTCCAATTATCCCAGGTAGATAAATGCAACCTCCAGCAGTTGGCGGTATATGTATGAGAAATCAGTATGACCAACATTGACACAAAATTCCCAGAACTTGTCTAAAAATGTATAATTAACACGAAATGAACTAGTGGAAATATGATTTTACGTGGTAACCGTCCGATATTTTGAATTTTTCATAGAATAACAGATATGAAGAGGTAATTTATTTTACGTATCAAATCACATTTAAAAAGCAAGGAACCTAAAAGCTAACCAAACCTAAATCAATTACTGTAACACAAATCAATTACTCTAACATAGGTGAAATCCAGGGAACGTGGAAGTGATGTTGGCAACATCTGGAGTATTTTGGGTTGTTGATGGTGGCAACGCTGGAACAACATAGGAAGAGGAGGGAAAATAGCAGTAAGCAATGTAGCACGACCATGTTTTACATAAATATATAAATATAAAAAAAGATCGTTGCAACATTGGAAGATGTTTAAAATGTGTTGCAAAATGTTTTAAACGTGTTTAAAAGTGTTTAGTGCATCAGTGGAATAAGATATTAAATTGAAAAATTTTTGCGACCTGAAGTGTACAACAGCCAAAAAATTTTTTGCGACCTGAAGTGTACAACAGCCAGAAATTCACTTAATTTTGCTAGGTTCCGATAGAAAATTAGCAAACACCAGATTAGTTTACAGTTTTAAATAATATGCATATATGCATAAAATTTGTTTGGTTAGGAAGGGGGAGTTCGTATACCTCCATTTCTTTGGGAATTTATTTTGCCATCTGATGGAAGTTAAACCCAGGCAGACACCATGTGCAAGTGCCAACAAACGCAAAGTGGTTTACACTGTGGAATCACGCAATGCAGCCAACATATACACAATATTTAAAAATCTAAAAGCTAACCTAATGCAATTTAAGTACTCTAACTTGTGAAAGACCAAACTAAAAGCTAACGTAATGCAATTTCAGCACTCTAACCTGTGAAAGAATGCAATGCCCAAAAATAAATAGTAAGTTCTGAAATTCTGAAGTACATACTCTATGCTGGCTGCACTGGAACATGTTAAAATCAATATGACTGCCACGTCTTCATGTTATGTATGTAGTTAAATGTCATAGAAAAGTATATTGAAATTATTGTTACAAAACATGTAAAATGTTTAGAAATAATTTGAAAATAAAACCTTGATGGTGCGGTTTCTGCCTGGGACTTAGAGAAAAATTTCCTACTGCATTTAACGGAAACTTCAGCCGTAATAAATTTTACATTTTTTCTAATGATTATTTCAATATATATTTCGGCTGTTGAACAGTTCAGGTCGCAAATTTTTTTTCAATTTAATATCTTATTCCACTGATGCACTAAACACGTTTAAAACATTTTGCAACACTTTTAAACATCTTCCAATGTTGCAACGAGTTTTTTTCATATTTATATATTTGCATAAAACACGGTTGTGCTACATTGCATACTTCCTACTCTTTGTTATTTTCCCTCCACTTCCTATGTTGTTCCAACGTTGCCACCACCAACAACACAAAATACTCCAGATGTTGCCAACAATTTCCACGTTCCCTGGATTTCACCTATGTTAGAGTAATTGATTTGTGTTACAGTAATTGATTTAGGTTTTGGTTAGCTTTTAGGTTCCTTGCTTTTTAAATGTGATTTGATACGTAAAATAAATTCTACATTTTTAGACAAGTTCTGGGAATTTTGTGTCAATGTTGGTCATACTGATTTCACATACACATACCGCCAACTGCTTGAGGTTGCATTTATCTACCTGGAATAATTGGAGCACTAGCGCATGCACACTGCGATTCTATAGAACTTAGAAGAATTTTCTTGCGACCCGAAGTGTAGCATATCCTATATTTCTACAACATTTAACTACATATGTAACATGAAGACGTGGCAGCCATACTGATTTTAACTCGTTACAGTTTAGCCAATATAAGAGTATGTACTTCAGAATTTCAGAACTTATTTATTTTTGGGGGGTTGCATTCTTTCACAGATTAGAGTGCTTAAATTGTGTTACGTTACCTTTCAGGTTGGTCTTTCACAGGTTATTAATTAAATCATGTTAGGTTAGCTTTTAGGTTCATTAAATATTGTGTACGTGTTGGCTGCATCGCATGATTCCATAGTGTACACTGTTTGCATTTGTTGGCACATGTGCATGGTATCTGCCTGGGACTTAGACCACTTCTTGTAAACATGTTTAGGAATTTATTGCAAAGGTTCATCATATTGATTTCACAGATTTGGTTTCAACTGGCAACAATTCCATAAACATTTGCAGATGTACATTCCTATTATGCAGAACTTAGAAAATTCATAGAATAAGGAATTCTAAAGTTTTTTCCAATCTATGTAAATTAAATACAAAAAAAAAAGTAAGTTTGAGATTGCACATGAGATGTCATGGAATTCTCTCCACATGATACGCATGACCAAGACAGCCAAAATTATGTGAAAGTGTGAGTGTAGAAAGTTACACAATATTGTATTCAAAACAATGAAAAATTCAGACAATAGTGATTCATGTAACAAAATAGATACACTACAATCCTAAACATTAAGCAATATGGTACTTGTACTAATGAAGGTCTTACTACAAAAGCATAATTCACAGCACAAAGGTTACTGGGAGCAATGCCACTATCTGCAAGTAACAAAAATGTATCTATCGCACATCTAAGTTATATTAAATGAGCTTAATGTAAATCAATATGGTAATCTACAGAAGATAGATCAAAATCACAGACCACTTGTTCATATGACTCATAAACGAAAAATGTCGTGACCTAACAATTTCCCCTAAATTATAAAAGCAATATTAAATGGGCATGAAATATATTTTTTTAAACCAACTTGCCCTTGAAAAATGTATAACGTGTAATTTTCCTAAGTTCTGTAAATATTGTAGTAAATGAAACAGAAAAATTATGCATGCCATACGTCATGACCAAATGCAGCATGCTCTCGAGAGGAATTGCGAAAACGTGCTTTAAGACCTTCAAATTAGATTAAAAAGGTTCGAGCCGGGTGTAACAAAATACTAAAAGCAAATCTAACATTAAAACTATACAAGTCACTACGTGTGAAACCGTATACGGCCACTATTAATAGTATAACTTAACAGATAGCTATATTATATTGAAATAAAGGAACTCTTGACAAAACTAACTCGAACGCCATGTTGGCAGCTTCACCATAAGTTCAGAACCTTGACAATAGTAATTCATTAGATATAAACAACATACATTTAACCTAAATATACAATCTGATAGAAAACACAATTTACTCTACTCCAAATCTACAATTCAAAATAATTTAATATTTTACTTTGCCAATAATTTGTGAACTCTTACCTTCTATCTGATGCATACGACATGTTCCACTGTAATCAGTGTAACGGAAAGGATATTTCTAGCTGATTCGGGTGAAAAGTATTCATACGCTAAACAATTCTGAGTAATAAAGCCAAATTACGAGCTTTATACTTATAATAATGATTTGCCTAAATTAATATATTCGATGTAAATCAAAAACTGTAAAATGCTGCGAATTTTGTAGAGGATATACGAAATACGGACTTAGAGTTTACTTTAATAAAGCGGAAGAATACTACCTATATACTTTGTAATTCTTCCAGGAAACTGACGTAGTTTCCCATAAGGCAATGCGTAAAAACAATTGAATGCTTATACTGCAATATATTTTATTCAAAATAATGTTAAGCTTGTTAATTTTATTTGAATAAAATAACAATTTGTAGAATAAAATATTCTATTGTTTTTATAAACGTTTTACCTATTTACATTTTATCAATTATATGACTAAATTAAATAAATTAATATTTTCCATATTAATCAGTTGACGAATAAATTTTAAATGCACCTTGCGATAGATGGCAATAATTAAAATATTCTTAAAGTAGTTTCAAACCAAAATGCTGAATTAAATGTCCTAATTATGGAATAAAAAGACTTCTTAAATCAACCGCCAGTTGGGGCGTAGTCAGAACTCTTTTGAGTTATTATTTCCTTCATAAATAGACCACAACTAAACGTAAATAATAATCAAACAAATAAACATAATGCTAATTGCGTAGTAATACATTGGAGTTACTTTCGTACAATTTTTTTTTTTTAATTTTCTTAAAGATATAAGCGGAAAAGTGATATTTGGTTCTGATAGCGGGAATAAGAAAATGAATTGTTTTAGAGATTTGACAAGAGAGTGCGTGTACATTGTAGTTCACATCTTGCGTCATAGATGTCAGTACTTGTTACTTTCATCTCTGTTCTCTATGTTAGAAACTGAAATTTACAATCAGTGGCCCGCGAGTCAATACGATATCACCCGTGTCCCACTACTTCATATCATGAGACAGGAGTTAAAATAAAAATTGGGAGATTCTATGCCAGGAGCCCACTGTTCAAACAGAATAGCCCATTTTCCTCATGGTGCTCCAGATTATCTTACTTACTTACTCACTGGCACTATCGAACCCGTAGGTTCATGGCCGAACAGACATAAGCTCTCCATACATACCTATCCTGAGCTAATGCTTTCCAATCATTCCCTGTATAATCTACTTCCCTCAAATCATAGTTAATGTTGTTCTCCCACCTTATTCTTGGTCTACCAACTGGGCGTTTTCCTTCTGGCTTTCCTACAAGAAGTTTCCATGCACGTCTTTCATTCACCATATGTGCAACATGTCCTGCCCATCGCAGTCTACGAGACTTAACTGTTCTTATTATATCTGGCTTCTTATAAGGACCATGTAGTTCATTGTTATGCATTCTTCTCCATTCACGTGTCTGTTCATCTCTCTTTGGTCCAAAAATTTTCCTAAGAACTTTATTCTCAAATACTCGTAATCTCCTTTCCTCCCTTAAAGTAAGAGTCCATGTTTCGCACCCATATAATATAACTGGTAGAATTATAGTTTTATATATTTTCAGCTTAACATTTTTTGAAAGGAGTTGGGACATCAAAAGTCTCTGCAATGCATAATAGCATGCATTTCCAGAATTGAGCCTATGTTTAATTTCTTTGTGCGTCTCATTCCTATTTGTGATTATTGTTCCTAGGCATTTGAATTCAGCCACTTCCTCAAAATTTCCCTCATTTGTCATTAGCTGTCCATTTCCATTATATACTGAATTTCTATGTGTGACCATATATTTAGTTTTACTGATATTTACTTCCAGTCCTAATTTCTTGGTGTTACTCAATAGTGTGTGCATTTTTATTACGTTAAAATATATATGTAGAATGAATTTTTTTAACTTCATGGTTGCAAATTTAACTTTATTAGATACAGCTCCCGATGAAGTGAAGGCCTATTTACACTATGCATCCTAACAAGTCAAGTTAGAAAACCTAAAATAAAATGGTTCTGGAGCAAAAGAACAGTTTTAGAAATGCCAATTTACAGCAAAACTGTGCCCTTCAGAAGTTTCTTCCTAATTTAAAGTTTCTTCACTTCAATGATAATGAATCTATAATAAGAGGCGACAGAATTTACAAAATTAGAATTGTTGTAGAGTATTTGAATACAACATTTCTGTCCTTGTATGTTCCAAGTGAAGTTATTTTATTTGACGAAGCACTTATGAAATTTCAAGATAAACTGTCTTACGTTCAATTCAAACCCTCTAAATGAGAGTGATTTGGAATAAAACATTACGAATTGTGTGAGTCTTCCTCAGGATGTGATTCAAATATACACAAAACAAGATGCACAAGAAAATTCAGATTTTACTGCAAGTGATAGTGTAGTCCTGGAAATAGCAAATGTGTTCATAGAGAAAGGATACATTTTATTCTTAGACAACAGGTATTCTTCTAATCAAATGGTAAAGAGAAAAATTTATGTCTGAACCAGGAATCGAACCCCGAACCTTCAGCTTTCCATGCTGATGCTCTGTCCATTGAGTTAATTCAGGCTTCCTTCCCATCCAAGCATAAATCCTTCCTTTACCTTACTCTACTGGTCCCACATTCAAATGCAATGAATCATTTATGCTTGGATTAGCTCAATGGATAGAGCATCAGCATGGAAAGCTGAAGGTTCGGGGTTCGATTCCCGGTTCAGGCATACAAATTTTTCTCTTTACCATTTGATTACAATAATTTAGTTGTGTACATTAATTTACTTATTTCAATTATAGTAACAGCTTTAGCTTCTTAATATTAATTTAATAAAGGTATTCTTCTCCTAACTTGTTTTTAGAGCTCACTCAATAGATGAAAGACATTTGGGACAGTAAAAAGATCCTTAATTGGAAAGCTGTATGGGGAATGAAAGACGTGCATGGAAACTTCTTGTAGGAAAGCCAGAAGGAAAACGCCCAGTTGGTAGACCAAGAATGAGGTGGGAGAACAACATTAACTATATTTAATTTTAGGAAGTTATATTTTGAGGTTATTTTAATTATATTATTTTTGGTACATAATAAATTTCAAAATATATTTGAGAAGTTTAATATTAAATTAGCACCAAAAAATAACTACAGTTTAAATAAACTAATAAAAACCAACAAAAATGAAAAAACTGATAAAAATAAAAAGTCAGGAATATATCAAATTGAATGCATGGGTTGTGAAAAGATATATATAGGGAAAACAAAAAGAAACCTAAAAATTAGAACCAAAGAACACATAAGAAATATTAAAAATGGAGAAATTGAAAAATCTGCAGTTGCTGCTCATGTTTGGTCTGAAAAACATAATATAAATTCAGACACTAAATTATTAAAACAGTTAGAAAATACAAAAGAGCTGACTATTTGGGAAAAAATTTATATTCAGAAGAACAGAAACAGAGTTATGAATTTTGATATTCCGATGGAGGGTGACCTTGTTTGGAGGTTCTTTGGCCAACCACAGGATGGAGCTGACATCGACATCCAGGTGGTGCAATATAATGTAACATAAATAAAACCAGTCTGGGAAAGCTGACGATAAAACAGAATTGTTTTGAAACATGTCCAAGAACAAATCAACATTAATATTGAGGTAAGATGTCCAGACCAAAAATAATATAACATTAACTATGATTTGAGGGAAGTAGATTATACAGGGAATGATTGGAAAGCATAAGCTCAGGATAGGGATGTATGGAGAGCTTATGTCCGTGCGGCCATGAACTTACGAGTTCGATAGTGCCAGTGAGTAAGTAAGTTAATTGGAAAGCTAATGGAAGAAGTGGAAGAGGCAGGCCTAGAGAATGATGGATGGATGGACTGAAGAGAAGTATGGAAGCTAGAGATTTGAGGGAAGAAGATGCTTTAAACAGGAACCTCAGGTGACAAATCACTTTGGGTTGAAGGAGAAACACTATTGTTGTGGAATATTCCTAAATAAAAAAAAAAGAAAAGATCTAACAGAAGAAATATGCCTCAGGATTTAGTAAACATCAAATTTAATAAAAGGAGGTAACAACAAGATCTAGTTGGGGATTTCTGGCAATAAAGTGGAAAGATAAGAAAGACGTTTATTTCTTATCATCCAAACACGGAAATGCTGACATGACTAACATCATCATCATCATCATCCGGTATCATGGCAGCTGCCGCCATCTTCCGGAAACCAAATGCCATTCCTCTCTATCCATCCATTGATCTTCCTCCATTCCTCTGATATTCATAGCTGCTTGTACCCCTTCTATCCAAGTTTTCTTCGATCTTCCTCTCTTCCTCCTTTCCATTGGGATCCATTCCATAACAATTTTTGGCAATCTTTGCTCTGGCATTCGTTTGACATGACCTTACCACTGCAATCTTTTCTTTTCTATGATGTCCGGCTCCTCTTGTACACCCATAATTTCCCTTATTTCTTTATTTCGTATTCTATGCATTCTAGATTTTCCAGCTGATCTTCTTAAAACATCCATTTCTGTACTTAAAATTCTTTTCATTTCCCTGGTGGGAATTTGCCAGACTTCAGCACCATATGTTAAAATGCTCTGAATTATGGTTTGATATATTTGTAATTTTCTATTTTTTTGTAATATTTTTGCTCCACCAAACAGAGTTTAAAGCATATATTGCTTGTTTTGTTTGTGCGATTCTATTTTTAATTTCCACTGATCGCCTGAATGGTCTAATTTTGTTCCTAAATAAGTGCATTCAATACTAGGTTTTAGTTCTTCTCCATTGTTGAAATTTATATTTTCCATTTCTTCTCCTATACACAGGTATTTAGTTTTCTCAATGTTTATATAAAGTCCCCATTTTTCATATTCTTCTTTTAGTTTTTTAGCCATATATTCTATGTCATCATGGTCCTGACAAACACTGGTAAGAAGTAAAGGAAGAAGAAAGGCAGAGAACAAAAGAAAAAGTCATAAAACCTAAATATATTCTAGAATTCAATAAAGGTATGGGAGGAGAAGATCGACATGACAAGGTCCTGGCTTGTTTTCCATTAATGAATAATGAAGAGATTTGTAAAAGGATACAGAAAAATGGCTTTTTACATTCTGGATAATTTGAGAAGAGAGTAAGAACTTTCTATAATTTGGTAATGTATAGGTCTGTGCTTATTTTTATTTTTATTATATTGTTTTTGTTATATTTTTCCATTCTTTTTTGAACATATGATTTGTGTTTACTTGCATTGCACTGACCGAGAACTGTTAGTAAAAGATGGTTTTTGAAATGTTTGTAAACTTTCACAGCCTTGAAACTAACAAAAGATAACAGGATACATTAAACAAAAGAGAGTAGTAGGCAGCCACATTCCTTTGCTATTCTTAAAAGTATAAAATATTACAAGAAAAACAGGAGTAAACAAACTATCTAAAAACATAAGTGATATTATGTCACTTCCGAATAACTGTAACTTAAGAATTAAATTAATGTTTTTATTACCTCACCTCATATCCTTTTTTTTTCTAGACTGCAGTTTCGGAGCTTACCTCCATCATCAGTAGCCTCTCGTCGACCGGTATTATGTCAAAACTGCAGTCTAGAAGAAAAAGGATATGAGGTGAGGTAATAGAAACATTAATTTTAATTCTTAAATTAAACCTCATAGTGTTTTTTCCCTGTGAAAATTAAATAAACTGTAATCTACTTGGGTGACATCCATGGAGGCGACATTTTAAACTTAGTTTTTTCATAACATCAAATACTGATTGTAAAATATCATGGAAACCTAGATAACAGCTATAATACTTAATAATTTTACGACATATGACAGACCTTAATTAAATAAATACTTTCTCATACAAAATGCACAGAAGTGACTAAAATAGCATGCTAACTTAAAAAAAAAAATCTTACCTTATATGACAGTGCTCCAAAAGTAATATCCCTAAATGACAAACTGTCAAAAATGTTTAAGATTATGTTTGATATCCGTAGTTGTTCAGAAACTGTGCTCATTGATTTAATGAATTATGGCTGTGTTCATACATTTATCCCTGGAGGTGACAATTCTTCCATGCACAAATCTTAAGAAATATATAGAATCCATTATAATATTTTTGTTGTCATTATTTAGAAAGTTTATTCCATATATGATAGTAAAATAGCATTTATTACTTTACTTATTACCGAAAAAATTATTTTATTTTGGTCTGTATTATCGTAAATCTGGCTTTTCTTCTGCTGAAGTGTATGAGTAAGTTTTTTTTACTAGTAGAGGTTACCAGCCTATAGCCAAACCCCTCTTCCTGGAGGACAGGGAACTGGAATTTTGGAGTGTTCATCTCCTAGAGAAGTTGCCTTCAATACGGCTTTGGGGACTTCTCTTCTCCCCACGTAACCCTGTGGACGGGACCCTACCCAGGTACTACCCACTGGGCAAGTGGGACCTGGAGCTCACAAAAGGGCAGGGACGCCTACTCCCTGGAGCGGCAGAAATGAAATTTTTGAGATCTGTTAAAGGATGCACTAAGGAAGACAGAATCAAGAACACAGAAATAAGACAGGAACTTGAAATATTTGCAATAACTGATAAAATGGATACATATAGACAAAAATGGAAGCAACACATAGACAGAATGAATGAAGATAGATATCCAAAACAAATAACAAAATACAAACCTAAAGGCACCCGAGATGTGGGCAGACCTAGAAAGAGATGGGCTGAAGTCAGAACGGGTCAACAGACCTAATCCATGAATGCAGATGATGATGATTATCGTAAATGGGCCTTGCACACGACATAGAGGTGATATTTTCGTCACTTCTTTAATGATGATTTAAATTAATATTTATATTTTGTAATTACTAATAAAATTCCTATTAATATAAAGCATTTTGAAGAATTGTAGACAGAAATTATATAAGTAATACAAGAATATCTTTTTTTTAATAAAGATACACAAAAAAAATTGCAGAAATGAGAATGATCCAAGCAGGAGATCCTATATTGTCGATTATTGGCCTCATTTTATTACCTAATTTGTAAATTTTGGGGAAACCATGGATATTCCAAATTTGTGAATTTTGGGGAAACTGTGGATATTAAAGTTTCTAGAATTAGCCACTATGTCAGCATGAGGCGGAACGCTGACCACGTACCACTCAAAATGACATCTATACGAAAACAAGTGTAACTAAATTAGTATGGTTCAAATTCTTCCCTGTAGGGGGAGAGCGCCTAAATCTCTGTAAAGGGAAAACATAGGCTTACAATACAATAGAATTAGCCACTTTTAATTTTTCGGTTAGTATTTTCTTGATGGGGGGTACGCTGTAACGTAGTGGTTAAGGCACTGCGCTGCAAGCCAGAAGGTCGAGAGTTCAAGTCCCGGTGGGGTCATGATTTTTAAACTGATTCAAACCTTCTGGTGGCACTATGGCCCTGGGGTTGACTCAACTTCTAAAGGAAATGCTTGTTCTGGGGGTAAAGGCAGCCGCCACGCAGGGCTGACAACCCGGCTGACAACAAGTGCCGATTGTCCAGAAAATGTAGGAGCCTTAACCTCCTATTACTCCAAGGACCTCCTGAGGCCTGTAGTGGGATTACCAAAAAAAAAAATTTCTTAATGGACTTTAAATTATGTTCAACTTTTCTAATAGTTTAGGAAGGGCTTTTTTATATTCTTCTTCTTCTTTTAAAAGCACTTGCGTTCTACTGTGATAAGCTTCTGTGCCTAATATTAAACAACTGCCAAGAAGAACTACACTTAATTATATTATTTTTGGTCTGGACATCTTACCTCAATATTAATGTTGATTTGTTCTTGGACATGTTTTGAAACATCTTACCTCAATATTAATGTTGATTTGTTCTTGGACATGTTTTGAAACATGTCCAAGAACAAATCAACATTAATATTGAGGTAAGATGTCCAGACCAAAAATAATATAATTAAAATAACCTCAAAATGTAACTTCCTAAAATTAAATATTAAGAACTACACTTCTCTTAGATTCAAGCAAGTCATAATTATTTCAACAAATATGTCAACAAAATAGTAACACATGCACCATCTGTAATGCTAATAAACTGTACCTCACTTCATCCCTGAAGACAACACAGAGAAATGAAAAAAAAAAAACACAATCTAGCTAATCTTTAATGGGAAGCAAGAGGATTACAAACTTTTTTATTTTAACTTTCACAGGAAAAAAAAACACTATGAGGTTTAAATTAAGAATTAAATTAATGTTTTTATTACCTCACCTCGTATCCTTTTTCTTCTAGACTGCAGTTTCAGAACTTATCTCCTTCATCAGTAGCCTCTCATCGACCGCCAAGAAACGACATAACACCAGTCGACGAGAGGCTACTGATGATGGAGATAAGCTCCAAAACTGCAGTCTAGAAGAAAAAAGATGTAATAAAAACATCAATTTAATTCTTAGGATTACAAACATGGTTGGTTGGTATCTAAAGTCGAGCACTTGATAATGAAATCATTCGCTCTCTTGCACTCCAATATTTAGCAGAAAGGCTGGTCTCTTTTACAAAAGCTGGACAACGGAGGAGATGGTTTCTTTCCATATCTTCATTTAAATTGCAAAAAGGGCATTTAGGTGAATCTGTTATGCCAAGTCTGTGTAGGTATTTATTCAGGCAGTCATGTCCCGTTAGCAGTCTGAATATTGCTATTGCAGATTTTCTTTGTAATGTAGTAATGTCATAAGCTTGTAGATTTTCCCATTCCTTTCCAGATGTTTTGGTGGTGTATTCTTCTCTAAGTTTATTGATATATTTATTTGAGATAATTCTTTTGATAGAGTGAAAGGAAACTGGAGTAGAAGTTGGGTTCAAAACAGTTTTGCTACCTTTCTTGGCCAGAGAATTGGCTATTTCATTGCCTGTCACTCTAGAATAGGCCGGAATCCATTGAAGTACAACTTTTTTATGTAGACGGGATTACAAACATTGAATCATTGCAATACATTATTTTTAATTAAATATTAAGAACTGAATTAAGGTTAAGGTAGGAAGCCTTGGCGCAGAGCTACGGGATTTGCGCTGGTTCGAGTCTCCATGGGGGAAGAAATTTTCTCATGGTATTTTGGCCAGTATGGGACTGGTGCCCACCCAGCATCGTGAGGCAATTGGGTAGCTACAATAAGTAGCGGCTCCAGGTTGAGGAACCAGCTATAATGGCTGGGGGACTCGACATGCTAACCACATGTCACCCCTACACTGGCTGTTGATCATCTACCTCTGTGATTGACACATGTGGATGTGAAGGTCAGCAGCCGGCTGGTAAAAGGGCAACCGCTGAAAAGTGGAAAGACCCTCAATCGGAATTAAAATATATTTTCAAGTCCACTGAAGACAACATAAAAAAAACAAAAAAGCCAAGAGCTAACAAATCTCTATGAAGATGTATGAGGATTAATGAAATTGAATTATTGGAATATATTTATATTTTAATGAAATATTAAGAACTGAATTCAAATGTCTATATTTTAAAATTGCATATTGATACATTACTATTTTCACATGTTATTTCATACTACTTACCATCACAGTGTTATAATATGGAAGACAATATTTATGGTCTTGACAATAATTATTTCACAATATAGTACATTGTGAATAAATATCAGTACAATAACATTAATTACTGTAATAAAATATTTTTTAACAATTTTCAACATTATGACACATAACATTAACACTCGTGCTGTACAAAAATAATGTTAAATAATTTACAAATACTCGTACAATGAACAAATTTACATTTAAAAACTGGTCACTTTTGCACTATAGCAATCTTATAAAAACCTACATACTACAGCTGATCAAGTACACATCCACTCCCACTCAAATCTCTCTACCCGAGCTTCCCAGTCTCATTGCTTCTACAGAGGCACTTGGCATGGGAGGGGAATACCAAATGCATGCATAGGAGTACAATGAAAGTGAGA
Organism: Diploptera punctata; assembly: GCA_030220185.1. Taxonomy (NCBI): domain Eukaryota; kingdom Metazoa; phylum Arthropoda; class Insecta; order Blattodea; family Blaberidae; genus Diploptera; species Diploptera punctata. Next base: position 176,786 of record JASPKZ010009384.1, read on the forward strand.
GCCATCAGATTTCCCGTGAGCAATAAACAGTCTTCATAAGCAAAATAATGTACACAATGACTGCAGAAGCTAAAGAGAATGTATTAAATAAAGTATCTGATGGAACCTACATTTTACAAGACTTAGGCTTTGAATACGAGGGTGGATCAAATATAAACCGGAATTTGTATCTGGAGGCTCTGGTAGTGAACTGCAAAGGTTGCGGTTTGGAGAGGAAGTTGGTGGGGGTGTCTGGAGTAGGGATCTTGATGTGTTGCACTCCAAATAGCGGCCACTTGCTTCAGTATGCCATGAGTGAGCAAGAGGTACACACGTCTGTTGCGCAACGCATTATTATCAAGTTTTTGGCAAAAGAAGGCACTAAAACTTCTGAAATTTTGAGAAGGCTCCATGCGCAGTTCGGGGAAGCAACCCTTTCGAAGACGCAGGTGTATGATTGGCGCAAAAAAATTTTAGCGGGCCAGGATTCAGTGGAAAATGAGTCCCACCAAAGACGACAACGAACAAGCATCACTGCAGACAACATTTGTGCTGTACGAGACCTTATTGAGGAGGATCGGCGCATAACAATTTCTGAAATTGCTTCACACATTGGAATAAGCTTCAGAAGTGTTCAAGCCATCATCAGTGATGAACTCAAATTCTGAAAATTGTCTGCCAGGTGGGTTCCTCCGCTCCTCAGTCAGGAACAAAAAAATGACGAAAATGCATTGGACACCTCTGGAACATCCTCCTTACAGTCCAGATTTGTCACCCTCTGACTACCATTCGTGTCCCGCGCCGTAGCCGAGCGGTTAAGGTAGGAAGCCTTGGCGCAGAGCTACGGGACTTGCGCTGGTTCGAGTCTCCATGGGGGAAGAAATTTTCTCATGGTATTTCGGCCAGTATGGGACCGGTGCCCACCCAGCATCGTGAGGCAATTGGGTAGCTACAATAAGTAGCGGCTCCAGGTTGAGGAAACCAGCTATAACGGCTGGGGGACTCGACATGCTAACCACATGTCACCCCTACACTGGCTGTTGATCATCTACCTCTGTGATTGACACATGTGGATGTGAGGCCAGCAGCCGGCTGGTAGGCTAAGGGCCTTGCAGGCCTGTCGCGCCAGGAGTTGTTTGACTACCATTCGTTTGGGCCACTGAAAGAAGACCTGGGAGGAAGACGGTTTGGTGACAATGCAGCAGTAGAGGAGTTTGTGCGCCACTGGCTGACTACACGTCATCCCTCATTCTTCAAGGACGGCATCAAAAAGTTGCCAACTCGATGGCAAGTGTGTTGGAAATGCAGGAGACTATGTAGAAAAATGAGGTGGTGGTTTTGTATTTTTTTGTTAATTCAATAAAATTGTAAACAATAATTCCGGTTTATATTTGATTCACCCTCGTATAAGCCTGTATATTACATGTGAAAAAATTATTTAAATATGTACTTAGTACTATAAATAAAATGTACTCTTGACAGCACTAAATGATTATTTAGAATATACATCAATTTATGATGATCTTGAGGCTTGTGGTTCCCCGACGTTTTGCCAGAGACTGCATCCGGCATCCTCAAGGGTTGTCTTGAGGCTGGCCTTGAGGATGCTGGACGCAGTCTCTGGCAAAATGTCGGGGAACCATAAGCCTCAAGACCACGGCCAACAGCCCAGAAATCTTCTACAAGATCATCATAATAACTCCAGCCGTGAAAGCCTAAGTCAATATATATACATCAATTTATTTCTATGCAAAATTAAGAAAATTATTAATTATGAGGTTTCCTTTAAAACGTAGCAATAAATAAAAATATCAGACAATAGTTATCTTTACAAAATAACTTATTTATATTGTATTGTATTGTAAGCCCATGCTTTCCCTTTACAGAGATTTAGGCGCTCTCCCCCTACAGGCAAGAATTTGAACCATGCTAATTTAGTTACACTTGTTTTCGTATAGATGCCATTTTGAGTGGTACGTGGTCAGCGTTCCGCCTCATACTGACATCTAGGAAACCAAGGTAGTACTAGGACGGGAAAATTCGGTAAATTTTGCTTAGAGGCCTTTTCATTCAGGCTTAAGGATTTTTTACGAGCCTGAAAATCTTCAGACTCAGGACCCACGGCTTAAAGTCCCTCCCGGAGGACTTGCTCCTTGGATTTTTCCGTCCTAAAAAATCCATCGACCCCGGCCGGGTTTGAACCCGCGACCCTCGGGACTAGAGAAAATGGTCAAATGTACATTTTGAATTTTCACTGTTTAGAAAAATGTAAATATCAGCATATTAATTTTCAAGCGATAGTGCTTATAATATTATATATAATGTGACCATTTTTTCAAGTTAATGGAGTAGTTACACTTTGAAATATTAATTTCAAACAAAAGGCTTCTTTTTAAAAATATAATAAATTGACAGATCTATTATTCTTTAATTACGGTATAACAAACTGAGACCTGAAATTTAGTTTAGGTGTACAATGCACTATTATGTTTCACTATAAAAAAATTGTAAACATTTGAAGATGGAAGTTCAGTTTTACCCTATATACACCGTGCTCCAAAATGATGGACGGGGTTTTAAATAGTTCATATAGCTTTACAAACGAAATTGCATGCGTGATTATTTGCTATAATGAAAGAAAAACTGTGAAATTTTCATATCCTGTATGCAGTAATTTGTTTCTTCTCATTACATCGTCAGCGTTAAATTTGTGAAAATGGCGACTCCTGTACAGAAGTCATTCTGTGTATTGCAATTTGTGAAGTCTGGTTACATTGTTGCAGTGTAGCAAGCTTTCTGACAGCGATTTGGAATTGATCCTCCGACAGGTAAGAGTATCCGTCGATGGTATAGGCAGTTAGAAACAACTCATTTTTTTAATGATGTGCAACAGTGGTTGAATGATAATGGATAGGTTTATTCCCGATGGCCTCTATGGTCTTCCGATCTCACACGTTGTGATTTCTTTCTGTGAAGTATATGAAGGACCATGTATATGTACCACCACTTCCCGTTGACCTTTCAAACTTGAGAAGAATTCGACTATTGGCTACATGTGTGCCATGTAAGTTTTGATCCTATGTATATCATGTAAGGAAAATTAAACAACTTTGAAACCCTGCGCATCATTTTGTAACATGGTGTGTGTATATATATTCACAAATTTCATATAGAATGACCTTTAAATGTTTTATACATTTATATTTCAGTAATAATAATAATAATAATAATAATAATAATAATAATAATAATAATAATCTTATTCGTAAAAGACGGAATTCCTTTGGCTTCTTAAATGCAGTACACATTTCTTACATGTCAAGAACACTGCATGACTTCATCCTCTGTACTCACTGCGAGAATCCCGGGATTTCTCATTCTTGAAGTTTTGTTACCGATACATGAGACTCTCATGACTGCACATCTTTCAGCCGCTCTTGCTTACGAGAGGGATCGGAAGTAAGACAGAGTTTACTACATACACAGGATTCATGACAGAAATCTTTTAAATACACACTTACAAAAATTAATTATTGGCGACAGGTTCTTAGTTTTCCAAAGATTCTAAGATTGATTATTTTGTATAACAGAATAGGGCTCCAATTATCTTTTCTTTTTAGATCATTATTATTTCAAGATGTTTCAATATATGAAGAGAACCAGGAGAAAAACAAAACAATTTAAAAATGAGATGAATATGCAACCTATATAAAAAAAATAGTTTTTTTTAAAGAACTGTACAAAAAAACTGGTAGTCTGACTAAAAGTGGTGATTGAAGATACAGGATGCAATGGAAAAACCATGAATGTTTATGTGAATTTACAGAATAATAATGAATATCAGTGTGTTATGTAATCATTGTAATTAAACTATTTTTCTTCAATCACAGATCAACTACATATACATCAATCAGCAGTATTGAAATGGTAATATATATTTTTTTTATGTAGGCCTACATATCCTCTCAAAGTCCAAATCCATATTTTACTCTTGCACAGAAGCTCACGTGAAAAAGAAAGTTGACAATGTTGCTTCCATGTAGTGAAATTTTATTTGTAATCATTTATCTGATCCTATAGAAGAATTTAATTTTTTTTTTGATTCTTGCTACTGTCAAAACAAAATTATATGGTGTACCACGCTAAACATCTCAAAACTGTAAAAGTGGCTTTTATCTGGAGTGTGACGGAATATGGCCAATAGACACGTGTTTTTGAGATTCCATTAGGTTGGAATAACTAAATTTTGAAAGCATCTACCAAACCAGAACTGTTGACAGTCAAGAACCAACTTTCGACATCATTTTAAGAAAAAAAATTCTCTTTCCAACAAGACCAATAAAATGTTTAATCATACAATATACAAATTATTATGTATCAGCTATCATCTGACTGCAGAAGTGGCTCCAAAGATCATGTCTCCAGCTTGAAGTCTTCATCCCCTTGAATTCAAGTTTTCTGATCACTTGAAGGATGAGCCATTCATTATCAATCTATTTTTTTTTAGCGTGACAGGCCTAGGTGCTGGCATCACATCCACATGTGTTAATCACAGAGGTAGACAATCATCAAGCCAGTGTACGGATGACATATGGTCAGCATATCAGATCCCGCAGTTGTTATAGCTGGTCTTCTCAACCTGGAGTTGCTACTTATTGTAGCTACGCAAATGCCTCACGATGCTGGGTGGACACCGGTCCCATACTGGCCGAAATTCCATGAGAAAATTTCTTCCCCATGGAGACTCGAATCAGCGCAAGTCCCGTAACTCTGTACCAAGGCTTCCTGCCTTAACCACTCGGCTACGGCGTGGGGTATCATTATCAATCAGTTATACTAAGGACTTATGGCGGTGAAAAATTTCTGTGGTAATGATGCTAAATGTTATTTTGAAACTTTACCATAGAGTGAATATGTTAGTCAAATGAAAAAAATACTTCCCATTTTCATTTCTAAATGAAGTCTATGTATTACATTAATAATTTACTGCACTAGGAATATAAAGCAGCGATGTTACTAACATTCGTTGATTTTACTTTGTTTTTGTACATTCATTGTTTTTATCTTTACAGTTTGCTACTGTAATAGGTAAAACCCTTAATAACATGTTAATTTTTCATTTAGTTATCATTGATGATATACGTGGGTAGTACATAAGGTATATCTTCTACTGTAAAATGGGTGTTTATAAATCAGTCAATGACTCTGTAACTTTGATTATAGTTTAAAATTAAATTTATAGGAAATTACAAAAAAACTTCTTTTCCCCCCCTGTAAGCCTTGATATGGTATATTTGAGTGTACACAAGGATGCAATAAAGTTTTATAGTTTATTCATTTACATTAATCTTCTTAATTAAATATGAAACAATGATTAACAAACTAGCACTCAACAATATATCTAAATTTATTTTCACACTGGAGAAAATAGTTAACATATTTAATTTTAGGAAGTGATCATCTTACCTCAATATTAATATTGAGGTAAGATGATCAGACTGAAAATAATTTAATTAAAATAGTTAACAACCTAAACAACTGATAGAAAAACAATTTTACATAACCATTTGCTTCAATATATAGAAACTGGTATCAAGAAATATATGCTCTTCATTAAAACGGGAGGATGTATTGTCATTATCTTATAGAGCATATAGTGAAATCTTTCTTAAAGATCACTCCATTAAGTGACTATCTCCTTTAATAACCAATTTTTCTAGGAACAAGCATTGAATCCCATTAAATCAATATAATTCTTACCTCTATTAAAAGACGTCCTCTCCCCAGCCACAAATAGACTATGAATGGATTATTTTAAAATATTCAACTTCAATTTAGTCAATATGCTAAAAACTGGTAGGTCATAGGATCAATTACCAATGTGGTTGTAATTTTTAAAACTGACCTAAATTTTCTGGAAGTATTACAGTCTGGGTTTGGCTCACCTTCTAATGGAAACACATAAACCAAGTTATACCCATCAATAGGAACCTCAAACTTGATGCTATTCTTTTTGCAGACGATTTAGTGCTTCTGGCACTTTCCAAAAATTATTTGCAACGATCAATTTATAATTTACAAAACATAACTGCCAAATTTAATATGGAAATATCAATTAACAAAACTAAAATTAAGGCATTTCATGGGAAGGACTCCATACAAAGTAAAATCTGTCTCCAGAATAAAATTTTAGAGATATCTAATCAATTTAAATATCTTGGATATTATCTCTCTATCTGGGATGAAAAGGATATCCCTGAAAAAATTACTAGTTATAATAAAAGTTTGGGAATTATTAATCAAGTTATGAAACCATCCCTTGTACAAAAAAACACCAGATTACGTTTATATAACACTTTGGCTAGACCAGTGTTGACCTATGGTAGTGAAACATGGACACTAAAAAGACAACATGAAAGCAGAATAACGGCTTGTGAAATGAGATTCATGCGCAGAACAGCGGGTTACATCAGATGGGATCGGAAAAGGAACACCGATATCTTAAAATAATTGAAGACTACGCCAATTTTGGAATATATTAAACAGTACCAACTAAATTGGAAACACAATCTCGAAAGAATGAGTTCAAATCGGATCCCCAAAGCTGTTTATAATTATATACCAAGAAGACAAAGATCTCTGGGCCGTCCTATGAAACACTGGAGGGAAAATTTTCTATAGGATCATAACAGGCCTTGGCCTAATACTTGGAAGGAAGAAGAAGAATAATGCTATCATGTCATGTTTTGTTTACGTTCAATGCTTAATCTGTTCCTGCTGAGTTTGCTGTTGATCTCCAGTACATCTTGCTCATGTATTGTACTTCTCAGCGACAGTTAGCATTTTTAAATACAGTAAAACGTGTCTATGAAGGAACATGACGGTTCCTTAAATATATTTCCATCTTGGCAGTTTTCCTTCTTATAAAGGGTTCCCAAATTACAAGCATGAATTTTCTCACGCAATGTAAGGGTTTTACATGCACACTTTAAAGACGTAACGTATTGACTGAAATACAGACAAAATAATGTATGTAACACAGCACAGTTTGCACGGCAATACAAAACAACTTTATTACACAAAAGTGAGAAGGAACTCAACTACAGGAGGACTGAAGAGTTTTTCAACTCCCTCGCAGGTTACGTAAGCAGGCAAGGAAAAGTGAGGGATTCCCCGCTGTCACACATAAGCAAGGGTATCCCCGCAATACAATGGCAACACAAGAAGGTAAAACGATATAATGCAGAAAGTGTCATATGCAGAATTTTCACGTGTGGTCATTAATACTGTAATTAGAATGTGCTTAAGAATAATATTCTGTCTTACTGAGGTAAAAATTAATTATTGGTACTTTAAAAACCATTCCGTTTCTGTGTTATGAAGGTTTCCGGCTTATAAAGGACGATTTTACATATAAAATCATACCGTTCTGGAGATTTTTCCGTCTCTACAGGTTTCCTTCTTATAAAGGTTTCGGCTAAGACAGGTTTTACTGTATATGCCAACATTTTCAAAGTGGATCTAGGTAGAATTACTGAGATGTAGGAGTACAATGCAGCTCCTCAAGATGTTTGTAGAATAATACCAAGCTCAATTCGCATAGGACAACAATGTATTGCTGCCTGGCAGAACGAAGGGGCAGACAGACTTTGAGATTATAGAAAAAAAAAATAGATTTTCAAAATATCCACACCTCAAGGGAAAATTTCATAATTCATGACTTTTCCTTACATTTCAGATATAAATTTTCTCTCAAACTGCAAGTTCTTTGGATTTATCTACTTCAATAACTTTGTATTTATATTTGAAGAGAAAATTTTTTGCCTAGACCGAGACTCGAACCCAGGACCTTTGGCTTTCCGGGCCAAATGCTCTCCAACTGAGCTACCCAGACGAGTTGTGATCTAGACATAAATTTTTCTCTTATATACATTTTAATCCCCTCGCGTGCCAATGCTTTGAAACCTTTGCTTCTATCTTTACAAATAGCGGCTTCTTAGTTAAGAAGACATTTATTGGGAATTTAACACTACTTTATAAAGCCAGTAGGGCTTTTGTATTTACTTCGATTCTAAGTCATTCTGACCAAGCATGAGCAGCTTCTGCTAGAGAATCTAATTTAAGAAAGAAATATTAACGCTTGAACCAGGATTTGAATCCTGGACCTCTCATTCTCCGTACGAGTGTGCTGTCCATTACACCATTAAACAATGACGCAAACATTAAATTTCTTTCCACTTATACAATTCTATAGACTTATAGATTCTTATAGAATTGTATAAGTGGAAACAAATGTAAACGTTTTGATGGTGTAATGAACAGCACACTCATGCGGAGAACAAGAGGGCCAGGGTTCAAATCCTGGTTCAAGCATTAATTTTTTGTTTCTTAAATTATCTTGGTTCAGATATAACATATAGCTACGACTGGGATATACACAATAAATTAAACCGATATCAAATGATGTGTAGCACCATAAGAAGAACCCTCCGAAAGACTCGAAGAGAAACTCAGCTCAGGTTTTATAAAATTATGGCTGTTCCTGTTCTTTTATATGGATCTGAATCTTGGGTACTTACAAAAAAGATATCTCACACAGGCCACTGAAATGAAATTTTTAAGATCCGTAAAAGGATGTACACGCATGGATAGATTACACAATGAATCAATAAGAAATGAACTGGAGATATTTTCAATAGTTGATAAACTAGAAGAGCACAAATACCAATGGAAAGAACATTTAGACAGAATGGACAATACAAGATTACCCAAAAAGATCAACGCCTACAAACCACATGGAAAAAGATCTTTGGGACGGCCAAGGAAACGATGGACTTGAGATCGGAACAGGTCGCATTGACCTAATCCTGGAAAGGAAGAAGAAGAAGAAATTAGATTCTATCCAGGGTTGGAAAATGTTAATTTAAATAAAAATATAAAAAATATTTGTCTGATGAAGCTTGCACGTTAATAATGCACAGTTGGGTATCAATATTACTGCCACATCCTTTTTAGAAATTAACCATTTCTAAAGAAAATTTAACAATCATTTAGACTTCATTTTTATTTTTTGATGAAAAACAATTTATCTTCTTCATTATTTTGGACACTTACTACATGTAAGTAAAGAACCAGGTTTAAGAAAAAGCCATTTAAATATTAACATACAAAATATATTTTTGTAACAATATAAATTTTATAAACTCTCTCCAAACCAGTCTTCTCTTCTATACATAATTCATTATGCTGGTAACTATTTACAATATTTTAAATTTTTTTCATACAAAATACAAATAATATATACAACACATCACAATAGACATAAGATATTTAGACAATTTTATATTGTTTGAATTATAATTCTTCACCACAATATGTCATTTTTACAAATGAATATTCATAAACACATATTACATGAATTGAATAGTGGAATTTCAATAACTAGGAATAAAATAATTCAAACAATATTATATGCTGATGATCAAATAATATTATCAGATTCTGAAGATAGCTTACAAATAGCAGCGTATCAATTATTCAAAATTGCCAGCAAATATAATATGAAAATTTCCACTTCAAAATCCAAAACAATGGCAATGTGTGGAAAAAACATACAACGGGTGAAAATTGAGATTGATGGAAAAATTATAGAACAAGTGTCAGATTTCTCTTACTTAGGAAGTGTATTTGCAGAATATAAGAGTGACATTCATTCAAAATTACAAAAATATAATAAAATGAATGGGGTAATACGAAGACATTTTGGTAAACAGTTGAGGACAGAGACAAAACTAAGATTATATAACATCACATCAAAAGCTGCTCTAAAATACGGAAGTGAAATTTCGATTTTAAATAAAAGAAACTCATAAACTTCAAGTAAGCCAAACACGCTTCTTATGATCATTGTTAGGAGTTAATAGACTGGATCACGAAAGGAACACTATTATCAGAGAAAAACTTGGAGTAACAAGTTTAAATGAAGATATACAAAGATACCAACAAGAATGGAAAAATCATCTGAGGAGAATGGCAAGAAATAGACTTCCAAAATTGGCATTCCAATATACCCCAACTGGACATAGGGACCAAGGAAGACCAAAACATCGGTGGAAAGATCAAGACCATCTTCGCTAGGTTTACCGTACAGGCCACATGGCCTAAAACGAATTTGTTCATGATGATGATGATGATACATGAATTGAATAATCAGTTTTTTTTATTATCCAAATTGTCCTCTATGCAACAAAGATGAAGAAATGAACGAAGAACATCTACAAACCTGTGAAGTATTACCTGTTTTATCCACCATAGAGAAATATTGGAGAGCAAGAACGCTAATGGCTTCGGTGCCAAGGCCCAGCATTTGAAAACAACATTTACGGTATTATGTATTGTCAGTAAGAAATAATTAGTATATAATATAATAATTGTAACTAAATATCCAATGTCTATTTGCAAAGTTTCTAACACGCTAAATTATTCTTTATTTAATTAAGGTAGAATATGTTTATCACTCACCTCATATGAGGTGAGTGATAAACATATTCTACCTTAATGAATATACCTCATAGTGAGAATTCCTAAAATAAGTATTCTTTATTTGTCTAAATTCTAGATCAGATGAGAATTTATTTATAATATGAAAAACATCAGTTAATCTTTTATGAATGGTAACAATAGCAACGTAAGTAAACCAATATCTACAGGGTGATTCAGAAATATGGCTATACGTTTGATCGCATTTTGTGACGAAAATATTATTATTAAAGGAAATATGATGTTATCATTGGAAAGGGAATCCTTCAAATTACAATAATAGAACAAAACAAATGACTGCTCACGTGCAGCTTGGCGGGTTGATTTTTGTGGGCTAGCATCGAACGCCTCCACAATTCTCTTCGTTGTTTCTGTATCCGTGCTAATGCAAGGCCTTACAGGAGGTTTGATTTTCTGCATCCTTCCCATTTCCAGCAGTCGTTTTTTCCACTTCCCACCAGTCGACGTTTGCAATGCTACGTTAAACTCACGTCTTCCCCGTCTTGCAGCCTCACGATCATGCAGCAATTGTAATTTGCTGTTGCATATTCAACGCCATTTTGACTAATGACGTAAGTTCTACACTATTTTGTTTTATACCATTGTTGTAATTTGAATAATTGCCTTTCCAACGGTAATTTCATATTTCCTGTAATGGTAATATTTTCATCACACAACACAATCAAACGTATATCCATATTTATGATTCACCCCTTACAAAATATGCACTCAGACTTATAAACATAAAATAACAAGAAACCCTACTATTCTTATTAAATCTACCGTGATTTTTATTGCAATGCTATTAATATACACATTATTAAAGGAGTGTTTTTATGGAATATATGCCATTTATAAGGTCATTACCAGTTTCTTGATAGCTGATAATGCCACATTATTACATGTCATAATGAAAATGACTAGAGTTTTCCCAGGGGAAAAACAAAGCAGGTACAATGTGTCGTGTTTCAATGTAACAATTATAATATGTGGTCTACTAATAATCATATTTCTGTGTAATACCCTCACATATGACTTCCATAATTGGATATCTTGAACTACAAAAGTGTAAAGTGCCAAAATGAATAATTGGAGACTATTTAACTCATGCCCCAAATGGGAGTCAATGACCAATCACGTTTCAATGATTTCTGTTTTACAACCAATCAGAGTCGTGTTTCACGAAATATTTATCAGTGTTATAATTACCATATTAAAGAAAGCTCCTCCTTTTTAATATTCTGAACAGGTCTGACCATTATTTTGCAGTGACTGAGCCTGTGAGAAATACGGCTTCCAGATTGTATATATAGTGCATGAATGTCAACACATGCCGCATACAGGAGTTAATATAAAAACATTTGTAGCAATTGATTATTCCACAAAAAAAAAAAGAAACCACGGTTTGCACTTTCTTAAATGTATTTTTTCCCAGGCAACAATCCAGAAAAATATAATTGTCATATTTACATCATACGACATCAGAAATGAATTAATATACAGTTTGATGTGTTTCATTTTTTCTCCACTAGAGAGCATTCTTACAATATTGCGTTCCTTTGGCAATAAATAGTATGATTTGGTTGCAGTGATAAACAAAAGAAGCAGATGAAGCGTACCAATCGTTTCTCATTTGTTTTCAAACATCGCCATTTACATTACATATATAAATATTTTAAAATAAATATAGTTAAATAATGATTTGTGAGTAAACAGCTTAATCTTATTCGTTAAATAGTCCTAACAAATGCCACTCTTGATTTCCAAATTCTCTAGATAAATTGGAAATCACTCGTGGCATTACTTATGATAAGATAAATAAATGTTGCTCTATGAATACTCAAACTGTGTGAATGCTCCCATAGTGAAGTGCATTCCATAACCTCTCCTATCCAAATCTCAACCTCAACCTGCTTGTGGTGCAACCTGCTCTTACAAATGAGGCTATGAGGACCGAGTAATGGCAGTATAACCACATCATCAGAAATAGAGGAAATGCTATTTCAACATTTACGCTGGCATGCCACGGCGTAGAAATGGTCCACAAATGGTGCTTGCAAGAATGGTCAGTGGATACAAAAAATATATATCCTCCCGGCAAGGTCCGATGGACCCATTAACCAACTGCATGTGTGGCCCTCCAGTCATACTGGGGGTTTATGTGAGTGGGTGATGTAACTACCATTACAAATAAAAAATTGGTGCCCGCTTAAAAAACGGTTACATTTATGCTGAACAGCTAATGGCTTCGTTGCCAAGGCCCAGCATTTGAAAACAACAACATATCCAAATATCTGCCTTATGAAACAAAAACGGATATAGCCTGATTCTTACATCATTTTCCTAGGCACACTGCACTATTCATTGTAAAAAAGAATATTTTTAAGGGTTTTATCACTCTGCACTTTTCTACTTCAGACTATCCAATTATTATGTTCATAAATTACTTTACTAAGAAAAAGTGACAAAGTTGAGCACTTACAATGAATAAGCTCTTAATAGCAACACATATATATCCATCCATAGTAATTCTGCCCGAAGGCAGGTCCTTCACTGCAATCATAGCATTTTCATGCTATGCTTGCAGCTTTACTAGGGAATTCTGAAGGTGTGGTAGCTTCCCGTTGCTTTCCACACCGGTGAAGGATGATGGTGATGATGATGATAATGATAAGGATGATGATGATGATGATGATGATGGCCATATGATTTCGGGGACCGTTTGGGCCTTAAAGTTTTTCTGACATTTGTCTTACAGGTGAGGAAAAACCCCGATAAAAACCTCACCCAGAAAAACTGCCCCGACCGGGGATCGAACCCAAGCCTGCTGCGTGACAAGGCAGCACGCTACCTCGAGACCACAGCGGTGGACTTCACACATATATATATAAATTAATGAGTCATTTTTTAACATCTTACCTCATATTTTATGTTTCTTCAAACATGGGAACTAGTTTTTGAGAGAAGGATCTCTCTCGAAAACTAGTTCCCGTGTTTGAAGAAACACAAAATATGAGGTAAGATGTTAAAAAATGACTCTTTAATTTATGAATTAAGAACCTCATAATGTTATTTCCCAAATTTAACTATGAATATATATACATACATATATTGACAATATTAATATAATTCCAAAGATTAATTAAATTATAAAAGAATTTCTGTAAAAATTTCCTAATGAACAATTGTAATATTTTAGTTATCTTAATCAGATTAAACATGTTTTGAAACATCTTCAGTTACTTGTTGACTCACAGTTTTTGTGTGGTGATTCTTCATCTTCCGTTGGTGGTTCTAAGTACAGTGTTACGAGGTTTCTTTCACTGGTATTTCTATTTTAATTGATCTATTCTTTTTTTCTTACTGTTTTACGGGTATAAAATTTCGATTGAGGATCTTTCCACTTTTCAGCGGTTGCCCTTTTACCAGCCGGCTGCTGGCCCTTCACATCCACATGTGTCAATCACAGAGGTAGATGATCAACAGCCAGTGTAGGGGTGACATGTGGTTAGCATGTCGAGTCCCCCAGCCGTTATAGCTGGTTCCTCAACCTGGAGCCGCTACTTATTGTAGCTACCAATTGCCTCACGATGCTGGGTGGGCACTGGTCCCATACTGGCCAAAATACCATGAGAAAATTTCTTCCTCCATGGGGACTCGAACCAGTGCAAGTCCCGTAGCTCTGCGCCAAGGCTTCCTACCTTAACCGCTCGGCTATGGCACGGGATGGGTATAAAATAAAACTAAAATATACTTGTTGGCCGGTGCCATCATCCTCAACTGTGTTAATATATTATATTAAAATGTTAACTTGAGGCCTTTGGGAAGTTAATTTCCATCATCGGCAGGATGTGTCTGCTACTAACAATACTTCTAGTCCACATCATCGTGAACAACAGATAGTAGCAGACTCATCCTGCTGATAATGGAAGTTAACTTCTGAAAGGCCTCAAGTTAACATTTTAATATAATATTTCCACACAGTTGAGGACGACTGCTGCCAACAGATATATTTTAATTTTAATTTTATGACTATTCACCTCAACGAATTTGATATGAATTTTACTAGTATTGTTTTATGGGTACCCGGTATGTCATGTATTACTGCTATGAGATGTATAGTATTTTTGTTTAACAATGCTGTAATGTCATGATTCAAAGTTGAGCATAAAAAGGCTATCCTTTTGCCCAAAAAGTCTTATTTCAGGCCTGCCATTTTTGATATGCTGTAAATCTACAATAAGGAATTCATAGCTTCACTTCCCATATCAGGGTTTTTTGACCTGAAAAAGGCCAATGATCCCACTTTAGTTTGAATCTGTAATTTCAGGCACAAGGCTAATTGCAATATCCTGAAGATTCTGAGAGGTATATCGTTGTGGTGACTGTAATAGGTCGTATGTCACCAAAATTCAGAATTGTGTTTTATTGCATCATCATAACCAGCATTCACCTTTGCACAAGCTGCAATTGGTCCAATGTCATCCAGGAATAATATATAATATAATTTTAATAATCACTTTAAAATATTATTAATATTTGTAGAGATAATTGGTTTTTTTAGCACACTGAAAAGTTAAAAAAAATTGACATACAACCTTTTGCAGTCACCATGACAATATGCTTTTCATACCCACGTTCCACATATCTCAGAGACATCACAGGACTAACTGCTTTTAATTTTCTTTCTAAAAAAAAAGCTTTATCCTGAAATTCCACACCAAAAATTATTTCCACACTTGCATATGATTAAATTCATAACTCTTAGTTCCCAAAGCAGATGGGCTACTCCAATATCATCAAGGTTGACACCTTTTTATTGATGAATTTTGAAGTATCAAAGAAAGAATGTCTTATAACAAAACAGTCATCACAAATAGGGAAAGAGTTTCCACACAAAAGTTTTAAGTCAACATGTAGCTTAAAATGAGCACAATGGCACACAAGAGTACAAGACTCTACCTAATTATGAGTAAGTGAAGCATACTGAGTGTTTATTGGTTGATTCACCAAATCCTTCTGAAAATTTGATTGTACACTGTTACACTGCGTAAGCCAGTTGAAATTTGCTTTAAACTTTTGTTTATTCATATTGATTTTTTTATCATTATACTTTCTTGCTTTACATAAATGAAGGGCTTAGGGCAATAACATGATAAGCCACATATTGTTCTTTCTGAGATATAAGGATTTTAATTAAGGTAGAATATTTTTATCACTAGTTTCGGAACATAGTTTCTGTTCCATCCTCAGTATCGTCACGACCGTTGTTCTGTCGTCTTGAAGAGCTGTCCTTCTCTCCTTCCATTGGCTGACTGAAAAACCTCGAAACCAGGTCATTCTCACCGGGAATTTCAAAGTTCATTAATTTCTTCTTTTTGAATTCAAAAGAGCGAAAAGAAGAAATTAATGAACTTTGAAATTCCCGGTGAGAATGACCTGGTTTCGAGGTTTTTCAGTCAGTCAATGGAAGGAGAGAAGGACAGCTCTTCAAGACGACAGAACAACGGTCGTGACGATACTGAGGATGGAACAGAAACTATGTTCCGAAACTAGTTTATAATCAAATAAGAAGAACAATATGAGGTGAGTGATAAAAATATTCTACCTTAATGAATATACCTCATAGTGAGAATTCCTAAAATAAGTAAGGATTTTAATGTTTCAAAAAATTATCTTTTTTAGTACGGAGTTATAATTTAATAATGTTTAATATATTTCAAGCTTACCTATGATTTATTTTTTAACCATGCCTTTAGCTTTAGTATGATTAACTTCTTGTTTAGCTGAAACTAGTCAAATTATTTTTCATTTTGCAATACTAATTGGGCAGCATTGTTATTAATACAGTGTGTCTATGGGTCGCATGCAAATACATTAGCCTCTACTCAAATTACTTCCAATCACTGGTGAGCTGACTCACCGTGAGCAAGTGCAAAAATCAAATTAGCTACCCACTAACTGGTCATGCATGAAAGTCATTTTCGTTTTTGGCAAGAAATTACCCAGAATTCTCAGTGATAAAACCACTTCCATTATTTTCGTCTGCTAGAAGCACGCATTTATGCTTGCGTCCCGCAAATTATACCATATACAACGACGTCTGCATCATGCAATATTACGCCGATTCTCCTGTTCTTCCAGTTGAATTCTTTGGTAGACTCTATTAAATTCCTCTTCTCCGCGTATATCGAAAACAAGATCGAAGTTTTCAAGGTCTGACATCTTGGATAAAGCAGCAAGGTTTCAAACTACATCGGTTCCCTGCGGGATTCTCACGATTTGTTTCTCTCTTAAGTTACCTCACCAGGTAGCTTACGAATTTCAACAATTATTATTGCATGAACAGATTTCTGAGTAAGCAAAATCATATTAGGATACAACTTTCTCAGCAGAGAACGCCTTTTACGGTCTAATGTGTTCATAGATTCGACCCTATATGTTTTAACTAATCACTGGTGCATTTACAAATGATCTTACGGATATTTCAATACATTTATTTGCTATCATTGTAATAAATGACATTTCTTAACAGAATGTGGGCTTATCATGTTACTGTCCTAAGCCCTTCAATTATACATCATGTAATTTTAGGGGTATTCATAAAAATAATAAATTTATCATCATCTTCAATACACGTATAAGGCCTGATGGCTTGTTACAATAAGGCATGATAGCCTGTTACGATCTCAAAGCTGGATTATCAAACCATCTCATCTTCGGATGGCCCGAAGATCTCTCTCCATATGGATTGTAGTGAAGCAGGGCTTTTGGGATTCTATTCTTGGGCATACATTGTACATGAGTTTTTCACTTGTATTGGTACTTGTTTATGAAGTGGATAACTGATTCTAACTGAAGTTCTTGCAGGACCTCTTAATTTCTTTTGTGATCCCATTAGGAATATCCTACTCATGAACTCCATCTCACTGGCTGGTGATACGATGGATATCCTTATTTCTCATTGTCCAAGCCTCATTTCATAGCATAGTGTATGCTAGTGATATATACAGGCATATTCTTGTGTGCCTTTGCATTATGGAAGGTTTCATAATTTTAATTATATAAAACTATTATTCTACCAGTTATATTATACGGATGTGAAACATGGACTCTTACTTTAAGGGAGGAAAGGAGATTACAAGTATTTGAGAATACAGTTGTTAGGAAAATTTTTGGACCAAAGAGAGATGAACAGACAGGTGCATAACAGTGAATTACATGGTCTTTATAGGAAGCCAGATATAATGAGAACAGTTAAGTCTCATAGACTGCGATAGCAGGACATGTGGCACGAATGGGGAATGAAAGACGTGCATGGAAGCTTCTTGTAGGAAAACCATAGAGAAAAGTCCCAGTTGGTAGACCAAGAATGAGGTAAGTAAAGTAAAGTAAACCCACTACAGGCCTCAAGAGGCCCTTCGGGTAGTAGGAGGTTAAGGCTCCCACTTTTTCTGGACAATCGGCACTTGATGTCAGCCGGGTTGTCAGCCCTGCCGCCTTTACCCCCAGAACAAGTGTCTGGTACTCATTTCCGTTAGAGGCTGAGTCGACCCCAGGGCCATAGTGCCGCCAGAAGGTTTGGGTCAGTTTAAAAATCCTGACCCCACCGGGACTTGAACCCTCGACCTTCTGGCTTGTAGCGCAGTGCCTTAACCACTATGCTACGGCGTGCCCCCCAAGAATGAGGTGGGAGAATAAATTTAACTGTGATTTTAGGGAAGTTGATTATACAGGGGATGATTGGAAAACATTGGGTCAGGATAGGGATGTATGGAGAGCTTATGTCCGCACAGCCATGAACCTATGGGTTTGATAGTGCCAGTGAGTTAGTTCATAATTTTAATTATTCCCACTGTTTTATTATACTTAAAAAAAAGACAATTTGTACTTGATGTAAGAAAAATAATTGACTTTTTCATACAATTTGTTCTTTAAACAAATTTTACATAAGACAAGGTATTTCCTACAAAAGGCGTTCACTTTTAATTTTTCTATATTGATCTCCACATTGTATTTTTCACTTACAATGTGTATTTTTTTTTTCACTTACAATGTTTAAATTATGTTAAATTATGTAAGTAGAAAATAACACCATGAGGTTTATTTTAATTAATTAGAGTTGTATTTTGACTCATCTCATATTTCTTCAAGAAATATCAGATCATCTTTATCAGTTACTACAAGATGTAAGTCATCTGCAAAAAGTACTGCTATCTCAGTCGTCCTCAATAATTTGTAGTGTTGTTTTATAGGAGGCCTTTCGATAACTTATGTATTATCTTCTGCTTTCATTTTGGTACTGACTGTTGTTGGTAATTATTTTGTACAGAGGGTTTATATTGCTGGGTAAGTTCTTGTTCAGCAGGTGTTTATTTGTGGTTTCCTTGATGATTTCTAATTCTTTGAGAACACTGATTTTCGATACATCATTTTCTCTATGTAGGATCGATAATACGTTGTCTATTGTGTTGAACTGATGTCTGCAAATTATTGAGGATGATTGAGATATCAGCTACTGCTTTACAATTATTAAAACTTTAAAAAGTACTGCATCAATTTGTAAATTTCCATGACATAACTGTCTCCATTCCTGGATAATTCTGTTCACATATACAATGCACAGCAGTGGCGAGAAGCTACAGCCTGCCTCACACCATTGTAAATTTCTCACTATTGTGATATTTTATTCCCACTACAGACTGCAATTGAAGTAGTTTTATATAAACATTGAAGATATTTTATGTAAGCTGTTGTGGACTTGATCTTCTGTTAAAATCTGCATTCATATGTTTTAATTTATTCTGTTTTTCTTTCATTCAATATTTCATGGTAAATTTGCCATAGCAACAGGATCTTCCTTGTCAAAACCCATTCTGTTCTTCCCCAAGATATTTTTAAAATGTGCATACAGTTTGTTTTTAATATTTGCAAAAATGTTATACCCAGAATTTAGTAGACTTATTTCTCTATAATATCAAATGCTTTTAAATCTCCTTTTTTTGTGTATAGGGATGACAATTGATTTCGTCCAAATTTCTGGAATATCTTGACCTTCGTGTATCAGATTAACAGTATTAAAAATCTTTGTACAAATTTTGTGCTACAATATTTAAACAATTTGCTATTTACTTATTTTAGGAATTTACACTATGAGGTATATTCACTTAGGAAGAATTTTTTTTATCACTCACTTCATATTGTTGTTCTTATTCGACTATAAACTAGTTTCGGAACATCGTTTCTGTTCCATCCTCAGTATCGTCACGACCATTGTTCTGTTGTCTTGAAGGGCCGTCCTTCGCTCCTTCCATTGGCTGACTGAAAAACCTCGAAACCAGGTCATTCCCAAACAGGGAAAAGATCTACATTCAAAAGAGCGAAAAGAAGAAATTGATGAACTTTGAAATTCCCGGGGAGAATGACCTGGTTTTGAGGTTTTTTTCAGTCTGCCAATGGAAAGAGCGAAGGATGGCTCTTCAAGACGACAGAACAATGGTTGTGACGATACTAAGGATTGAACAGAAACTATGTTCCGAAACTAGTTTATAGTCAAATAAGAAGAATAATATGAGATGAGTGATAAAAAATTATACCTAAATGAATATACCTCATAGTGTGAATTCCTAAAATAAGTGAAGAACCTCATAATGTTACTTCCTATTATAATTTATTAATAAATATGGAATATGTTCACAAATTTTGTCCAAACTATTGATTATAGTCTTGCATAATGACTGAGCAGTCTAAGGCATATCACCTTGACAAGTAGATATGGGATGTGTGCTTATTCGAGTCCCCATGCGAAGATTACATTTCTCATGGAATTTCAGCCACTGTACAGAGAAAACCCAGTATCATGAGGAATTGGGGTAGTAGCAGCTACATCCAGGTTGATAAAGGAACTCCATATGCTACCATGTGACCTCTAGAGTTGGCTGGATGATCATTCACATTTGTAATGGACAAACATGGATGTGAGGCCAGCAGCTGGCTGGTAGGCAAATGGCCTTCTACTCTATTGCTGCATGGAGTCTATTAACTATCAATTTCAGATGCATATATATAAATAATTGTCCTTGAGTTGTACCATGCATGCAGACATGAGTAAAGAGATTCTAGGCAGAAAAAAAATTTCTCATGTGATGCCAATTTACAAAAGATATCTCCAAGAAAATCTTGGAGTGACTGGGAACTATAAAGAAACACACCTCATTAGAATTCTATCCAGTGGTAATATGCAACTTTTTATCATGAAAAGCAAACCTAAATAGTACTAAATTATTTTTTAGTCTGTTCATCTTACCTCAATTAATGTTGATTTGTTCTTGAACATGTTTCGATTATATCATAATCATCATCAGCATCTTGCCCAGACTGGTTAGATTTATGTTGTACACCCTGGATGTTGATGTCAGCTCCATCCTGTGGTTGGCCAAAGAACCTCCAAACAAGCTGACATCGACATCCAGGGTGTATAACATAATTATATTATTTTTAGTCTGATCATCTTACCTCAATATTAATGTTGATTTGTTCTTGAACATGTTTCAAAACAATTCTGGTTTATTGTCAGCTTGTCCAAAATTATATATTAATTACAACTTCTTAAGTTACAAGGAAGAAACAAAACCAGAAATTGTGTTTGTGTTATAAATAACGTTACATAAATCAAACCAGTCTGGACAAGCTGACGATAAAACAGAATTGTTTTGAAACATGTTCAAGAACAAATCAACATTAATACTGAGGTAAGATGATCAGACTAAAAATAATATAAATTTGAAGGGAAAAATTTTCGCCTAGACCGGGACTCGAACCCGGGACCCTTGGCTTTCCGGGCCAAGTGCTCTACCAACTGAGCTACCGAGGCGAGTTACGATCTAGACGCAAATTTTTCTCTTATATACGTTGTAATTCCCTATCGCCAAATGCTTTTGAAACCATTGTTTCTATCTTTGCAAATGGCGGCTTCTTAGTTAAGAAGACATTTATTGGAAATTTAACATTACTTTAAAAGCCAGTAAGGCCTCTATTGATGTTTTTATTATTAATTTAACATTTCTCAATGAAAGATAAATTAAATTTGAAGGGAAAAATTTTCGCCTAGACCGGGACTCGAACCCGGGACCCTTGGCTTTCCGGGCCAAGTGCTCTACCAACTGAGCTACCGAGGCGAGTTACGATCTAGATGCAAATTTTTCTCTTATATACGTTGTAATTCCCTATCGCCAAATGCTTTTGAAACCATTGTTTCTATCTTTGCAAATGGCGGCTTCTTAGTTAAGAAGACATTTATTGGAAATTTAACATTACTTTAAAAGCCAGTAAGGCCTCTATTGATGTTTTTATTATTAATTTAACATTTCTCAATGAAAGATAAATTAAATTTGAAGGGAAAAATTTTCGCCTAGACCGGGACTCGAACCCGGGACCCTTGGCTTTCCGGGCCAAGTGCTCTACCAACTGAGCTACCGAGGCGAGTTACGATCTAGACGCAAATTTTTCTCTTATATACGTTGTAATTCCCTATCGCCAAATGCTTTTGAAACCATTGTTTCTATCTTTGCAAATGGCGGCTTCTTAGTTAAGAAGACATTTATTGGAAATTTAACATTACTTTAAAAGCCAGTAAGGCCTCTATTGATGTTTTATTATTAATTTAACATTTCTCAATGAAAGATAAATTAAATTTGAAGGGAAAAATTTTCGCCTAGACCGGGACTCGAACCCGGGACCCTTGGCTTTCCGGGCCAAGTGCTCTACCAACTGAGCTACCGAGGCGAGTTACGATCTAGACGCAAATTTTTCTCTTATATACGTTGTAATTCCCTATCGCCAAATGCTTTTGAAACCATTGTTTCTATCTTTGCAAATGGCGGCGAAAATTTTTCCCTTCAAATTTAATTTATCTTTCATTGAGAAATGTTAAATTAATAATAAAAACATCAATAGAGGCCTTACTGGCTTTTAAAGTAATGTTAAATTTCCAATAAATGTCTTCTTAACTAAGAAGCCGCCATTTGCAAAGATAGAAACAATGGTTTCAAAAGCATTTGGCGATAGGGAATTACAACGTATATAAGAGAAAAATTTGCGTCTAGATCGTAACTCGCCTCGGTAGCTCAGTTGGTAGAGCACTTGGCCCGGAAAGCCAAGGGTCCCGGGTTCGAGTCCCGGTCTAGGCGAAAATTTTTCCCTTCAAATTTAATTTATCTTTCATTGAGAAATGTTAAATTAATAATAAAAACATCAATAGAGGCCTTACTGGCTTTTAAAGTAATGTTAAATTTCCAATAAATGTCTTCTTAACTAAGAAGCCGCCATTTGCAAAGATAGAAACAATGGTTTCAAAAGCATTTGGCGATAGGGAATTACAACGTATATAAGAGAAAAATTTGCGTCTAGATCGTAACTCGCCTCGGTAGCTCAGTTGGTAGAGCACTTGGCCCGGAAAGCCAAGGGTCCCGGGTTCGAGTCCCGGTCTAGGCGAAAATTTTTCCCTTCAAATTTAATTTATCTTTCATTGAGAAATGTTAAATTAATAATAAAAACATCAATAAAAATAATATAATTAAAATAACCTCAAAATATCACTTCCTAAAATTATATATTATTGTACAACATAAATCTAACCAGTCTGGGCAAGATGCTGACGATGATTATGATATAATCGAAACATGTTCAAGAACAAATCAACATTAGTATTGAGGTAAGATGTACAGACTAAAAATAATTTAATTAAAATAACCTCAAAATATCACTTCCTAAAATAAAATACTAAATAGTATATTTTAACATTCAAATAAACTTGAAAGAATATTGAACTTTCATAGGGAAAAAATCACTATGAGGTTTAATTTAATTAAAATGTGTTATACATTTACATGCAGTTCTCCTGATCGACATAACATGAGTTGACAAGAAATTACTGAAGATGAAACTACCCAGGCTTCGAAACTGGTATAATTAGAAGACTGGATATGAGGTGAGGTATATCACATTTTAATTTAAATCTTGAAAGAATATATTCAAAATAAAAAATTAAAAAATAAGTACAAAGCACTAACAACATTTCTATATTTTCTTCACCAAAACATGCATGATGTAAGAAAAATGTCCACAACTCCCTTTAAGAAAGTAATAATTAAAATTAAAATTACTGATATTTTTATCCCTAGATTGAAAAAAAAAGGGCAAATATATATGAATAAGAAAGTTTTCTTGGGTTTTCCGCATCTTGGATTCAAGTTCGGCCTCTGGCCACTGATTCCAACGTTTCGGCATGATCCCACATGCCATTATCAAGGAATGATAAGTTCGAGTCACAGGTTTAGGTCTTATATAATTAAACACAGAGTTTTCACTGTGGTCCGTTTCTGAAGATGTACACCTATCCAAGGTTTAGTTCTTATGTAGTTAAACACCTTCAGTTTTCAGTGTGGTCCATTTCCGAAGCCGTACACCCATCCATATTTAACTACATAAGAACTAAACCTTGGATAGATGTACATCTTCGGAAACGGACCATAGAGAAAACTCTGTGTGTTTAATTATATAAGACCTAAACCTGTGACTCGAACTTATCATTCCTTGATAATGGCATGTGGAATCATGCCGAAATGTCGGAATCAGTGGCCAGAGGCCGAACTTGAATCCAAGATGCAGAAAACCCAAGAAAACTTTCTTATTCATACTTATATCCGCGAAAATCTGCAATATAACATATATATATATATATATATATATATATATATGGGTAATCTTGCTTTTTATCAATGCTTTTTTTTTCAGATCATTTCTGTGAAATGATTTCTATCTAACCAAATCTAATATAATCTCAAAAGTAATCTAAACATTATTTTTTTTATAATTTGAAGAATACAACTTAAAAAATGTGAAGGAGAAATTTTACACCTCATCTCAAAAAATAAGATCCCCTCTGCTGAACCTTTTACAGTAAAACTTGTTTAATCCAGAACATGAATAATGCGTAAATCTGTCCAATATGAACAACTTTATTGGTCCCGGTGAAATAATAGTAATTTTATGAGTATTTATTTTGCATAAAATGGAATCTGCCCAATGCAGAAATGGAAGGATATTTCTACACAATTCAAGAAAAAAAAAATTATAAAGCAGAAAGACAGAGAAATATATTAGTTTCCAGTTCATTAAATTTCTGTTTAGGCCAAGAAAACAATACGGAATGATTATATTATTTTTAGTCTGATCATCTTACCACAATATTAAGATGATCAGACTAAAAATAATATAGTTAAAATAACCTCAAAATATCACTTCCTAAAATTAAATATTAATAAGGAATGATTCCTGCCGCCGGGTGAAACAGAGATTCTACCTGGACCTGAAATTTTATTTCGGTCACTACACATGCATTATGCAAAATACAGATACCTGTCTTACAATTAACCATTGCACTCTAAAATCTTAAATTAGTTTAAGTTCTGAGACCAATCTTTCACAGATAGCATTCTGAATTTACGGAATAAAGATGGCTAAAACGTATCATTGTCATTAAACAAAAAAGTGAAACTGATTGAAGATAAATCTCCAAATTTCTGGACTGATGCTCCAAAGTCGAGCTCTAGCTGTTGCTAAATCCCTAGGGAATAACGATTTCAAGACATCTTCAGGTTGGCTGGACAGTTTTAAAAGAAGACACAATGTAATGTGGAATGAAATTTGCAGGGAATCAAAGGATGTGGACAAAAGTGTAGTTAGTGCACAGAAACCAAAACTGCATACTTTAATTTCAGGATATGCGTCCAAGAGACATTTTTAATGCTGACAAAACGGGACTGTTTTTTTCGGGCGTTACCATCGAAGTCACCATATTCTCACTTTTCAAAGTCAGCAGAACTACAATTAATCCAAGGTACGTAAAAAGATATATGGTACTGTATAATCTAAGAGTATTAATAAGTTTTAGTTCTTTTTTTTTTATAAAGCGGAATTTTGTCTAATGTGGAAAAAAAATTGGTCCCATGCGATTCCGCTTTAAGCAAGTTTTACTGTATGATTATCTCCATTCTCAACTAGATTATGATTTTAGTTGAAAATGGGATGATTTCCAAAACATATCCAGATAAGAGCATTTTATTTTATTAAATTACAATTCTAGTTGAGAATGGGGCTGATGATCTCCAAAATATATCCAGTGAGAGAATATTATTTTATGAGATTTAGGTGTACAATTTCCTTCATGTTTTCATTATTAATTTAACACTTCTCACTGAAGGATAAATTATATTTGAAGAGAAAAATTTTCGCCCAGACTGAGACTCGAATCCGGGACCTTTGGCTTTCTAGCCAATGCTCTACCATCTGAGCTACCGGGGCAAGTTCCGATCTAGATGCAAATTTTTCTCTTATATACGTTGTAATTCCCAGCATCAAATGCTATGAAGCCTTTGCTTCTATCTTTGCAAATGGTGGCTCCTTAGTTAAGAAGACATTTATTGGGAATTTAAACACTACTTTATAAAGCTAGTAGAGGGCTTCAATTGATGTTTTCATTAGTAATTTAACACTTCTCACTGAAGGATAAATCATATTTGAAGAGAAAAATTTACAATTTTCTATTCGTATTTTTAATTTTAATTATGTGTACCTCATAGTATCACTTTAAATTACAAATTTATTAATGTATTTATTTATTTATTGCTACTTTTACTTAAAAACTGACTACTTATAAAAAATTATAGCACAAAACATTGAATTTGAAACTTTTCAATTACTTATACAGATCTTGAAGATCATTGTGAATTATTTTTAATAGTACTATATTGAGGTTTCATGTGATTATGTCAGTTTTTTTAAAACATGATAACATCATGCAAACTTTTCTTATGTTAGCTCCACAAAGAATTTGAAATCAAATAAGAGGGCTGGGGCATAAGTCATGCAACAATTTTTTTTTTTGAAAAAGAAGTACTGGATCAAAACAATGTTGGTTGGTTGGTATCTAATGTCGAGCACTTGATAATGAAATCATTCGCTCTCTTGCACTCCAATATTTAGCAGAAAGGCTGGTCTCTTCTACAAAAGCTGGACAACGGAGGAGATGGTTTCTTTCCATATCTTAATTTAAATTGCAAAAAGGGCATTTAGGTGAATCTGTTATGACAAGTCTGTGTAGGTGTTTATTCAGGCAGTCATGTCCCGTTAGCAGTCTGAATATTGCTACTGCAGATTTTCTTTGTAATGTAGTATTGTCATAAGCTTGTAGATTTTCCCATTTCAAAACAATGTTATTTGTTGCATGGAAGACATGCAGTCCTAGAATGTCTTCACAACAGATGGCTCTGTGATTGCCAGTTTGAACATAGAGAGCGATGTGAAATCAGTTGCCTGGTGATCATCTTGCGAGATGGAGGTAACCCATGTTGAGCAGGTGTCATACATGAAGAAATAGCCCTTCTCCATGGTAGAAATGCCAGAGAATGTTTCAGAGAAGCTGTTGGGAAGTATACCCTCTCATACTGGACAATCATGAGATGGGAAGGAGAGTTTCAGCAACGATGTGTGAAACCAAAGTATCAGCAATACGTGGCACAATCTGTAAGTGTGCAGACAAATGTGGCACATGCAATAATCGAGCTCCTTCTGGAGGACGTCAGATGATGGATGCTAAGAGAATGCAAGTGGCATCAAGAAACATCTACAGGATTTTGAGGAACAATCTGCATATGCACAAAATTTCACTGAAATGAATACCACATGTCCCACGCCATTGTCGAGTGGTTAAAGCAAGATGCCTTGGCACAGAGCTACAGGATTTGCACTGGTTCGATGCCAACCCAGCATCATGAGGAATTTGGGTAGCTATAATAAATAGCAGCTGCAGGTTAAGAAAACCAGCTATAATGGCTGGGGGATCACACATGTTGACCACATATCACCCCTACACTGGCTGATCATCTCTCTCTGATCAATACATGTGGATGTGAGGCCAGCAGGTGGCTGGTAGGCTTAGACCCTTCTATGCCTGTCACGTTATGGAGTTAGTACCACATGTATTGATGGAAGTTTAATGGTGGATGCGATTTGCAACATACTTTGACCACCTAGCTTGAAGACAAAAAGACGAAGACCATCTCTAGTAACAAATAATTGCCATCAATGAATTTTGGGCTGGGCCATATGAACTGGAACTCAAAAACATCAGTCTGCAGAATGGCAACATCCCAGATCACCAAGGAAGCAGACGTTCCATCAGGATCCTTCCCTCATGAAACTCATTGTGATTAGCACGTAAAATGTTAGGGGCATCATTGTGTGCCACTTCATTCCACTTAGCAGAACAGTGACAGCAGATTATTACTGGCACTTTCTGGTGTGACACGTATGATGTGGCATTGGGGAGAAACATCCTGATCTTCTGGACAGTGCAATCATTCTCCATGACAACACAAGACCATATAAAGCAGAGTGTGTAGTATGGTTACTGCGGCTATGGGGATGGGAAGTTGGAGCATCTACCAAACTCTCCTGCCTTTCTCCATGTGAGTTTGACCACATATGAAAGGTAAAGGAACTATTACATGAGATGGTTTGAAACATGATATAACTTGCTAATGCTAAACAATAACATTATGACCAGATTCATTTATGATGCAAATGGAATTCAGCACCTACCATGTCATTGGTAGCATATTGTGAACATTGCTGGGGACCACTCTGAGGCCTTTAGAATGGGAATGTGTGCTGTAATGATTGTGAAATATGAAACCAAGACTGTCGAGTCAACTACCATAATAAATATGTGAACCACAATGTTGGCATGTTGTTATATATCTAAAGACACAGTTCCTACCTTATCCTTTCTACATATAATGGCATAGCTCATTATTGAGCCATAGCCTTTCCTTTGTAAGGAGTCTCCAGACCAAGTTAATTTTTAGGTACCTTATTTGCTCGTAGATGTCATGGATGGTATGCGGTCAACACACCGACCCAATGAGACATCTAATAGGCAACTAAGGTATTTCTAGGACATTGATGCCAGTAAATTTTGCTTAGAGGCATCTTTATTCAGGCTTAAGGATCTTTTACAAGCCTGAAAATCATGACTCAAGACCCACAGAATAAAGTCCCTCCTGGAGGACTTGCTCCTTGGATTTTCCCATCCTAAAAAATCCATCGATCCTGGCCGGGTTTGAACCTGTGACCCTCGGAACCAGAGGCAAGGACCATAACCCTAGTCCACCACGGCCGACTTATCCTTACAAATGTATATTTTGAATTTTCCACCCGTGGTGATATTCATTTTAAAAAAATAGTTGCCATGAGTTATGCCCCAATCCTTGTACATTTATTTCTTACATAAGATGAGAGATTCAAATTTATTATTCACTTTTTTTTAGACTTGCGTTTAACGAAATACATTTATACGTAACACTTCACACAAATATAACATTACAAACTGTATTGCATAGGTATTGCTTTAAGAAGATAAAAAAATACACTACTGTACATAGAATACAAACTCTGGCAATATTCATCTTTTTTTATATTACATATTATGAAATAATTAAAATAAAATTGTTTTATAAAATTTTATATTTATGAATTTACTAGGAAAAAAGAAATTAATACTACATTGAACTGTGAATCTGTACGATTTTATGAACATTCTCATTTACAACTTGGTGCACTCCCTCCTGCGTGCCTTGATCCGTTCCTATTATTTTCCTGTCACCTTGTTCCCATATAGGGCGTGACTTCGTGTGCACAGAGGCGCACAGGTACCTTACTTAAGTGCATGAATCTACAACACTATTTACAGTTTTTTCTTCAATTTGATTTGAAGAAGGTCTTGGGAGTCAACCTAACTCCCAAACTGACCGATTTTCAACTATTGTAGCTTTGAAAAGGAAATACGAGTTATGTTGGAACGAATGCTAATATGAAAGAGAGAGTGTGTGGTAACTATTAAGTGATGTAGGTAGGAAATAACACTATGAGGTTTTATTTAAATTTACGTTGAATTAATTAATTAAAACATTTTGTCTGTTCATTCTTACTCTTAGAGTGGTTTTTGTCGAACATGTTTAACAGCTTCTTAGCCCCATTGTCAGCGATTACAGACTGTAATTACAGATTGTAATCACTAATGATGGGGGTAAGAAGCTCTGAAACATGTTTGACAAAAACAACTCTAAGAAGTAAGAATGAACAGACAAAATGTTTCAATTATTAAACAAACCTCTTAATAGTGAGTGGAGAACATATTTTTATCGACTCACCTCATATATTTTCAAATTTCTTTGATACCGACGGTTTCAGACAATATCATGTCCCTCTTCAGTCATGGCTTCCACTGATGAAATTCTGTGATTGTTGATTTCTCTAATGACATCACCTCTTGTGCTGCCATCTTTCGTTGGGATTATAAACTTTGTAATTAAATTTTTATCCACCGGAATATCGAAATTCATAGATCGATATTTATTCTTCTGAATGAATATCATTTCCCAAATTGTCAATTCCAACGGTTTATTCAATTGTTTCAAAAGTTTTGCCTCTTTTTCAATTTTATGATGTTCTAGCAAACTATGTGCAGCAATTGCTGATTTTTCAATTTCACAATTTTTAATATTTCTAAAATGTTCTTTAGTGTGTGTTTCCAAATTCCTTTTTGTTTTTCCTATGTATACTTTGCTACAATCATTACAATTTATTTGATAAATTCCAGATTTCTTACTGTCTGGGATGTCGGTTTTTTTATTGGTACTTAGAAGTTTTTCCAGACTAAATTTATTTATTGGTGGCAAAGTAATGTTGTATTTGTCAAATATTTTTTTAAATTTCCTATGTACTATTTGATGAATTTCGATATTCCAGTGGATAAAAATTTAATTACAAAGTTTATAATCCCAACGAAAGATGGCAGTACAAGAGGTGATGTAAGTAGAGAAATCAACAATCACAATTTCATCAGTGGAAGCCATGACTGAAGAGGGACATGATATTGTCTGAAACCGTCGGTATCAAAGAAATTTGAAAATATATGAGGTGAGTCGATAAAAATGTGTTCTCCACTCACTATTAATGATAAACCTCATAATGTTTACTTCCCAATGTTAATTTAATTAAAACCTCTTAATGTTACTTCCTATTGTATTTTAAAATTAAAAAAAAATTATGTTGAGTTGTTTCTGACTCGCCTCATACTTCTTAACTCCCTCGCAGACTCGAGTTTCTTCACTGCATTTGTGACATTCTCAATGCTGTATCACGTTCACCTTATATCACACCTTAAAAATGTTAAAAATGGAGAAACAGAAAAATCTGCAATAGCTGCACATGCCAGGTCAGAAAAAACACAATAGAAACCAAAACAAAATTACTTAAACAATTGGAAAAACCGAAGGAACTCACAATTTGGGAAAAAATTTACATGTGCAAGAATAAAAACATAACTATGAATTTTGAAATACCTGGTGAAAAGGAGAGGGGAGTGATTTGGAAGTTCGTCGGTCAGCCATCAGATGGCACGGAGGTCAGTCTGCAGGAGAGGAGGCTGTTGGACGTCAGTTGTGAACGTGATACAGCACTGAGAATGTCACAAATGCAGTGAAGAAACTCGAGTCTGCGAGGGAGTTAAGAAGTATGAGGTGAGTCAAAAACAACTCAACATAAAAAAAAGTGGTAACTATATTTCATATTGTTAATTTTCTGTTCTGTATATTTATATTAGTAGGGACTGTTCGTGACTATTTATCTGTTAAAATTTCTATTATTATCTATATCACAGCTTTTAATAATTTATTATGTATATTTTATATTTTTCATTATTTAATTTCTTTGTTAAATTGTGTGTGTATATATATATATATATATATATATATATGTTATATGTTATAATTAAATGTTTAACATTGAGCAATGCAAGCTTAATATGGTATGGTAAGAAAAATAAATGCCTCCAGGTTCGAATCCCGTCCAGGCATTTATTTTTCTTACCATACCATATATATATATATATATATATACACACACACATATATATTTTTTTTCTACAATCTTCATGTTACTTCAGAATAACCATTTGATTCTTTTCCTTGAAACATAGCTTAGAAAATAGTGTGTGTAGAAACCAAATTCAGATAATGCTCCATGATTGTACATGTAATCCTGGGGCCAGTTATGAATTCCACTAGCTTTAGTTATTTGAGATAATTTAAAATAACAAACCCAGAATATGTACGTATGTTGAATAAAATTGATAAAGGAGCGTGTAGCTAATGAAATAAATGTATCTTAAACTGATAAAAAAATGTCATAATAAAGTAAAAATAGAGATCCACGTAATGGTGTAGGGAAATGGTATAGCAGAAAGGCAAATGATATATTATGATAATAAAGTATATTACATATTTAGAACAAAATCTGGAATTCCTATTTTTTTTTTTCCATAGCACGATAGGCCCAGAAGACCCTTAGCCTCCCAGCAGGCTGCTGGCCTCACATCCACATGTGTCAATCACAGAGGTAGATGATCATCTGGCCAGTAATAGGGGTGACATATGGTCAGCATGTCAAGTCTCCTAGCCATTATAGCTGGTTTTCTCAACCTGGAACCACTACTTATTGTAGCTACCCAAATGCCTCACAATGCTGGGTGGGCACCGGTCCCATAAAATACCCGATTTTAAAGTAAAAAAAAAGTTAAAACATTTTAAGTAAAATTTTAACATACTTAAATTAATAACCAATTTTAAATTCATAACATTTTTAAAATTGAGAAAATTTCTTCCCCCTTGGGGACTCGAACCAGCACAAATCCCATAGCTCTGCAAAAAGGCTTCCTGCCTTAACCACTCGGCTATGGCGCGGGACGGAATTTCTAAAAGCTCTCTAATTATTTTCTTATCTGATGACTTGATGAGCAGTAAGACTTGTTAGTTGAATGCAGGCTTTCACGGCCGGTAATCATAATGTTGAGTGATTCCGGGTTATGTGGCCGTGGTCCATAGTTGGTGTTGATACCAGACGTTTCGCCCTCAACTGCGGAGGGCATCTTCAGTGGCGAGTGCTTCTAGGCGTGTTTCCTGGTCGGAAGATCTACTTAGAGTGAGCGCTGTGGACGTAGAGGACGTTGTATTGATACTAGTGGTGGGTGCAGGGTGAGTGGGCGTGGCTCTTGCTGATTGGCTAATGGTCGTCTCCTTGTTGTCACTGGTGTTAATGCATTTATTTTCTAGTGTATGAAACCAGGCCTTAGACAGTTTGATACCTTCCTCTTTTCTGTTAATATTTCCCTTATGCTTGTATATTTCTATAGCCTCTCGGTATAATCTAGGGAAATAGTAGGAAGTTGTGGCTAAAACTTGTGTATCGTCGAATAGAATCTGGTGTCCATTCATAATGGCATGTTCTGCTACAGCTGATTTATCCATTTCTCCTTGTCTGCAGTTTCTTTTATGAAGTATAGCCACCCGTTTATCAGAACATAAAAGAAACTGCAGACAAGGAGAAATGGATAAATCAGCTGTAGCAGAACATGCCATTATGAATGGACACCAGATTCTATTCGACGATACACAAGTTTTAGCCACAACTTCCTACTATTTCCCTAGATTATACCGAGAGGCTATAGAAATATACAAGCATAAGGGAAATATTAACAGAAAAGAGGAAGGTATCAAACTGTCTAAGGCCTGGTTTCATACACTAGAAAATAAATGCATTAACACCAGTGACAACAAGGAGACGACCATTAGCCAATCAGCAAGAGCCACGCCCACTCACCCTGCACCCACCACTAGTATCAATACAACATCCTCTACGTCCACAGCGCTCACTCTAAGTAGATCTTCCGACCAGGAAACACGCCTAGAAGCACTCGCCACTGAAGATGCCCTCCGCAGTTGAGGGCGAAACGTCTGGTATCAACACCAACTATGGACCACGGCCACATAACCCGGAATCACTCAACATTAAGTATAGACTTGTTTCTTCAATTAATTAAAAATATTTATTAATTAAAGGAAATGACACTATGAGCATTATCTTAATTAATAGGATTTAGATATTTACGACTCACCTCATATTTGTAGATTTCTTGAAGACCAAGGTTTTGATATGATTACATATCATTATCAATTCTAACTTAGAAATTTATAACTTCTAACTTTATAACTTAGAAAGAATTGATAAGTTAGAAAGAATTGATAATACTGGTCACAACATGATTTTTGTCTCATGAGTACCAATAGTTGTACTTAATGCAGTTTTTTATCATGTTTTCAAATATGTATTCGGAATTTCTCCATCACCCAAAGTTTTTTTATTTCAATTTCAATTAATGGATTTAAATAATTATTTTTTTAATAAATGTCCATTTGTCCATTGTAAAATAAAATCAAATGAGCTAATTCAAATGGTTTCAGCTATGCAAAAGAGATATCAGGGCAAATGGAATACTAATATGTTGTTGAACCATCAAGAGGGATGCTCCACAGGCGAAATATAGCAGAAAATCGTCATTTCTTACTTTCTAGGTGAGTCCGAATGTTCGAATATTGTGTAGTTACGAATGTAGAAAATATTAAAGTGTTTGAAATTATAAATGCCTGTCTCTCGGAAACCTTGCATGATGGAGAAAAAACGATATATTTGAATTCAGGAGAAAAAATACTATCAGAATCACATTTTTTCTTTCCGAGACAAAAAAAATTTCCTTATTGTTGCTCAGTGTAATTAATAGTATTAAAACCTTAGTCTTCAAGAAATCTACAAATGTGAGGTTATCTAACTCATATTAATTTCAATTAAATATAACTTGTTTTTAATTTCACCATAACTTGTTTTGTTGTATCATACTAATCTGTGTTACAATTGTAACTTTTAGTGTATAAATATAATTTTCTTACTGATGAGTCAAATAAGAGATTAAATCAGAGTGGCTGAACTTTGTTCCAGATATGTACTGCGTCAATATACAGTTTGTGTGTGTGTGTGTGTGTGTCTGTTAGGCTGTTTAATGAAAAATGTGGCTCCTAAATAACATCCCGGTATTGAATAAGAGATCAAGAAATGAGAGTGAGATTAATGTTTATTAACTATTTTCTCATTAAACAATCTGTGACCTATGATGATCTTGTCGGGTGGACGCAGTCTCTGGCGAAACGTTGGGGAACTACAAGACCATGGCCAACAGCCTGGAAATCGTCTACAAGATCATCATAGTAACTCCGGCCGAAAGCCTAAGTCAATATATTAATCTGTGACCTATTATTATTCATTTTGTACTTATTGCTTACTGACATCAAATTTCTGGTTAGTGGAAAAAGTAATCCAAAATTACACATTTCATTTTTGAACATTAACATGGGTAATTGAGTATGTTCTTGCAGCTAAAAACACATCATGTTTTAATCTAAATAAAATACAATAATTGAAATGCTTGATAAAGATATGTGATTTGTGGTTTATATATTCTTCCACTCACGTCTTTCTGCAGTTATAAGGATTGTTTTAATGGTAGATATTTGGTCTATTATCCAGGATATAATGATATTGTAAAAAGAAAAATTAATGTCTGAACCAGGAATCAAACCGTGGACCTCTAGTTCTCCAGACTAGTGTGCAGCAAACTACACCATTCGAGACTTGGCACAAACATTAACAATTCTTTCCACATATACAAATCTATAATTCTCGTTTCGTCTGCTGTCAGGTAGGTGTCACTACCATCGTCACTAGAGGTCCACGGTTCAATTCCTGGTTCAGAGATTAATTTTTCTTTTCACAATATCATTATGATATTATAATATGATCCATTATTGGAACTGTGTTAAAATAACAGTATTGGAAAATGTTAAAAAGATTATCCAGGAGTCAAAACTCCTGCTAATTGTAGTCATATATATATTAGGAAGAAGCCAAAAATTTATGTCATTTATTCGAAGAAAAGCTATTCAGGACCTCCTAATATTGACTGTAGTTTTTTTTAAATATAAAAGGAGTATTAGTAAGAATATTATTTGGAAAGAGAACAATGTAATATAATAGAAAACATGCTCTGTCTGGATTTTCTGCTTCATTATAAAATTTATATTATATACTTCTTAAAACAATGAGTAAGCATGATGATCTTGTAGAAGATTTCCGGGCTGTTGGCCATGGTCTTGAGGCTGAAGTTCCCTAACGTTTCGCCAGAGACTGCATCCGGCATCCTCAAGGGTTGTCTTGAGACTGGCAATTTTGTTGACTACCTGCCCTATTTATACATTTATCCGTGTCTTGAGACTGGCAATTTTGTCGACTACCTGCCCTATTTATACATTTATCCGTGTCTTGAGACTGGCAATTTTGTCGACTACCTGCCCTATTTATACATTTATCCGCATCTTGAGACTGGCAATTTTGTCGACTACCTGCCCTATTTATACATTTATCCACAATGCGGATGAATGTACAAATAGGACAGGTAGTCGACAAAATTGCCTGTCTCAAGACAACCCCTGAGGATGCCGGATGCAGTCTCTGGTGAAACGTCGGGGAACTACAAGCCTCAAGACCATAGCCAACAGCCCGGAAATCTTCTACAAGATCATCATAACTCCGGCCGTGAAAGTCTAAGTCAATAAATGAGTAAACAGTTTTACTACTTGATCTTGTCAACCTTGAAACATAATCAACTACTGTACAATTATTCCATGAATATGTGGCAGCCATTCAGATTATAATGCAACCGTAATTTTAAAATCTTGGTAACACTTACAGATATTGTTGGAAATAAGCTTTTGTCAAAGTTGAGGAAAGTGTAGTCAGCAAAATAATCTCTGTATTTATGGCAGCGTGTGTCAGTTTAACAAATATATCACATAAACCTACAAAATAGGTCATAACAATAAATAAGTACTCACATAAATGCACAACCTAGTATGAGGAAGAGAACAGCGACAGGGAATATAATATATACAGTCATTCGAGGATGACAGCTTGAAATAAGTAGTGTTATGTCATCACTTGCACGTTCAATACCGTCGCGTTCAATCCCATCTCGTGTAGGGATTTCAACGATTACAATTTCATCAGACCAAAACGTAATAGGAAAAGTACATTCCGTCTCATTGTTACAAGATCTAGAGTGCTCAGCATATTGATAAGTTGATTTGTGAATGTTAAATATTGCATGAATATCATTCTGAACGTAATCATTATCACTATAAAATATATAATAATAATACCCATCTTCACTTACATCGTGTACAGCCTCCATTGTTCCATGAATTTCTAATGCATGAATATCTGTACAATTCGACGAAGGAGGAAATTCTTCATTCATAAGAATCTGGCCTTGATAACATGTTCTAAGACTATTTTCAAAACTAGAAAAGGAAGATTCTGGGTCATTGTCTGTGTTTGTTACATTGTTTGCATTACCGCCATGTTCCACTCCACCATCCAAGCGATGAGTTCTCCCTATGTGAACATTTCTTCTTGATCTAATATGTTTTCCATTCAAAACATCATTTTCCACGTCATCAGTCACACGAGAATTATTAACATTAGTACTAGCACCCATTGAACCATTCTTTTTATTTCTCCTTTTCAAATTCTTCTTTCTTCTCTTTATCTGTTGTTTATTGTCGTTCTGACCTTTCTTAAAATCTGCTACACGAGTTTCAAACTCGTGTAATCTACTCTTTGCATGTCGAAGGTGTCGTATACTTTGATTTTCCAATTTGGTATTATTAATTAATACACTGGTATCATTTTCTGCTGATAAATCTGTTTTATAATGCTTCTTTACATATTCTTCCGCAAACTGTTCGAGAACCGTAAGATTATTGAAATCAAAATTTTCGTTTGACAG
The DNA here is from genome assembly GCA_030220185.1 of Diploptera punctata. NCBI lineage: Eukaryota > Metazoa > Arthropoda > Insecta > Blattodea > Blaberidae > Diploptera > Diploptera punctata. The sequence goes on from JASPKZ010009384.1 coordinate 214,158, forward strand.
ATTTTCACCTTCAAATTGTTCATCAATGGGTTTTTCAGTTGTAGAAGATTGTAGTACTTTTATAGGTTTAATTTCCTGTGCATTGGTTTCAAAAGTTACACGAACTTTTCCAGGAGCCATCTGAGACTGCACAGGCCCTTCTTTCTTATGTTCAAGTAAACCACATGTTCTAAGATTCCTCTCTCCCTTTACTACCATAACTCTTGACCCTTCAAATCTGAAAAAATAATTCAAATAGCTTATTAATAAAATGCTAATTAAAACAAGTTTATTTTGAATAAAATTTTGTTACTATTAGAGAATGAGGATGGCTCACATAATAAGCTGTTAGTTTATGCTGATGATGTAGTACTATTGGCCGATAGCGAGGAGATACTAAAGGACAACACACACACACTATTGAGTAACACTAAGGAATTAGGACTGGAAGTAAATATCAATAAAACTAAATATATGGTCACACGTAAAAATACATTATATAATGGAAATGGACAGCTAATGACAAATGAGGGAAATTTTGAGGAAGTGGCTGAATTCAAATACCTAGGAACAATAATCACAAATAGGAATGAGATGCACAAAGATATTAAACATAGGCTCAATTCTGGAAATGCATGCTATTATGCATTGCAGAGACTTTTGATGTCCCAACTCCTTTCAAAAAACGTTAAACTGAAAATATATAAAACTATTATTCTACCAGTTATATTATATGGGTGCGAAACATGGACTCTTACTTTAAGGGAGGAAAGGAGATTACAAGTATTGAGAATAAAATACTTAGGAACATTTTTGGACCAAAGAGAGATGAACAGACAGGTGAATAGAGAAGACTTACATAACTACATAACAATAAACTACATGGTCTTTATAGGAAGCCAGATATAATAAGAACAGTTAAGTCTCGTAGACTGCGATGGGCAGGACATGTTGCATGTATGGGGAATGAAAGACTTGCATGGAAGCTTCTTGGAGGAAAGCCAGAGAGAAAACGCCCAGTTGGTAGACCAAGAATGAGGTGTGAGAATACCATTAACTATGATTTGAAGGAAGTAGATTATACAGGGAATGATTGGAAAGCATTAGCTCAGGATAGGGATGTATGGAGAGCTTATGTCCGCGCGGCCATGAACCTATGGGTTCGATAGTGCCAGTGAGTAAGTAAGTATTAGGTTTTTAAAAAGAAACCCACACACTTTAATTAAATTTACAGTGGGAGGAAACACTATACATATTTATATTAATAAGTGAGTTGGAGAAAATGTTTTAACATCTCACCTCACAAAGTTGCATGTCTTCACAATACCAAGTTAAGCCAGCTATACAATAATAGCTGGGGTAACGCATGTTTTTTATAATTGTTAAGAGACAGCATCAAAATTATTTTGGAGTTACAAAGACTTTAACAACATGCAGACAATGCCTCTGCTTATCGAATAATGCAAGAATCCAGATTTTACTCTTGAACAGAGTTATGAGGTTTTAATTAGCAACCAACAAAATATTCTTTCCTTAAAAAGCTACCATATAATTTTATTTGAAGAGAAAAATATATACCTGAATCGGGATTTGAACCCAATCTCTCGGGTTCTGTACACCAGGGCTCTGACCACTGAGCTACCAGGCTCCCGATTCAAATGTATATTAATTCTACCTTTATATGAATTCCTGTCCACCACTGTGGTCTCGAGGTAACGTGCTGCCTTGTCACGCAGCAGGCCTGGGTTTGATCCCCGTTGGGGCAGTTTTTCTGGGTGAAGTTTTTCTCGGGGTTTTTCCTCACCTGTAAGACAAATGTCAGGAAAACTTTAATGACCAAACGGTCCCCGAAATCATATGGCCATCATCAGCATCATCATCATCATCATCCTTCACCGGTGTGAAAAGCAACGGGAAGCTACCACACCTACAATTCCCTAGTAAAGCTGCAAAGCATAGCATGAAAGGGCTATGATTGCAGTGAAGGACCTGCCCTCGAGCAGAATTATGATGGATGGATGGATGGATATGAATTCCTGTGTGCCGAGGCTATAAACTTTTCATTCTATATGCCGTCTGCAGCTTCTTTAAGACTTTATTGGGAATTAACACCGCATTTATAGCCAGTGATGCTTATTTTCAATTTTATATATTAAATTTATCGCTTCTCACTGAAAGACAAATTTTATTTGAAGAGAAAAATATATGCCTGAAACAGGATTTGAACCCGATGTCTCTGGTTCTGTACATCAGTCCTCTTACCACTGAGATACCATATAATTTTTGTAGAATATTATGGTAGGGTAAAGAGATTTTCTGCAAATTTTTCTTCATTCTCTCTCTCTCTCTCTCTCTCTCTTATATATATATATATATATATATATATATATATATTATCCATCTATCTCTATCTCTCTCTATCTATCTATCTATCTATCTATCTATCTATCTATCTATCTATCTATCTCTCTTTCTCTATCTATATCTCTTTCTCTATATATCTCTCTCTCTCTCTATATATATATTTTTTTTTTCCCCCACTTGAATAAAAAGTGTTTTTTTATAGCTTTTTTTTTACCAGAAGCAAGATAACCCATTTGTGTATGTGAGAAGTATCAGGTATCTATGGTTGTATGAAATATATTCTTTATCCTTATCACTTTCCAGATTCTTCATCTTACATTGACCGTTTTATCTCAACAAGCAAAAGATAATTATCTGGAGACAATTCATTTGTTTATTTACTTAAAGAGGTTTCTTTTTATGTATTAAACCATGAGACATTTGGACTTACCATTTTTTTGTAATGTTCTTTTGTTACACAAATGTAATTATAATGCATTTTGAGAAGTTCCATTTAGAGAATACCTAGCAATTCCATTCTTCAATAAATGAATGAGTTATTTTTTTTATCTTACCTCATATTTTATGTTTTCTTTAAAGATCATTTTATTTAAATAATAACTATTATGAAATAACCATTATAAAATTAATAAAAAATAAATCAAGTCATATTGAATTGCACAATAAAATTCTCAATGTAAATGAAACTTCTAACTTCTAGAATAACTTGCCTAATTCTTCGGCAGTTTTCAAGAGGAACATCCCTCCCATTTTCAACCAATATTATGACTACTGGCCTATCATTGGAATCTCCATCTATAACTTTGCATCTGGTGTTGATTTGATGAACTTTGAGATCAGGTCCTGTTCGTCGGAAATTTTGAAATTCATGAATCTACATTTTTTCTTCTGAATATATATCTTCTCCCAAACTGTCAGTTCTAAAGGATTTTCCAAATGATTTAGAAGTTTGGCCTCTTTTTCAATTTTATGACTCTCCAACGAACTATCTGCTGCAATAGCCTATTTTTCAATTTCACCATTTTTAATACTTCTAAAGTGTTCCTTTGTGCGAGTGTCTAAATCCCTTTTTGTTTTTCCTATGTATACTTCATTGCAGTCTTTACAACTAATTTGATAAATTCCAGATTTTTTACTATCTGGGGTATTCAATTTTTTTATTGGTTATTACTAGATTACCAAGGCTAAATTTATTTATCGGTGCCAATGTAATATTGAATTTCAAGAAATTCAATATTACATTGGCACTGATAAATAAATATCATCATCTTAAGGCCTACAACTTCAAAATTTAATATTTTGGGCTTCTCAATAATCTACCTCCAGACTCTTCATCTTTTACAATTTCAGGTTTGTCACCTTCATCTTCTTCAAATCCTCCCAAACATCGTCCTGCCATGTCATCTTAGGTCTACCAACAGCTCTAGTTCCTGTAGGCCTCCATTTAGCCTTGGTAATTATTAATAACCAGTAAGAAATTAAACATCCCAGATAGTAAAAATTCTGAAAACTTATCAAATTACAAGGGTCATACTGAAAGTCGTGAGCAACCCATTGTTAAAAATTCAAATTTCAACAATGTAACAAAAACAACTGCAGGATCGTAATCTACAGACTTTATACCACAATATTGCCGTTTTGTGGCGTCATAGCTTCTATCATGTGACCACATGCAGTGTTTCCAAAATGGCAGACATCAATGTTTCGTTTCGACAGCGTGCTGTCATTGAATTCCTTATTAAAGAGGAACAATCTGCTATTGATATTCACCAAAGACTTCAATGTGCTTACAGAGATGCCTGCATGGATGCCAGCAGTGTTAGGAGATGGGTGAAACATTTTAAAGATGGAAACATGAGTATCAAAGATGAGCCTCATAGCGGTCGCCCTCGCTCTGCCTCCACGGATTGCAACAAGGAAAGAGTTGTTGCGCTCATTAGAGATGACAGGCATATCACAGTGAATGAAATCGTTACAAAACTTGCAGTAGGACACAGTGCAGTGCAAGAAATGATTCACAGCTTAGGTTACCGAAAAGTTAATGCCCGTTGGGTTCCACATTTATTGAGTGAAGACCACAAACTTCAGAGAAGAACCATCACCCATAACCTTCTTCAGAGATTTCGAAATGAAGGTGATGATTTTTTGACGAGTATTGTGACAGGTGACGAAAGCTGGTTTCATTGCTAGGAGCCTGAAACAAAACGCCAGAGTATGGAATGGCACCACTTGAATTCGCCATCAAAGAAAAAAGCGAAGACAGTGCAATCTGTTTGGAAAGTTATGGGCAGCGTCTTCTGGGATGCGCAAGGTTGCATTCTGGTTGAATTTCTTGAACCTGGACAAACCATAAATGCTGCCCGCTATATCCAGACACTTGTGAAGCTCCGTCATGCATTGCAAGGCAAACGCCCTGGAAGGAAGATCATTCTGCAACACGATAACAGCGCGTCCTCACACTGCTCGTGCCACTGTGGAGAAGATCAGGACATTTGGGTGGGAAACTCTTCCACATCCTCCCTATAGTCCCAATTTGGCACCCTCCGATTATCGTCTTTTCGGTTCTGTGAAGAAGCAGATGAGAGGCCAATGCTACGAGACGCTGGAGGATATTCAGAAAGCAGTGTGTCAATGTCTTCGAGCAACTGGAACGGACTTCTATCATAAGGGAATTTTCAAGCTTGTAGAATGCTGGACAAAATGTGTGTAAAGAAATGGAGACTATGTTGAAAAGTAGCACAAATGTCTGTAGATTAACATGGTGTACTTGGTTTGTCTAAAATAAATATTATGATTGTTTAAAAAAATGTTGCTCATGACTTTCAGTATGACCCTCGTAGTTGTAAAGACTGCAATAAAGTATACATAAGAAAAACAAAAAGGAATTTGGACACTTGCACAAAGGAACACTTTAGCATTATTAAAAATGGTGAAATTTAAAAATCAGCTATTGCAGTACAAAGTTTATTGGAGAATCATAAAATTGAAAAAAGAGGCCCAACTTCTAAAACATTTGGAAAAACCTTCATAATTGACAGTTTGGGAGAAGTTATATATCCAGAAGAACAAATTAGATCCACGAATTTAGAAATTTCCGATGAACAGGACCTGATCTCAAAGTTCATCAAATCAACACCAGATGCCAACATTATAGATGGAGATTCCAGATTCAACAAAAACCCGGTAGTCGTAATATTGGTTGAAAATGGGAGGGATGTTCCTCTTGAAAACTGCAGTTCCCTTGTTTAAGAAAATAAACTGTGAGGTAAGATAAGAAATGACTCATTTATTCATTGAATTAAGAACCTCATGTTATTTCCCATAATTAACTATGAACTTCCATTCATGTTGACAAATCATAAGATTATTATTTTGTAACATTTCTTTTTGTAAGAATTAGAATTATATATAGAAAATAAACCACTTTAATTCATAAATGAATTATGGGAAATAATATTATGAGATTTTCAATTAATAAAAATTAATTCGATGAGTCAGATCTCACCTCATATTTTGTGTTCTTCAATCGTGGAAACTCCAGTTTTCAAGAGGAATTCCTCCCATCTTCAACCATCATCACGACTGTTGAATTTCAGTCTACATCTTCATCTTCAAAATTACCATCTGGTATTGATTTGTGAACCTTGAGATCAAATCACAAGATTCATTAAATCAATACCAGATGGCAACTTTGAAGATGAAGATTAGACAAATTCGACAGATGGCTGAAGATGGGAGGGATTTCTCTTAAAAACTGCAGTTTCCGTGATTGGAAAATATGAAATATGAGGTGAGATGAGACTCATTGAATTGATTTTTATTAAACCACTTTGAGAATGAAAGATGTGCATGGAAGCTTCTTGTAGGAAAACCAGAGGGAAAATGCCCAGTTGGTAGACCAAGAATGAGGTGGGAGAATAACATTAACTAAGATTTGAGGGAAGTAGATTATATGGGGAATGATTGCAAAGCATTAGCTCAGGTTAGGGATGTATGGAGAGCTTATGTCCGTATGGCCATGAATTTACAGGTTCGATAGTGCCAGTGAGTAAGTAAGTAAGTAAATCACTTTAATTCGTAATTGATATAATTTTGGTTCTAGGTGCAGTAATATTATAATCAACAGCCATTATCCTACTACATTTGGATCTAGGGATCATCACTTTCACAGTAACTATTAAAAGCTTATATTTCAAGAATAAAAAATAAAACAGATTCAACGGCACCTGTATCAAGAACTGATTTGTGTTCAAGCAAGAATATTTCCTCCTTTACATACTCGACATTTGTATTTTGATAATGAGACAGTAGATAATTAAAGACATACACATCATCATCATCATAGTACATTCACGAATTTAGGCCATTTGTTGACCTGTTTCGGCCTCAAGAGAAACACCATCCAGAAGTCTTTTGAGTGGACGTCCTGGTCTTCTTCTTCCTGCAGGTTGATATCTTAACATTTGTTTGGGTATTCTGTGATCTTCCATTCGATGAACATGTTGCATCCATCTTGACTTATAATCAGAAATTTTGTTTTGTAAAGATTCCATGTGTAATTCTTCTAAGATGTCTTCAATTTTTTTGTGATCTAGTAGTGTGTATCCTGCAGTCCTCCGAAGATATCTCATTTCAGCAGAAAAGACATACACAATTCTATATTTATTAAGGTAGAATATGTTTATCACTCACCTCATATTGTTCTTCTTATTTGATTATAGACTAGTTTCGGAACATAGTTTCTGTTCCATCCTCAGTAACATCACGACCGTTGTTCTGTCGTCTTGAAGAGTTGTCCTTCTCTCCTTCCATTGGCTGACTGAAAAACCTCGAAACCAGGTCATTCTCACCGGGAATTTCAAAGTTCATTAATTTCTTCTTTTCGCTCTTTTGAATGTAGATCTTTTCCCAAACAGTAAGTTCTTTTGGTTTTTCTATTTGTTTTAATAATTTTGCTTCTTTCTCGATAAGATGTTTTTCAGACCATACATGGGCAGCCACTGCAGATTTTTCTACTTCCCCTTTCTTGACATTCCTGAGATGTTCTTTAACTCTAGTTTTCAAGATATTTGTTCTGTGTATTCTTGCCTCTTATGGTTGTTTTTGTTGAACATATGTTTCAAGGCTTCAGAGCCCCATCTTCAGCGATTACATATTGATTTTTCTCAAGTTGTCGGCCCTGAGAAAAATCAGTCTGTAATCACTGATGATGGGGCTCAGAAGCCTTGAAACATATTGTTACATGTCGTGTAAGCTGTGTTTGAATTGCGCGGGCGAGTTGCCCATGGCGAGTTAGGTGACATGCAGAGCTGCTTGAATTGTCTGGAATGTGTTGCCAGACGTTTCTACCGGCCTCTCCCTTCCCCTTGGAGAAGGATCGGAAGAGGTTTCTGGGCTTCGAAGTTGCTCGAACCTGTTACTAGAGCTTTCCTCCCGCTTATACAAAAGAGCGGAGGAGAAGGCCAGTCAGTTCTGCGATAGTCTTATGTTGGACGGCGAGAGGTTAAATTGTAAGTGAAACTGTGAGGAAGTACTGTGTCTGTAATTGTGTGATAAGTGATTATCTGATAAACTTTAAAAGAAGAATAGTTGTAAGATAAAATTGTGATTGGAGATTTAGGGCCGCATGCAAATACATTAGTCTCTGGTGAGCTGTTTTTTCCATGAGCGTGCAAAGTACGAATTAGCGAGACGCTGAAAGTAGTTTTTTTTGTAATATTGGCAAGAAATTACCCAGAATTCTCAACAATAAAACCACTTACATTATTTTCGTCTGCTAGAGGAACGCATTTACGCTTGCATCCCGCAAATAAAACCATATACGACGTCTGCATCGCGCGATACTACGCTGATTCTCCTGTTCTTCCAGTTGAATTTTTGGTAGACTATCAAATTCCTCTTCTCCGCGTATACCGAAAACATGATCAAAGTCGTCAAGGTCTGACATCTTGGATAAAGCAGCAAGGTTTCAAAGTACATCGGTTCCCATCGGGTTGCAAAGTCACCTCGCCAGGTAGGCTAGGAATTTCGACAATTATTATTGCATGAACAGACTTTTGAGTACGCAAAAACATCTTTGGATGCAACTTTCTCAGCAGAGAACTACTTTTACGGTCTAATGCGTTCATAGATACGACCCTTAGTGATAATTCTAAGAAGAAAATAAAGTGAAAAGAAAAATTTTACATAGCAACTGTGTACTTATTTAGGTCCAAATAAGTTAAAGGAAAACCCAGTACCATCCAGGACAATATGTTCAACAAAAACAATCATAAGAGGTAAGAATACACAGACCAAATATCTTAATTATTAAATAAACCTCTTAATTATATTTGAAAAGAAAAATATACGCCTAGACTGGGGTTTGAACCCAGGACCTTTGACTTTCTATGTCAATGCTCTTCCATCTGAGCCACCTAGGCCTCCAATCTAAATGCGTATTTTTCTCTTACACATAGTTAATTCCCTAACCCCAAATGCTACGAGCCGTTGCTACGATTTTTGCAAATGGCGGCTTCTTTATTAAGAAGACTTTTTATTGGGAATTTAAACATTACTTATAAAGCCAGTAGTGCTTCTTTCAAGTCAAAGGTCCTGGGTTCAAACCCCAGTCTAGGCGTATATTTTTCTTTTCAAATATAATTTGTCCATCATTAAGGTGTTTAAAAACGAATAATATAAACCACTTAATGTTTTACTTCCTATTATATTTTTAAAATTAAAAAAAGTAAATTTTTAATTCGTGAAGTAATTAAAAATAGAAGTAGTCCAACTTGTGATAGGTAAATAAAGAAATCTATTTTAATAAAATCTTTGTTGTGAAGAATGAATTTTAGTGAAAAAATGATATTTCGAGAAAATATGATATATTTTTTTAAAACACATGCTATGAAAAGGTTGTATAAAATATACAAAATAATAATATATTAGAAGAAATGTAATAATAAAATTTACCTAGAACATACTGAAAGAACAACTGAAGAGCCTTTGAGGAGATAAAAGCCCCAGTATTCCAGTGTGTCATCTGGTAATATCATACTCTTCTTTAGACGAATGTGCTTTCTGTTTGGACTGAGTTCCGGTGTCCCCTTCATTTGGAAGGCATGAAATGATGAATTCATACGTAATGAATGTTCCTATAATAAGAAACAGGAAGTTAGCAATTTGGATATACAAACCTTCAAAGAGTTATCAAAAACTACTCATTATTATGATGATCTTGTAGAAGATTTCCGGGCTGTTGGCCATGGTCTTGTAGTTCCCCGACGTTTCACCAGAGACTGCGTCCGGCATCCTCAAGAGGAAAAGTTAGACAAAATAGGTGCAAATTTTTAATGTAAACCAACAAACTATAAAAATATTTAATTTAGCCTTTATAAATTATTTAATTCAAAATTACAACAGCAAAGAGAGCAAATTAACGGTATTGTATTTTGTCATGAAACAGTATGCTGATATCTACATATTCTTGTATGTGACTTACAATTTTGCTTAGGTAATGCTTATTTATTGACTAGATCAACTAATCTCATTATTTAATTTGGTAAACAGTATAATTATTCAGAATGTTTTTCCAAAAGAATAGTCAATGCAAATTAAATTGACATTGCATAAAAAGGAGGAATATTACATGTTTAATTTGTGTATATGTTATGTCTATATACAGAGTGAATCATAAATATGGCTATACGTTTGATCGCGTTGTGTGATGAAAATACTACCATTAGATGAAATATGAAATTACCGTTGGAAAGGCAATTATTCAAATTACAAAAATGGAATAAAACAAAACAGTGTAGAACTTACGTCATTAGTAAAAATGGTGTTGAATATGCAACAGCAAATTACAATTGCTGCATGGGCAATAACATATGCTAATGACCGTGAGGCCGCAAGACGGGCAAGACGTGAGTTTAACGTAGCATTGCAGCTGTCGACTATGGGGAAGTGGAGAAAACGACTGCTGGAAACGGGAAGGATGCAGAAAATCAAACCTCCTGGAAGACCTCGCATTAGCACGGATGCAGAAACAATGAAGAGAATTGTGGAGGCATTCGAAGCTAGCCCACAAAAATCAACCCGCCAAGCTGCACGTGAGCAGTGATTTGTTTTGTTTTGTTCTATTGTTGTAATTTGAAGGATTCCCTTTCCAATGATAACATCATATTTCCTTTAGTAATAATACTTTTGTCACAAAATGTGATCAAACGTATAGCCATATTTCTGAATCACTCTGTACATGCTTTACACGTGCAGTTTATGTAGGAGCAAAGCCAGTTGTGGCACATCCAACCACGTACAGGGAAAATGCCATGTGCCTGTTAGGTTATAAATGAAGAACCCTGTATATACAGAACTCTATTAACAAATTTTTACATATTAATATTTAATTTTAGGAAGTGATATTTTGAGGTTATTTTAATTAGTTTATTTACAGAATGATCATCTTACCTCAATATTAATGTTGATTAGTTCTTGGACATGTTTCAAAACAATTCTGTTTTATCGTCAGCTTGTCCAGAACAAATCAACATTAATATTGAGGTAAGATGATCAGACTGTAAATAAACTAATTAAATTTTTACATGTTGTTTAGGGATGCTGACTGAGATTTTTATATAATAAAATTAATGGTCTCTAGTGACTTATTTACTGAGTAATGTGTTTATGTTTTAGAGATGTAGTTTGACCTTTGGACTGTGATAAGATGGGTTCTTATAGATTACAAGCAATTAAAAATCAATCATCTAGTCATCAATTGACATAGGTATTGTAAAGCTCATAAACTGTAATAGAAATAATACGAAAATTAAATGATTAATGAAACAAACAGAGGACAAAACTTACATTTGTTTTCATTATTTACATTACAAGACTTGAAAATGAGATTTGACAGATGAGTTGAGATGTTTGAAGCAAATTTGTAAAACATTTTAAATCCTTACAATAAACCAGTATATAATTTTATATCATACACTATGAAAAAAAGCAACACCCTCAGGAACAAATTCATTTTATTGAAAAGTGATGTAACAGGTAGTTTATCATTGTACGAGCATATGTTAATAAATTCAGACCAAATGATAAAAAAAACCAGTAAGGAGTGCCCAAAAAATGCATAAATACACACTGTACCCTCATCTGGCAGCAACACAGGCATGTATTTCTTCTTCTTCTTCCTTCCAAGTATTAGGCCAAGGCCTGTTACGATCCTATAGAAAATTTTCCGATCCTTCCGGGAAATTCTCATATAAGACTTCAAAGCATAATAATAGTCTCTTCTATTGGCTGCTGGCCAAAGGAAGGCAAGACCAGTGATGGGGCTGCCATCTTATAGCCTCTGGTCAGGCTTTTCTGGAGAAGAAAAGAAAATAAAGGAAAGAAGAAATGGAAGAAAGGAAAGACTCCCTAGCCCTCAGATGCCCTAATAACATCGGGGGTCGAAAAAAACAAAGAGTTAACCAAGAGAGGTTAGATAGTAAAGTTAAAAGAGTGCAAAACACAAGTAAGTGAAAGAAAGTATTTACGCATGCAAACGGTAATAAAGGCTGAATGGCAAAAGAATTATCCCAAGCATCTTGCCCAGAAATCTCTTATTTTAGGCTCAGATTCTTTTACATGTCTTAAATCTATGACATAGGATCCACGATTGTTGCAAAATTGTAAGGAAAATTTTTTTTCACGATTTTTACACTAGATTTATGTGAAATTCTAATTCATTTTTGCCACCCAGCAGCTATATATATATATACATGGTGAATTTTAATTACACCGACAAACTACAGGGACTGATTCCTGACTGGAAATGGAGGAAAAAATGTCCTATGAATAAGTGTCCATAAATGCAATGTTGCCACAGCAGATGACACTGACGAATGGCATTATTCTCTCGGTCATGTTCCATGGCTTGCTAGATCACTGGACTTAAACCCCCTGGATTTTTACCTCTGGGGGCATCTGAAAAGCATTGTGTATGCAGAACCAGTTCCTGATGTGCTTACCCTTCATGTCCATGTCGCATGTGATGCTATTCGGAGAGAGGCTGGAACGTGCAAAAGAGTGAGGCAATCCATGATACGTGTGAATGCATGCATTGCATCTCATGGAGGCCACTTTCAACATCTGTTGTGACGTGGATGTGATTATGCTATGTACTGTGTGCCGGGATGATTTGTCGTTGCACACACATCGTTCATTTCCGGACACATGTTTATTGGACCTTTTTTCCTTCATTTTCAGTCAGGAATCAGTCTCTGAAGTTTGTCGGTGTAATTACTGTTCACACTGTATATATATATATATATATATAAAAGAAGATTGAATCAGTGGCCAGAGGCCAATCTTGAATCCATGATACAGAAAACCCAAGAAGCATTTCTTACTTACATATATATATATGTATATCCATGATTTTCTGTATCATGGATTCAAGGTTGGCCTCTGGCCACTGATTCAATCTTCTTATATATAAAAATTAATGTTTGTTTGTTTGTTTGTTTGTACTTTATGCATGGTCATACTGTTGATCCGATTATGATGGGTTTTTTTGCAAAATGTTCAGGAGATTTCCGGGATGAACATAGGCTCTAAGAGAGTTGTGATACTCAACTCCTACACCCTTAAAAATCGCCCTTTGTAGTGGAAAACGTGAAAAAAGTAGCTCTTTGGACTCTTAAATGGCTTACGCTGCCTAAACCATAAGAAATAAACAAAATTAATGTACACAGATTTGAATATCTCAAAAAGCTCTACAAAAAAGTCCACGACAGCATATGTTTATCTCTTACGGATAACTCACAATAACCATTTTTGTCTTTTATTGATACCAAGAGAATAATGCCCATTCAGGTGAACCTTTCATCTTTATTATTGATACCCAAAGTCCTGCTCCATAGCCGAGTGGGTAAGGCAAGAAGTCTTGGTGCATAACTACAGGACTTACGCTGGTTCGAGTCTTCATGGGGGAAATATCTTTTCTCATGGAATTTCGGCCAGTATGGGACTGGTGCACAGAAATGAAATCTAGTATATATATATATATATATATATATATATATATATATACAGTGTTTCAATATGAGTATTCTTTTCTAGTTTTTGAATGATAGTGTAGCTTATTTGAAAGTGTAGTAAAAGTTACAATCTTTCATGGAAATAGGAAAACACCGTATTCTTTTGCATGGCTATTTATGAGTAGCTTTCAGAAAGAGAATTATTAAAATTAAATACATTTTCAATTATAGTATTTAGCATGATAAAAATTATTGTCATACGAAGTCAACGACAGACACAGAAAACATAATGCAATATTAACAGCATAAGCACATACCTGACAGAATACTGTAGAGATGCCATCGTCAATTTCAAGCACATCTGATTCTGCTACCTCATAGGTAACATCTGCATAAACACTATGTCGAAGATAAAGTGGAATGACTAGTAATATAGTTGGTAGAACTGCTGTCAGTAAACAGAACATAATGACACGGCGTGCTCCATGCATTTTTCCATGTCCTAAATAAATTAAAATTTTATTTTACAATCTTTAAGCACAATACAATATATTAAAAAATGAGAGAACAAATTATTTTAAATATTTAAATGTAATACAATACAATTTAAAAAAAGAGAGAGAGAGAGAAAGAGAAAGAAAAAGAGAAAGAGAAAAAGAAGAGAAAAAGAATAGAGAAAGAGAAAAAGAAAGATGAAAAAGAGAAAGAAAAGAGAAAGAGAAAAGAAAAAGAAAGAGAAAAAAAAGAGAAAAGAGAGAGAGAAAAGAAAAGAGAGAGCCCCTCTCTCTCTCTCGCCCCCCTCCTCCCTCTCTCTCTCCCCCTCTCTCCCTCTCTCTCTCCCCTCTCCCCCTCCATCTCTCCCTCTCCCCCCCTCTCTCCCTCTCCCTCTCTCTCTCCCCCTCTCCTCCCTCTCTCTCTCCCCCTCTCTCTCTCCCTCTCTCGCTCCCTCTCTCTCCCTCTCTCTCTCCCCTCTCTCTCTCTCCCTCTCTCTCTCTCTCTCTCCCTCTCTCTCTCTCCCTCTCTCTCCCCCTCCCCTCTCTCCCTCTCCCCCTCCCCCTCTCTCCCTCTCCCCCTCTCCTCTTCCCCCTCTCCCTCTCTCCCCCTCTCCCTCCCTCCCTCTCTCCCTCTCCCTCTCTCTCTCTCCCTCTCTCTCTCTCCCTCTCCCTCTCTCCCTCTCCCCCTCTCTCTCTCTCTCCCTCTCTCTCTCTCTCTCTCTCTCTCTCTCTCTCTCTCCCTCTCTCTCTCCCTCTCTTTCTCTCTCCCCTCTCTTTCTCTCTCTCCTCTCTTTCTCTCTCTCCCTCTCTTTCTCTCTCTCCCTCTCTTTCTCTCTCTCCCTCTCTTTCTCTCTCTCCCTCTCTTTCTCTCTCTCCCTCTCTTTCTCTCTCTCCCTCTCTTTCTCTCTCCCTTTCTTTTCTCTCTCCCTCTCTCCCTCTCCCTCTTCTCTCTCTTTTTCTCTCTCGCTCTCTCTCGAGAAGGAGAGAAATAATTATTCAAGTTAAACCAGAGGCAGATATTTAAATATGTCATATACAGTGAGATCAGTTTAGTAGTGGAAGGCAGATGCGGGGTTTGTGCTGTGCAATAACTAAGGCTTACACATGCAGACATGGGACTTGAAATGTGCACTGACTCAGCAGTTTACGAGTTCACGGCCACGGTCAGATAGTGTAGCTCAAGCAGAAAAGGTGCTTGATCGTTTTTCCTTGTGAACTGAATGACGTATGTATAATGTAAACTGAATGACATGTGTATAAGTTATTTCAATTTTAAAATTTGTATCTTATAAAACATAAGTGTAAAGTGAATCACGTGCGTTTAAGTATAAACTGTATAATGGCTAATAATTTTTCTACTGAACAACATGTATTTATTTATGAACAATATTTATTAACTCAGTCTGCCAGCCAAGTATGAACACGTTTTGAAACATGATTAAAAAACTCCTGGCACGACAGGCCTAGAGGGTCGTTAGCCTACCATCCGGCTGCTGGCCTCACATCCACATGTGTCAATCACAGAGGTAGATGATCATCAGCCAGTGTTGGGGTGACATGTGGTCAGATGTCAAGTTCCCCAGCCGTTATAGCTGATTATTTTCTCAACCTGGAGCCGCTACTCACTGTAGCTACCCAAATGCCTCATGATGCTGGGTGGGCACCGGTCCCTGACTGGCCGAAATACCATGAGAAAATTTCTTCTCCCATGGAGACTCGAACCAGCGCAAGTCCCGTAGCTCTGCACCAAGGTTTCCTGCCTTAACCACTCGGCTACGGCACAGGACTTGAAACACGATTCCTGGGTGTAAAAATTCCATCACGTTCAACTGTCCATAATATATACACAAATTTTATAAAGAGGTGTCAAAAATGTATGGACAACGAAGGTGAACAGTTCCAACACCTACTTCAATAAAGTTGGTAAGTACGACAATTTGTAAAATAGTTACAAATATGTATGTGGTTGTATCACCACGATACTACGCTGTTCTTTCCCCACCACGAGTGCGTCAGCAGTGTATAGTGAAATCCCCGCATCTGCCTTCCACTACTAAACTGATCTCACTGTATAATTATATCCCTTTATTTTTTTTGTGCACATATACACTGTTATTAAAGATTTGTTTATCTGATGGGGACATAGGGAAATTTTGAGGAAGTGGCTGAATTCAAATACCTAGGAACAATAATCACAAATAGGAATGAGATGCACAAAGAAATTAAACATAGGCTCAATTCTGGAAATGAGTGCTATTATGCATTGCAGAGACTCTTGATGTTCTAACTCCTTTCAAAAAGCATTAAACTGAAAATATATAAAACTATTATTCTACTAGTTATATTATATGGGTGCGAAACATGGACTCTTTTACTTTAAGAGAGGAAAGGAGATTACAAGTATTTGAGAACAAAGTACTTAGGAAAATTTTTGGACCAAAGAGAGATGAACAGACAGGTGAATGGAGAAGACTACATAACAATGAACTACATGGTCTTTACAGGAAGCCAGATATAATAAGAACAGTTAAGTCTCCTAGACAGCGATGGGCAGGACATGTTGCACGTATGGGGAATGAAAAACTTGCATGGAAGCTTCATGTAGGAAAGCCAGAGGGAACACACCCTGTTGGTAGACCAAGAATGAGGTGGGAGAATAACATTAACTTTGAGGGAAGTAGATTATACAGGGAATGATTGGAAAGCATTATCTCAGGATAGGGATATATGGAGAGCTTATGTCCGTGCGGCCATGAACCTACGGGTTCGATAGTACCAGTGAGTAAGTAAGTAAGAAAGAAAGTAAGATGGGAACATAAAGCCTATAGGTGTTCTTGATGTTTATTGACTTGAGCGCATACTGGGTTTCTCTTCATCTCTCACTAAGTTATAATAATGTGCCATGATATTTTAAGGTCTTACTTAGGAAGTGTATTTGCAGAGTATAAGAGTGACATTGATTCAAAATTACAAAAATATAATAAAATGAATGGGGTAATACGAAGACATTTTGGTAAACAGATGAGGACAGAGACAAAACTAAGATTACATAACGTCACATCAAAAGCTGCTCTAAAATACGGAAGTGAAATTTGGATTTTAAATAAAAGAAACTCTCATAAACTTCAAGTAAGCCAAATGCGCTTCTTACGATCATTGTTAGGAGTTAATAGACTGGATCACCAAAGGAACACTACTATCAGAGGAAAACTTGGAGTAGCAAGTTTAAATGAAGATATCCAAAGATACCAACAAGAATGGAAAAATCATCTGAGAAGAATGGCAAGAAATAGACTTCCAAAATTGGCATTCCAATATACCCCAACTGGACATAGGGACCAAGGAAGACCAAAACATCGGTGGAAAGATCAAGACCATCTTCGCTAGGTTTACCATACAGGCCATATAGCCTAAAACGAATTTGTTCATGATGATGATGATATTTTAAGGATAATATGTTGTGAACAAAGAGTCTTTATTGTGAAAACTTATTACTGGTATCTTTCAGCTAGAGAGTGTGTTCACAAATACATACTTGCATTTCCAGTTAAAGAGTTCCTGAACATTCAACAATTCACTGATTGATAAATAAATTGAGGAAATGGGCTCCGTGTTGAATCAGAAAACTGAAAGCGTTGACTGAAGAAAAATTAGATGAAATAGGCGCCAGGCTTGAACTTACTCCTCAAATGTCACTATAGCATTTAGCTCAAGAAACAGAGGTGTCATCTTCCGCGAGAAAAAAAAAAAAAACTTGAAATCAAAAGTGTACTACATTAGATAAACCGAAAGAAAACATATCGGTTGAAATTCAAAAGATCTCATTTTAAATTCTGCAGCGTGTGAACAGGAATTTCTTTAAAAGACTATAGCTGTGCCTTACTCACAATGGAGGACATTTTCAGCATCCCCTTAAGCACAAGTCACTGTAGTTAAGTCCCTATACTTATGCTAATTAAAAAAAAAACTGATTTTCAGATATTTCTTAAGTAAATAATAAAAATAATAATTATTAAAAGTATTAAATATTTCAGATACTTCTCAAATAAAACAATAATAATAATAATTATAAGTAGACCTATTAATATTAGACCTATACACTTCAGTTAAGGTGCAGTAGAATAATAATAATAATAATAATAATAATAATAATAATAATAATAATAAATCATCATCATCATCCATGCAAGTATTAGGCCATGTGGCCTGTTATGGTCTCAAAGAGAAGTTTTCCATCCAATGCTTTTTTGGACGTCCCAGCGATCTTTTGCCTTGGGGGGCAGTAACAAAGCATGGCTTTTGGAATTCCATGAGATAGCATTCGTTGAAGATGGGTTTTCCATTTGTTCTGGTAGTTTTGTATATGGTAGAGAATGGGTTCTACATTCAACTCTTCCATAATTTCCTCATTTCTTATATGGTCCCACTTTGTATAGCCTGCTGTACGGCATATAAATCGCATCTCATTTGCTGTTATTCGGCTTTGGTCTCTTCTTCGTATTGTCCATGCTTCACTACATATCATAATACTGGTCTTGTGAGAACCTTATAAAGCTTAATTTTGTGTTCTTCTGTACTAAAGATGGTTTCATTATACTGTTAATTATCCCTGTTGTTTTTGTAAAATTTGTGATTTTCTTTGATATATCAGCTTCATCTTGAAATATTAAATTATAACCCAAATAATTAAATTCATTTACTCGTTCTAAAATTTGATCATCCAAAACAATTTTGCTAGGTATAGGGTATTTCCCACAAAAGGCCATCACTTTAGTTTTCTTTGTATTGATTTCCATATTATCCCTGGTATGCAATTATATTAAAATTGTGTATAGAATACTGTAAATCTGTTTCTGTTGGAGCTATTAATACCAAATCATCTGTAAAAAGCAAGGAGTCTATTTTCAGATTTCTATTAATTTGGATAGAACCGTGTCTCAACTGTCGCCAATCTTTGAGTATTCCATCCATGTATATGATAAAGAGCAAAGGTGAGAAGCCACATCCTTGTCTTATGCCCCTATTAACCTTTACACTGCTACGAACGGGTATACGCGTTGACAAAGAAAATGCTTGCCGTGCTATGGGTGTGTATATCCATTCTCAACTTCAAATGCCTGCTAGTTATATAATACGTATTGCATTGCTTTCAAACTAAGCAGGCATATACTGCCATCTCTTAGGAACCTAAATAAACTTTTTCCATATTTCTCCCTGCATTGAGCAAGGAGGGTTTTAAAGGCTGGAAATATCTCAGCAGTGAAAAGGTTAATTTCGATCCATTCTGTTTGTGTGTTATTGATTCGGACTGAAATCAAATTTGTTTTATAGATGTTGTATAAATTTAAAATATGCTGTTGTGGTAGATTGTTGTCAGCTAAAATTTCCAACAGTTATTCCTATTGATTTTGTCGAAGGCTTAATAATAAGTAATAATTATATAAACAATAACATCAGACCATATACAGACCTTACAGTAAAACCCTCAGTTATCAGTGAAATGATTTGTAGATTATATGTTTGCTGCAGTAACCACTTACAACATCTACACAAAGAAGGCAAGCAGTTGCATCCTTAAAGAATCTCACTGCATATCATAAATTACTAATATATTATCACTTAACATATGCACATGTAACATTATCTGAAACACTAAACCTGAATCTATGCTATGTGTAAACATTAGGAAATATGAATAATGACATCACACGAGTCATCTGCTGCAATCAAAATGGCAGCTGGTGTTGATTTGAGTAACTAAATTTTGAATTATTTTTTTTGGTAATTACTTGTGGAATATACTTATGGTTTATGCCATAATTCATATTTTTGCGCTCTTTTAGGAAGGAAATAAATAATTTTATTTTGCATATGGAGGACCAATGAGTGTTGTTCTCTATTTATACTGCATTGAATATCACAGCACCTGGACTCTTCAATGTCCAAAGTATCAAATTTTATCTCTTGGTTACTCATAACTCTCACTTAACAAATATTAACTCATAGGCATCCATACAAATGTGATAATCTGGTTCTTACTTACGTACTCACTGGCACTATCAAACCCATAGGTTCATGGTCACGCGGCATAAGCTCTCCATACATCCCTATCCTGAGCTAATGCTTTCCAATCATTCCCTGTATAATCTACTTCCCTCAAATCATAGTTAATGTTATTCTCCCACCTCATTCTTGGTCTACCAACTGGGCATTTTCCCTCTGGCTTTCCTACAAGAAGCTTCCATGCAAATCTTTCATTCCCCAAAGTGCAACATGTCCTGCCCATCGCAGTCTGTGAGACTTAACTGTTCTTATTATATCTGGCTTCCTATAAAGACCATGTAGTTCATTGTTATGTAGTCTTCTCCATTCACCTGTCTGTTCATCTCTCTTTGGTCCAAAAATTTTCCTATGTACTTTAGCGTAGTGGCCGCCGTAGCGTAGTGGTTAAGGCACTGAGCTACAAGCCGGAGGGTCGAGGGTTCAAGTCCCGTTGGGATCAGGATTTTTAAACTAACCCAAACCCTCTGGCAGCACTATGGCCCTGGGGTCGACTCAGCCTCTAACGGAAATGAGTACCAGACGCTTGTTCTGGGGTAAAGGCGGCCGTCACGCAGGGCTGACATAAAGTGCCGATTGTCTAGAAAAAGTGGGAGCCTTAACCTCCTACTACCCCAAGGACCTCCGGGTCTGTTGTGGGATCACTTTACTTTATTCTAAAATACTTAATCTCCTTTGCTCCCTTAAATTAAGAGTCCATGTTTCGCATCCATATAATATAACTGTTAGAGGGACATTAAGAGTCTTTGCAATGCACAATAGCACGCATTTCCAGAATTGAGGATAACTGGTTCTATTGTTCTAAACTAAATGACTGACTATATCGTTGTTACTTATTTCATATGAATATGTTTGTTGACAATTAAGAGATTGTTGATTTTTTTAGGGATATCATGGCCCAACTTTACAGTAAATCCTCAAACAGGAAATTCAACCCAACTGGAAACTCAAACTGAATCCACAGTATTAGAAGCCTAAATGCAATGCATAGAAAATCTGAAAATCTACAAATTGATGATATACAAATTAACACAGTAGAATCATTCAAATACTTAGGTACCAAAGTAAATGGACATAATACATTAGAAGAGGAAATTAAAGAAAGATTGGTAAATGGGAATAAAGCTTATTTTGCAAATAGAATCTTATTTAAAAGCAAATTAATATCAAAAACTGCAAAAATAAGGTTATACAAAACACTCATTCAACCAGTAGTTACATATGCTTGTGAAACTTGGTCCTAAAACAAACAATAAAACAGAAATTACTAATTTTTTAAAGAAAAATTTTAAGAAGAATATGTGGACCAAATAGAGGAACTGATAACTGTTGGAGAATCAAAACAAATAAAGAACTAAACAAATTAATAAAAAATCAGAACATAGTAAACCATATAAGATCTCTCAGAATTCGTTGGCTTGGACATTTGATAAGAATGGATGATCGGAGACTAGTCAAAAAACTCATTCTCTTAAGTCATGGTTAATGTTATTCTTAGTCTACCAACTGGGCATTTTCCCTCTGGTTTTCCTACAAGAATTTTCCATTCCACTCTTTCATTCACCATTTGTGCCATATGTCCTGCCTATCACAGTCTTATTATATCTGGTTTCCCACAGTGATCATGTAGCTTACTGTTATGAAGTATTCTCCATTCACCTGTCTGTTCATCTCTCTTTGGTCCAAAAATTTTCCTAATTCTCAAAAAAATTAGAAACTAATGATGATAAAATATTTTACATGAATACATTTAATTAAATAAAGTTGGATAGATAATAAGAAGGCCTTTGATAAAGTGTCTAGATCAAAATTATGGAACATATTAAGTGAAAAAGGAATTCCACTACACTTGATAGCAGTAATTAAGAAAATGTATGAGAAAATAAAAATAAATCAAAGGGAACCAATACATATAACAGGAGGAGTTAGACAAGGTTGTCCACTATCAACCACTCTTTTTAACATTTATTTCTACGACATGAGAAGATCATGGAAGCAAATGACGACTGGGGAATTAACTTAGGAAATATAGTAATAAAAACAGTAGCCTTTGCAGATGACCAGATTTTAATAGCAAAAACAGAGGACGAACTACAATGAATGCCATATAAACTAAATGAAACATCAAAAAAATACAACATGGAAATATCATCAAAAAAATAAAAAAACAATGGCCTCTAAGGGCGCTCATCCAGTTCGGACAAAGATAATATTAGAAAATAAACCAATAGAACAAGTGGCAAGATATAACTTCCTAGGTTGTGAAATATCATACACAGCAGAAACAGATATAAATAACAAACTAAATAAGTTTAATTATGTAACAGGAACACTAAAAAGAACTTTAAAAAATAAAGCAAGGAAAGGCACCATAATGAATTATACAAGACAATGGCAGTGCCTATTATTACTTATCGATCCGAAACATGGACAGTGACAACACAATAATCTACCAGGATACAAGCTGCTGAAATGAGATTCCTCAGACCAATAGCAGGATACCAAAGGACAAAAAAAACACAACACAGAAATAAGACAACAACTAAATATAGAGGAATTAAACACAACAATAGAGAAATACAGAACAAACTGGAAAGAACACTTAGCAAAGATGACTGAGAATAGAATACCAAAAGCAGCATACAGCTATTCACCACGAGGAAGAAGAAGTCTGGGAAGACCAAAGAAAAGATGGAAAGAGCAGCAATTTGGAGCCGGAACAGGCTTATAAAATAAGCCTAAACCATGAAGAAGAAGAAGAAGTAAATAAAGTTGGCTGGACCCCCCATGGACTATCACCTCGACATGGTGGGGGCACCGAGTACTCAATGAACCAGACGACCAAATTGGGGAAGTTTAGCTTTGCTAACTTGCCGATTGGTTAGAGGTGAGAGAAACTAAGAATAGTCCGCAACGTGGGAGATGTCGGCCAGAAGGTTGACATCGGCCAAGAAGTCTGCAACGGTCTACGAGGCGACGTGATACCAGGCGATCATCACAACGGCTCAAGGGGCGGAAGCAGCAACCCTCCATAAAGGGGGTTAATACTTAGAGGAGCATGGATAGATGATCTGAAACAGCAGCCCTGTCATTATCCTTACCCTGCACAGCGCTCGTAGCGCAGTCAGGGGACATTTATTACTACTGATTCATCTCAAAGCAAAGGCCGGATTGGATAGGACCAATTCAACCTATAATGAGATCGGAACAGGCCATTGGGCTTAATCCTTGTTGTTGATGATGATAAAGTTGGCTGGAATCTCATACAGATTATCTAAAAAACCTACAACTGTCTCAAGGGCTTCCTAAGGCCTGAAGTGGGATCACTTTTTCTTTTTTTAGACATAAAATCAACCACAGTGGTATAAGGGTTAAGTTCCTTGCCTCTAGTCCCAATCTGACTGGATTTTTTAGCATGGAAAAAATCCAAGGGACAAGCTCTCTGGAAGGGACATTAAGCTTGGGCCCTGAGTGTAAACGTTTTCATGCTTGTATATGAACCTCAAGACTAAATTAGAGCATCTGAACAAAATTTAATTGGCCTTTCCTATTCAAGTAATGGTTAAGTTGATCTTTTATAGGAATAAATCACTATGAGGTATAATTTAAGATTAATTAAAATGTTTCATACCTCTCCTCATAACCAGTCTTCTAAATAGATTGCGATTTCAAAGTCTTGGCGGCTTCATCTTCAGTACTTTCTTGTCGGCTGATGTTATGTTGATCAGAAGAACTACTACTTCTTCAAGAAGTACTTTCTTGTCGACTGATGTTATGTTGATCGGAAGAGAAAAAAAAAGTAGTTCTTCCAATCGACATAACATCTGTCAACGAGAAAGTAAGAAGAAGAAGTAGTTCTGATCGACATAACATCAGTCGACAAGAAAGTACTGAAGATGAAGCTGCCAAGGCTTTGAAATTGCAATCTACTTGGAAGACTGGATATGAGGAGAGGTATGAAACATTTTAATTTATCGTTAGCTGCCTAATAGATGTCTCTCTGAGGTAATGAGCTAACCACTTGTCATTCCCTGACATCAGTATGGAAATACATACACAGCGCCCAAGAGCACAGATCTTTCACTGCAAACTCAGCATTCTCCATCTTTCCTTAACTCAGCCTTCTTTTTTTTAGAGGAATTAAACCCAATGGATACAACTAGGACACTATACACACCCAGTCCCAAGGTTGAGATTTTTTTAAATCCCTTACCCTACCGGGAATCGAACCCAGGTCACCAGAGTAGAAGGTAAGGACTCTACCAAACAGTACAATAGAACTATCATAATTCTAATTACATCAAAACTAACTACAAAAAGATTATTTTATTTAAAATAATAATTATTATAAAATAATTCTTACAAAATTAACAAAAAATAAATCAAGTTATATTGAATTGCACAATACGCCACAGCAATGGACCAGCCTTCATTTTTGTATCCGTATAAAAAAGAGTAACTAAATTAGCCATTAAGTAAGACTTACAAAGGTAAACCCTTGCCCCAGATGTGTATGTACAGATATAAGCAGACATACACATAAATAATATATGAAAAAAATAAAGAAAACAAAGTTTTTTTATTAGTTCTAAAAAGAATATAAACATTGTATATAGGTAGTGCTTTACTCAATGACACATCTCAGCTTAGTGTTACAGTTCAAGGCTGGGCATTCAGGTTACTGTTACGGTTCAAGGCTAGGCACGAAAGCTCTACAAACATAGCTCAGAGGAGTTTTTATTGTGGCTTCATATTATTTTATAGCCTGTACATCTAAGACTTCATATCTTCTTCTTCCTTCCAAGTATTAGGCCAAGGCCTGTTACGATCCTATAGAAAATTTTCCCTCCAGCATTTTGATCCTTCCGGGAAATTCTCGTATAAGACTTGAAAGCATAATAATAGTCCCTTCGATTGGTTGCTGGCCAAAGGAAGGCAAGACCAGTGATGGGGCTGCCATCTTATAGCCTCTGGTCAGGCTTTTCTGGAGAAGAAAAGAAAATAAAGGAAAGAAGAAATGGAAGAAAGGAAAGACTCCCTAGCCCTCGGATGCCCTAATAGCGTCGGAGTCGAAAAAAACAAGAGTTAACCAAGAGAGGTTAGATAGTAAAGTTAAAAGAGTGCAAAACACAAGTAAGTGGAAGAAATGTTTTGCTCAGCTTTGGCACCTTGTGGTCGCCATCCAAATATCCCCTAGATGAGGACCCCTGAGGGAAGACTTCATATCTAGATATGAAGTCTTCCCTCAGAGGTCCTCATTAGGGGATATGTGGATGGCGACCACAAGGTGCCAAAGCTGAGCAAAACATTTCTTCCACTTACTTGTGTTTTGCACTCTTTTAACTTTACTATCTAACCTCTAGATTTTTCCAACTGGCTTTTTTTGCACCCTGAAAAAAATTCACTGATCCTCTCTAGATTTGTATACATTAGTTATACAGGATAATGTCATAACATTTACAAAAACAAGATTACAGCAGAAATAGATGTTCTCATATTTATTCAAAGTGATAAAAAGCAAAATACTTTACTGAACAAACAAAACTGTAAATAAGATTTAAATTAACATGTTTTATACTTCGACTCATATTGAGTCTTATAATTATACCAGTTTCAAAGCTTAGACAACTTTATCTTTAGTAATTTCTTGTTGACTGATGTTACGTCAATCAGGAGACCACTCAAAGACTGGAGGTGAGTGTATAAAACATTTAAATTTAAATCTTAAATTAAACCATTGGCCATGGTGGACTAGTGGTTATGCTCCTTGCCTCTGGTCCCGAGGGTCGCAGGTTCAAACCTGGCCGGGGTCGATGGATTTTTTAGGATGGAAAAATCCAAGGAGCAAGTCCTCTGGGAGGGACTTTAAGCTGTGGGTCCCGAGTCTGAAGATTTTCAGCCTCGTAAAAGATACTTAAGCCCGAATGAAGAGGCATCTAAGCAAAATTTTTACCAAATTTTCCAGTCCTAGTACTACCTGGTTTCCTAGTTGTCAGTATGAGGCAGAACACTGACCACGGACCACTCAAATGACAACAGTACGAAAACAAGACAAGTGTAACTAAATAAGTATGGTTCAAATTCTTCCCTGTAGGGGAAGAGCGCCTAGATCTCTGTTAAGGGAAACATAGGCTTACAAGAAAAAATTAAACCTTATAGTGATTTTTTCCCTATAAAAGTTAAATATTTATCAAGCAATAATTGAACTGTTGCAAATATGCAGGATGTAACAAATATAGTGGGCCAAATTTCAGGTACAGATTTCTCATATGTATGTGTGAGAATGTGTTTTCCATTTTTTTATTTGAATTTATGTAGGTAGAACGGTGGCAGAGAATACCCAAATTTTTCCAAGTAAACATTAAGATAAGTCCATGGACAGAACTCTAGGTATCAATTTATGTATAGTGCTAGCATTAAATGATCTTTCAATGCAGGACGATTATGGAGATTATAATTTGTTCTTATTTCTATAGCTTCTTCAGTAACTTCTTAATCATAATTGATATTTCAATTCAAATTTCTTTTATAAATTATTAATTTCAAGAATGCTACTGCAATTATATACTACAATTTTATTTATCAGGTTGTATTGTGATGAAGATTAAAAATCATGCAAGCAGGATAGGCAAAACTTTAATATAGGCCCTACAGATGACCAATTCCAAAAAGGTCATCCCTATATACATTTTTTTTTTTAGTTATATTCATGCATGTCATTACATGAAACCACTAATATTGTGGGGTTAGATTCTAAAGTTCACTTTTTGAGACAAATTTCGCGTAATTTAGTCAAAAAAATCATTAACTGGTTTTCATAAAAAAAAGTCCATTCCACCAATCCCACACATTAAAATGGATTACATTACTATTTTATTTTAAATTAAATATTGATTGACAACTTAAATCTACACTCACATATGACTGATTTTCTTGGAAGAAATTAACAATACATAAAATAGTATGGCACTGATCAATCGAACTACGCCTTAAAGTTTAAATTATTTATACATTAGAAGGTTATGTCAAAACACGTCAAAGCAAACATGCACATTAAGATTACAGACGTACCGATCCCTACCATAGAGAACCGATAACCTAAACACGTTAAATTGAGAAGAATCAGAGAGAACGATAACGAATGATTCGATATAATGAATGGTTTTCCTATTCGATATATAAATCGATAGTCATACAATTAGAAAAAACATGGATGCAATTTGGGTTGACTACGTATCAGGCAATGATTAAATTATATTTGACGAATTCTCCTGGCGCTTCATTATCATTTATCACCCATAACATCATTGAGGTAACGTAACTCCGCCTTCAAGGCGCCCCAACTTCAGAAGTGGGTTACAATTAAGCCAATGCCAGGAGAGAATACCAGAAATATCGAAATGACAACCTGGAGCATTCAAAAAAAAAATAATTGAATAAGAAAAAAGCAACAATAAAAGAGGTCATGACATAATATCAGACAAATGGCCAGAGTTCGAACCTATAAAGAGGAGGGTTGACATTCATATATATTTTTTTATTTAAAGATGTATTTAACATCTAGGTCATACAGCATCTATTTTATTCATTACTTCGTTTTTTTTTTTGTATTTAACAATCTTATAAAATCTGCCTTGATGATTGGGGAAAAAATCAGGTGGCAAAGGCCTAATGTATCTTGACTGCACGCAATGCTCCTGCCTGGATCTGTGCTTCATGTTCCAGCATTTTTTTAGCTGCTCACCAGTACGCGTTACTGTGTTTGGCATAGAATTAAAATATGCTTAAAGCAAATGAAGATTGTTATTATTATTATTATTATTATTATTATTATTATTATTATTATTATTATTATTATTATTATTATTATTATTGTTGTTGTTGTTGTTGATTCTCCAAATTTTAAATGTAACCCCGTTACAACTACAGTATATTAGGATTACAATTTACAACTAAACATAATACAAGTTTTTATTAAAAATAAAAATTGCGATATTCGAAAAATGTGACTAATGAACATGTGAAACTATTTTCTCTCTCAACATTTTGTATTAAATAATTTGAAAAGAGAAGCACGTAGACCATGTTGCATTTTTTAAAAGTTTGATTCTTAAATGGGGAGAAAAAATTATGAGTACTTGAGAATAAAGTTCTTAGGAACATTAATATACGAAGGGAGAAGAGCTACACGATCTTTATAGGAAACCAGATATAATAAGATCAGTTAAATCTCGTAGACTGCGATGGGCAGGTCATTTGGCACGAATGGGGAATGAAAGAGGGGTCATGGAAGGTTCTTGTAGGAAAACCAAAGGAAAAACGCCCAGACCAAGAATGAGATGGGAGAATAACATTATTAATGATTTGAGGGAAACAGATTATAAGGAGATGATTGGACAACATTAGCTCAGAATAGAGGTGTATGTAGAGCTTATATCCGCGCGGCCATGAATCAGTGAGTTAGTTAGTGATTCTAAAATATACCTTTGTCTCCAAAATATGGGACAATAAAAAAAATAGTTGACTGACAGTTCATAAAGTTTCACCATATTGATTTAACTGTTTTCAACATTTACATGAAATATTTGAAAATATAAACTAAAAATATTATTCCAGATAAAATTTGTGTAAAAATATAAATGGATGTCAGAAATTTACATTACGTATTTTTAAAAAATGTTTTGTTAATTTCACTTTGGTGTTATTTATCCAATATCCACTGCGTTATCAGTTTTGATTTTAATTGCAATTTTATAAACGAAATCGGATACTTAAAGCAAGCATAAGGTAAATTAGATAAAGTTGCTGAATCAGTTCATCAGCTCGTTCATTTCCCATAGTGCCAGCACGACCGTGTATTCTCGACAGACATTATATGACTCCTATATTTATTAATATCCGGTCTGATATGACCTGCGATTGGGTTTTAATTGAAAGAATGGCTTGATTTCAAAACACCTGTGAATCACTAAACACTCGTGCAGTGCACTTATTTTGAACACACCGAAGTACCGATTTTATTTAATGGCAAGTAGCTCTGCCTGAAACACTGAGCAAGAAGAAGCAAGTCTAAACTGTTTTGGGTCAATTTCATTTTCGTAAGTAATGCCACGAGTGGTTTCCAAATTATCTAGAGAATTTGGAAATCAAGAGTGGCATTTGTTAGGACTATTTAACGAATAAAATTAAGCTGTTTACTCAACAAATCATTATTTAACTATAGTTATTTTAAAATATTTATATATTTAATGTAAACGGCGATGTTTGAAAACAAACGAGAAACGATTGGTATGCTTCATTCGCTTCTTTTGTTCATCACTGCAACCAGATCATATTATTTATTGCCAAAGGATCGCAATATTGTAAGAATGCACCCTAGTGGAGAAATTTATAACCAACATTATAGGTATTAATTAATTTCTGATGCCCTATGATGTAAATATGTCAATTATACTTTTTCTGCAACGTAATTTCCTGGAAAATAATTCGTATAAGAAAGGACAAACAGTGATTTCTTTATGTTATGGTATAATCAATTGCTACAAATGTGTTTATATTATCTCCCGCATGCGCTATCTGCTGACATTCATGCACTATATATACAATCTGGTAACCGTATTTCTTAGAGAGTCAGTCACTGCAAAATAATGCTATGACCTATTCAGAATGTTAAAAAAAGGAGGAGCTTTCTTTAATATGATAAACTTTAGTTGATAAATTCGAGGCGAAACGGGACTGTGATTGGTTGTAAATAAAAATCATTGAAATGTGATTGGTCATTGACTCCCATTTGGGGCATGAGTTAAATAGTCATCACAATAAACTACAAAGGCACAATCCACACTGACTTCAGATTATTCATTTGGATAATGAGATCCATTTGTATAAACAAGATACGTATGGGTTTGCTGGCAAGTACTGGAATTGAGATAGACATGATATAAGCTGACAGGTTGTGTACTATGTATTCTACTTCCAGTCCTCCAGTATCTTCAAATATTTTACGATGTTTGCATGTTTCTTTCTACATATACCAGTTTGATATAGAGCTTCAATTCCTGCAATTATTGCTGTAGGATTTGTGCAAATTGTACGATAACTTCGAGTGTTACAAAGCAAGAACCTCACTGAATTTGAGCCAATTTCTTTTGAGTTCAGTGAATACTTAAAACATCTCCCATGCTCGAACACTACAAAATAAGAAGCTCAACAATACAACGTATATTATTTGTATAATCTCTGAATTTAATCCCCAAATGTGTCTCATTGCAATGGTGATCCTTGGAGAAATTTGCTTGATTGGAAGGCTATATGGTTCAGGTGAGCTCTGTAAGTAACTTTTCTATCGAGGATAAGTTCAAGATTAGATACCAGATTCTAATTTAATTTATTTTCCATTAATTTGTATTCTTAGAATTTTATTTTTATTTTCCTTGTGAAAAACATGGCTGTTGACTTTACGGGATTAAATTGTAGCTTAGTTTGTTAGCCCTATTTGAAAATGATGTAAAAAAAGTTGACAATTGTAGTAGTACTGAAATCGTCCTGGCTCTTACTAGAAGGAGAGCGTTATCCACATGCATGATTGATTAGGTTACAACCTTCTGGTAGTTTTGTCGTAGAATGTCATAATTTAATACAATTCAGAAACCAGAACTATATGCAGATTCCTGTGGCACCATTGTTTAATTTCACAGGTTATAGTTTTTCCGCTCTTAGGCCTATAAATTCAATTTTCTTGTTTTTGAAATAACTTAAAGCAAATTTATATCAATTTTTCAACAGTTTTTGTATTTGATTGATGCATGATTTTAGGCCACAAGGCATTATCAAAAGCGCCAGCTATATCCAAAGAATTTAGCAGACCCATGGACTTATGGAAAAGTACATATTTTATCCATTCTACTAATGTAAATACAACATCTTATGTGAATTTATTTGATATGAAATCCATAATGTTTGTTGTTTAGAAGGTTGTGTTTATATAAATAATATAAATCCAGTTTATAATTAATTTTTCAAAGAGTTTACCCATTACGAGCAAAATACTTATAGAGCGAACTGAATTTATGTCGGACTTGATTTGTATTGTTTGATTTAGGTGTGATTTTTGTGTTTGCAGTCTTCCGGTAGTTTGAAAAGAACCCTAAAGTGAAACAACTATTAAACAAATATTTTAGCCCTTAAATTCGCATGTATCCTATAGGATACATCAATTGTTTTAATTCATCCCATAGTTTTAATAAAACAGAAGAAAGCTGAGCTAACGATAAGAAATAACAAATGTTTATGGAATTACACAATCACAATATACCTAATAACAGTTATGCACGATTTCGTTTTCAGTCCGGTCCGTCATATTTAAATAACTGATACCAAAAATTATTGTTTTGCCAATTAGGAGCATATCTATTTTTTGTGTCAGTAAGCATTGTTATATCAATATTTTGATTATTTAGTTCTCTAATTTGTTCTGCTTATTAACTAAATACAATATGTGGCGATTATAATTTTAAAATTTCAGTAAGTAAAACAAAAGTAATGGCATTTTGTGGAAGAAACACTCTGCGTGCAAAAATAATAGAGATGAAATTATTGAATAAGTATCCCACCTTAAATATATAGGATGTGATATCAGCTATGGATATGATAAAGATATTGAACATAAATCTCATCAGTTTCAAGCTATTTGTGGTACAATAAATATAACATTCAATAATAAAACCCATAAACAAACAAAATTAAAATTTTATAAAACAATGGCTGTCCCTGTCCTTTTGTGTGGGAGTGAATATTGGATTATCACTACCAAACAAGAAAGTAAAATCGCTGCAGCCGAGATGAAATTTTTAAGAAGAGTAAAAGGATGCAATAGAATGGACCAGATAAGAAACGAGGATATCCGTGAAGAACTGCAGATCTACTCCATAAAAAGAAAATATATTTAACAACAAGAATCAGTGGAAAGGCATGTAGAAAGAATGGAAGAAAGTAGATAACCAAATAAAATCTTACATTATTTTTCCGAGAGGAAGAAGAGATGTCGGACGTCCTCGGAAGAGACCGGGATCGAACCCGGGACCTCATGAACAGTAGTTAGGAACGCTGACAACTAGCCCATATAGCTGGTCTTATAAGCTTACGTAGGTCTATATTGTGCTCAACAAAGCAGTTCAAACACATTATTCTTCAGTATTTTCCACGAATTTCTTCTTCTATCCTCATTGTCCAAGATTCAAAAGTGGGAGAACCAAGCATATTGCTTAAGACGGTATTATGTGACGCCTGTGTTCGATATATCCCGCATCAAAACTCTGGGTCAGCCATAGTACGTAATGGTTTTTGGAGAGGCTTCTTCGATCGAAATTTTTCTACCAAAATTGAAAATTCATTTCTCCATTAATAATAGTCAAATTTCATTCTTTCTTTCTCTCTCTTTCCTTAGCTTAATCTCTCCCTTTGTATATACTTTTCGTGCCCCACGTCACTTGGGACATAAATACACGGCCTGTCAGAAGAGTATTTTTAACCTGATCATATAATAATGTTTTGACCACACGAGAACACTGAGGGCCTCTCCGAATGAGGGATAAGCTCAATGTCAGGACCACCTCCGAGACAACACGAAAATTTGAGAAAAGGCACACAATTCACTTAGCCTACATAGTAACACCAAATAAAGCGAATATGATAGAATGGTGATGATGGATTGGCGGTGTTCGAGGATTGTTTGGGAGTTGGCGTTTCTCGACATTTGTCTTTCAGGTGAAGAAAAGCTCCCAAACAATTTCACGCAGGAAATTTTTCTGATCAGGGATGGACCCCGGCAACGACGTTACGCACACACACACACACACACACACACACACACACACACACACATATGTATGTGTGTAATTATTATCGCTGTCTACTAAATGGGGTTAAATGATATTTGTAAAACAATGTAACAAAAATATGTTCATGAAAACAACCTTCATAACTTCATTCATTGAAACTGAAAATTAATTAAGGATACAAATTCTGCACAAACCTAACTGAAAATTGGATAAAAAAACTTAATACTGAAACAGTGCGAAGTTGTAATTAGCTAGGATATTCAACTCATGATTTGCGTAAAGAAAGATTCACTTATTAGAACGCTTAAGTGATCTTATGCAGCAGAAACATTTTAAAAACTATATATATATATATATATATATATATATTTATTTAAAAAAATATGTGTGAATCTACGGAGTGATAATATATCAATAGAGGCCTATATGTATATGTGACATGAAAAGAAAAATAAATGCCTGAACCGGGATTTGAATCCGAGACATCTAAATTTACACCTTATAGAGCTACGAATTACTCCACTAAATGGTAGCTCACTAACATATAAAGTTAGATATCTCAGGCTCAAATTCCGGTCCAGGCATTTATTTTTCTTGTAATCAAATGGTAAAGAGAAAAATTTATGCCTCAACCGGGAATCGAACCCTGAACCTTCAGCTTTCCGTGCTGGAGCTCTATCCATTGAGCTAATTTTTCTTTTTCATGTCACATTTGACATTCATTACTTAACGTCAACATTTAATTATAACATCGATATATATATATATATATATCCATCCATAGTAATTCTGCCCGAAGGCAGGTCCTTCACTGCAATCCTAGCATTTTCATGCTATACTTGCAGCTTTACTAGGGAATTGTGTAAGTGTGGTAGCTTCCCGTTGCTTTCCACACCGGTGAAGGATGATGGTGATGATGATAATGATAAGGATGATGATGATGGCCATATGATTTCGGGGACTGTTTGGACCTTAAAGTTTTCCTGACATTTGTCTTATAGGTGAGGAAAAAACACGATAAAAACCTCACCCAGAAAAACTGCCCCGACCGGGGATCGAACCCGGTCTCGCTGCGTGACAAGGCAGCACTGTACCTCGAGACCACAGCGGTGGACTTAAAAACTATATATATATATATATATGTGTGTGTGTGTGTGTGTGTGTGTGTGTGTGTGTGTGTGTGTAAATCTACGGAGTGATAATATATCAATATAGGCCTATATGTATATGTGACATGAAAAGAAAAATAAATGCCTGAACCGGGATTAAATCCGAGACATCTAAATTTACACCTTATGGAGCTTCCAATTACTCCACTAACATATAAAGTTGGACATCTCAGGTGCAAATTCCGATTCAGGCATTTATTTTTCTTTTATAAGATTCATGATGTGTTCCGTTGAGGTTTATTCAAAATTAATATAAAATTATAGAATATTATATTAATTTGTTTTTCTTCTCGTCACATTTAGCATTCATTACTTAATGTCAAAATGTAATTATACCATTGATATATAGGCCTATATAAATTAAAAATATATAAATACAAATCTATGGAATAGTAGCAGCAGTAACAATGGTATTTTGTTTAATAGGATGTATGACAATTCAGATTAGGTCTCAATTCAAAGCTGGGAGTAAAAGGACCTCTTATTTTACGTGCCTTAAATCTATAACATAGAACCCAAGGCTTTTACTTCCCTTCCGAAGGAAAGCTATACTCAGCATTTTTACGCCCAGAAAAATCCATCGATCCGGGCGGTTTGAATACTCAAACTTTAGAACCAGAGAATCAAGGTCATTATTTATCCGTCGGGACCGACTTACTACATGGATCTAAATTTTAATTAACTCGCTGGCACTAGCGAACACGGAGGTTCATGATTGCGCAGACATAAGTTCTGCATACGTACAGTACCGAACTAATTATACCAATCATTTCCTGTATAATTCACCTTCCTCAAATAATCTTAATGCTATTCTCCCATTTCGTTCTTGACCTACAAGTGGGGGCTTTACTTCTGGTTTTCCTACAAGAAGTTTCCATGTCTCTCTTTCATTCCCCATTTGGGCCACACATGTCTTGCCAATCACGTCGCAAGACTGTGATTACACTGGTCAACATGATTTTTTGTCTCATGAGTACCAATAGTTGTACTTAATGCAGTTTTTTTAATCGTGTTTTCAAATATGTATTCAGAATTTCTCCATCACCCACAGTATTTTTTTTAATTTCAATTTCAATTAATGGATTTAAATAGTTATTTTTTTTAATAAACTTTTTTCGTCCATTTGTCCATTGTATAATAAAACGGGGAACACTTTCATCAGGAGATTTCAGCTATGGAAAGATATATCAAGGCAAATGGAATCCTAATATGCTGGCCGATTATTGTTGGACCATCAAGAGGGATGCTCCACAGGCGAAATATAGCAGAAAATCGTAATTTACTTTCTAGGTGAGTCCGAATGTTCGAATATTGTATAGTTACGAATGTAGAAAATATTAAAGTGTTTGAAATTATAAATGCCTGTCTATCGGAAACCTTGCGTCATGAAGAAAAACCGATAACATATTTGAATTCAGGAGAAAAAATACTATCAAAATCACATGTTTCTTTCTGAGACAAAAAAAAGTTCATTTTTTTGTTGCTCAGTGTAATTACATCAGGTCTCCCATAAATATCATATAACTCATTTTATTTAATTTTCTCCGTTCACCGTCAATTTGCCTCCTCTTTGGTTAAAAAATTCTTAAGCACTTTACTCTCAAATAAATCCAACCATAGTAATTCTGCCCGAAGGCAGGTCCTTCACTGCAATCACAGCATTTTCATGCTATGCTTTCAGCTTTACTAGGGAATTGTAGGTGTGGTAGCTTCCCGTTGCTTTCCACACCGGTGAAGGATGATGATGATGATGATGATGATGGCCATATGATTTCGGGGACCGTTTGAGCCTTAAAGTTTTCCTGACATTTGTCTTACAGTTGAGGAAAAACCTCGATAAAAACCTCACCCAGAAAAACTGCCCCGACCGGGATCGAACCCAGGCCCGCCGCGTGACAAGGCAGCACGCTACCTCGAGACCACAGCGGTGGACTCTCAAATAAATATGCCGTAATATTTTCTCATATCCTCTTCTTAATTAAAATGCCATGTTTCCGTATCCATAACTGAAAAAAAATTGCCGTTTTATATATTATTTGATCTAACATTTCTAAAAGAAGTTAAACATTGGAATAAATTTGTATAAATAATTTTGAGATTCCCGAAGAATTACGAACGGAATCAGTCATGGGATATGTGCAAAAATACATAAATAACTGGAAACCTCACGTAAGAAGAATGAGCAGACCAAGAATACCACGTCAAATCTTAAATTATTACCAGCCATCAGGCAAGAGATCATTGGACAGACCCTTCAAACGTTGGATTCAGACCGTAACAGACCGCTAGGTCTATCACATGAAAGGAAGAAGAAGAAGAAATAAATTGATAGACGGATTATTTAAGGGTTTCGATTCGAGTTTTAAAAAAGTACAAATTCATAAATAATATACAACATAGGAACTATAATATAGGTATATAGCATGTTACAGAAATAGACGAAAGTTATGGTGGTATGATCAGGTCCTAAAAGAGCAGTCGATCATTATGTTTTAGTGATATTTATGCTACCCTCTGTATCCGAGATTCATAGGTTAAAACCTGGCTAGGAACGATTGATTTTATCAGGGCATAAAAATCACAGGTATGACCTCGCGTCGTAGATTTACGGCGATTAAAATATCATTAAGCATGAAATAAGAGGTCTTCGAGAAAACATATCGGGATTTCGTGCCCAGCTTTAAATCTCGACGACTATTTAACTCATGCCCCAAATGGGAGTCAATGACCAATCACGTTTCAATGATTTCTGTTTTACAACCAATCAGAATCGTGTTTCACCAAATATTTATCAGTGTTATGATTACCATATTAAAGAAAGCTCCTCCTTACAATATTGCGTTCCTTTGGCAATAAATAGTATGATCTGGTTGCAGTGATAAACAAATGAAGCAGTAGAAGCGTACCTATCGTTTCTCATTTGTTTTCAAACATCGCCGTTTACATTAAATATATAAATATTTTAAAATAACTATAGTTAAATAATGATTTGTGAGTAAACAGCTTAATTTTATTCGTTAAATAGTCCTAACAAATGCCACTCTTGATTTCCAAATTCTCTAGATAAATTCACTCCTCACTTCGTGAGTCGTGAATTTATCGATAATTTGGAAATCACTCGTGGCATTACTTATGATAAAGACCTGATATTTTAAAGAGAGTAGATATGTAAAACATTACTACTAATGTTAAGACAGAATAGATTATTCACGTATTGCCTAGCAGGTCATATGAAAGGGTACAAAAAAAAACAGATAAGTTACTTTTTCCTTCAAACTTACAAAACGTGCATTTAGTTAGCCTATACAGCATCCATATTTCTACCTGTATGCCAAATTTTGTAGGAAAATAAATCCATGAAAAAGCTGTATGTATTACGGTTTCCAACTTCTAAATTATAGTGCTTTCGATGGTGAATCTAATGATATCTCAAAATCCTTTTCGACAAAAAGTGACTTATCTAGTTCTTTCTTTATACCCTTCATATATTAATTCTGGTATCGTATTACATACTAAGACATAGGTCTATAGAGAATACTATGATTTTGTCATTAAATGCAGTATTTGTGTATTAATATTAAATATTTCATCTGGATATTATTTTTTTTTAATTTCGTGTTACTGTACCCCTGTAAGGAGATAAAACAAATTCTACTATGATACCTCGACCGAAAAACAAGAGAAAGGACGGACATTTAAAATTGAACATAACGTGAGAAAATGGGAATAAAAAACAATATTTCGAGAGAAAAAAAATCTCACAAAAACGGCTTTTAGGAAGCCCTGGATTAAGATATTTGGATACTGATTTTTAAGTGTTGAAGAGTATTGACAACAATGGAAAATCGTTCAAAATTGAAATGGTGTATTACACTGAGCAACAAAAAAGGAACTTTTTTATTTAACATTTTCATCATCATCATCATCGTCCTTTCAAGTATTAGGCCCAGTGGCCCGTTACGGTCTCCCGCCATCTACACCGTCATTTTAGCACAGTTCCAATAATGGATCACATTTTGTCTCAGAAACAAAAATATGTGATTCTGATAGTATTTTTTCTCCTGAATTCAAATATGATATCGGTTTTTCTCCATCACGCAAGGTTTCCGAGAGACAAGAATTTATAATTTCAAACACTTTAATATTTTCTACATTCGTAAGTACACAATATTCGAACATTCGGACTCACCTAGAAAGTAAGAAATGCCGATTTTCTGCTATATTTCGCCTGTGGAGCATCCCTCTTGATGGTCCAACAATAATCGGCTAGCATTTTAGGATTCCATTTGCCTTGATATATCCTTTCCATAGCTGAAATCTCCTGAGTTAGCTCATTTGGTTTTATTTTACAATGGACAAATGGACGAAAAAAACGTTTATTAAAAAAATAATTATTTAAATTCATTAATTGAAATTGAAATAAAAAACTGTGGGCGATGGAGAAATTCCGAATACATATTTGAAAACACGATACAAAAACTGCATTAAGTACAACTATTGGTACTCATGAGACAAAAATCATGTTGACCAGTGTTATTGTCATTTCAGCAACCAAGAGTTCCATACCTCGAAATTATTTATAAAAATAATGAGGTAAACGAAGCTAAAAATCTAGAAGAAGGTAATATTTCGTTTGAGGAATCTTGCATTACCACAAAATATTTGTTGTATAATAATTACTTAGAAACAAATAACTTACTCTTAAGTTCCTGTAATGCTTTGTATTCATAAGTATGATAATATGCAACATTGTTATCAGGCACTTTAGTTTGTGTTGCCATTTTGGCATTGACTTCGCAAAAAAAATAAATAAATAAAAATAAAGCACTTATACTCTCTCAGATATTATTTCACTATCACATTGGTCAAGAGTCTATCCTCGAAACAACACTTAAGTCTTAAATATCCATTGACACTCAAGAAGTTACGCAAACACCAACACATAACGGAAGAGATTCGTAAATAATGCAATCACTAAGGTTTGCCGTTTACTACAGAAGCGATTTCCTTATCTTCTGAATGTACCATCATTTATTCACGACCGTTTTTTCTCATTTGTTACGTAAACACGTTTTGTTTCTCTTCCCATAACCTGTGTAGGAGTACCAATCGCACAACAGTCGCAGTTCGAATGTACAAAACAAATGGAGAGCATAATTATTTACCCAAAGTTCGACTTTGGTCACGTGTTTATTTGATCTGTTTCCCTCATCGCATAAAGAGGAGACAGCACTGATTAGCGTAACTTGGGATTTGATAAGAGTTATTTAATGGTTCGAAAGATATGAAAGCGTTAAAAAAAAGGGCATGTCATTGGTGCTCTGGATTTGTAGCCGTATTGAAGATAAACAAGGAATAAGGAAGGGGAGTTGTGGAGTCAATGTCTTCGCAATTGGTATTTAACAATGATGAAACTTAACTGATACATTGAGGACATAGTTTTGTGTATTATTTAAACTATGATATTCGTGACATCCAATTATCTTATTATTTACACAATTTTATCTGCACTTGCGCAAACTCACTTCATAATTGTAAGATTAGTAAATTGTGACTATATTCTCATTAACAGTAACATCAATTATGTAAGTACAGAATGCGGTACAAGTAATTTAATCATCATCATCATCAACAACAACAACAAGGATTAAGCCCAATGGCCTGTTCCGATCTCATTATAGGTCGAATTGGTCCTTCCATCTCTTCAATGGTCTTCCCAACATTCTTCTCCCTTTTGGTTTATAATTATACATTCTTCTTGGTATGCGCTGTTCATTCATTCGTAATACGTGCTGAAGATAAGCATTTTGATAATATTTTATTCTTTCACAGAGTTAATCACTACATATATATTTTTACTGCCCCATGTTGTCCTTTTGGACATTTCTAGTGTTCTCTCCTGGCATTGGCGTAATTGTAACCCACTTCTGAAGTTGGGGCGTTTGGAAGGCGGGGTTACGTTGCCCCGATGATGAGTGATGATAGTGGTGCGCCAGGAGAGTCCTTAATCCTAAGCTTAATCTAAGATGAATTTGAATGATGATGATTGCGATGGCCATATGTTGTTCGGGGTCCGTTTGGGCCTTAAAGTTTCCTGACATTTGTCTTACGGGTGAGGAAAAAACCCGATAAAAACCTCACCCAGGAAACTGCCCCGACAGGGGATCGAACCTGGGTCCGCTGCGTGACAAGGCAGCACGCTATCTCGAGACCACAACGGTGGAAATCACTACATATGGTTGCAAGGAAAAAAAAGTTAGATTGGTAGAAACTGGGATTTGAATACGGGACCTTCAGAATATAGGCTAATCTCAAACACTACTAGTAGATTATATTCTGAAGGTCCCGTATTCAAACCCCAGTTTCAACCAACCTGTTTTTTTATCCTTGCAACCATGTGTAGTGGTTTAACTGACTTACGCCGCACCTGTATATTCTCTGTCGGAGTATTTACACTTATTTATTATATTATATAAAACTTTCCTCATTAGAGGATTGCCACAAGAACAAAGATGAAATACATTTTATAAATACATTTAAAAATTTCAAATTGTAATTGAAGTATATTCTATAAAGTAGAAATTTTGTAAAGATAGTTTCGTAAAATAAAAATTGACCCTCTAGTGGCAGCGATGGCAATTTTAGAAAGATGCACTCTGTCCAAATCTAAGAAATACCAAAATTTAGCTCAGAATCCTGGCATAGTACCTCTTGCCCTGATCATCAGTCCTGTGACAGTTATGCTATCTAATTGGTATTTATCTTTGTAATAGTCTACTGTTGGCTCATATATGTTTTTTTTTTTCAGAGTCACCTTCCTCAGGTTGGCCACTTATCGGTCTTACAGTCTCAAAACGAATTGTGGGCTCTAATACCATACCAATTTTAGAAGATGGTCTAAATGAGTTTATTTTTATTTACTTATTTATTTATTGGGACATAATAGATCGGAGTATTGCTTCCTTAGGAAGAAAAGAAACCCTCATATACTGCGTTATATATTTGTGGCACGTAAAAGAAATCAAACTTAAAATAAGATAGGCTCTACATCTGAGCATGGATCATTTAATAACATATTACCTACAGTCCGCCATTGGTCTCGAAGATCGCGGATTCAAACCCGATCTAGTAGAAGAATTTTAAGTTTCTAAAATCAGCAATTTTATTTTAAAGTTAATGTTCTAAGTGGGAGAAAAATTATAGCCTATAACCATTAGCGAAAAATGTTTTCTAGCTAGAGCTATTATTTGTGGGTGGTGGTACTAGCAGCAGTAATATTGTATTACAGAGAAATATTAATCTTTCTTATAAACTGTGGCAAAAGCTTAATACACAGCAAAACATCTAGGAGTATTTATGGATAAAAATTTTAATTGGAATAAACAAATAAAAACATTTGCAAAACAATCTTCTCAATAACACACTCATTAAATCATATAAGAAATTGTTTACCGTTTGCTCTAAGGAAAATGTTAAGAAACACTTGCAATGCCCCATTTTGATTATTGTGATACTCTTTTTACTGACATAAATACTGTTCTTACCCAAAGATTCCAACGTGTTCATAATTTTTGCATACGTTTTATTTGTGGTATTCGCAGATTTGATCACGTTACACCATCCCTGGAACAATTGTCATGGCTTCGTCTACAAGATCGTTGAACCATCCATTTCCTATCTCTTCTTTATAAAATATTACACACATCATTACCTTATTACTTATCTCGCCGCTTCACTAGACTCTCTGATGCACATAAATTAGATACTCTATCCCATCAGCACATTGCCATTTATATCCCTCCTCATCATACTATCTATTACTCGAAATCTTTTGTAATTTCTCTTGCTAGAACATGGAATTCTCTTCCACCCTATGTCGGAGACTGCCAAACTTTACCATTTTTCAGAAACAAATTGAAAATAAAATTATTAACAAAAACACGTCACTAATATTACTTTTTTAACTATTAATATTTTTTTCATTATTTAATAAAAATACTATTAAGATTTGTCAATATATTTACCTAATGTCTTATATATAAGCGATAGATTAATTAATTAGAGTTTATTACTTTCTTTGTATATATTTTTTCTTTTCTTTTTATGTATAGTAGATTCGAGCTGTTATTCCTTTGAGTATACATTATTCTATTAGTTTCATTTTAATTGATTTAATTTTATTATATTATTGAACATTATAAGTCCACCGCTGTGGTCTCGAGGTAGCGTGCTGTTTTGTCACGCAGCGGGCCCGGGTTCAATTCCTGATTTGAACAGGCTCCTGGGTAAGTTTTTTTCGGGGGTTTTCCTCACCTATAACACAAGTGTAAGGAAACTTTAAGGCCCAAACGGACCCCGAACATCATATGGCCATCGCAGTCATCATCATTTATTTCGTCCAAGTTTGAATCCCTTGTTAACTAATTGTTTCCATTCATCAAGAATGCCGTCTAAATATATAATAAAAAGCGTTGGAGAAAAGCTACACTCCTGTTTTATACCACAGTTAGTTCTAATTTCTTCTGTTAATTTTCCATTTATTTCAATTACTATTTTTATATCTTCATATAAACTTTGAATAGTTTCTATTAGGTGTATCGCGTATCTTTTTATTTTATTTTATTTTTTGCATTATCTTCCATAATAAAGGGCAGTTCACTTTGTCGAAAGCTTCTTACAGGTCTATAAAGGCCATGTGGGTATCTTCATTAAACTCTCTGTTTTTCTATAATCTGATTCTTTGTAAAAACATTGTCCATACATGATCTACCAAGTCTAAATCCACTCTGTTCCTCACTGATTTGCACATTACTCAATACTTTCAATCTCGAATTAATAATTCTTGCATAAATTTTACACGTAACATTTAGTAAACTTATCCCTCTGTAGTTCTTACACTCATTTCTTTGCCCTTTCTTAAACAATGAAATAGTTTTTGCAAACTTCCCATTCTTCTGGAATTTTTTTTTCTTCTCCAACACACATTCAATAAATGTAATAATCGTTGCTCTAATATTAATCAACACATTTAAATATTCCTATTGTAATTTTATCTGTACCCGGAGCCTTTCCATCTTTATATTTTTTATGGCATCTTGCAATTCCTCTAATGTTATTAAATTTACTGTTCTTTCCTCTTGTTCTTCACTCTGTGTATTCTCCTTGTATTGTCTCATAACAAATCCTTATAATAGCTTATTCATTCTTCTTCCGTTATACATGATAGTATAGCTTTGTCCCTTTCTGTTGATTTGAGATGCCTCATTACTTTCCATGCTATATTTTACCTTCCATAAGTATGAAGCTCAATTAGTGACAGAATCTGTTCCAAGATTCGAGATGGGTTTCTTTTATTTTTACTTTCGCTATATTTCTTTTTAATTTATAATCTTCCATTTGTCATTATTATTTATTTGAAGATATTTTAGATATCGATATGTTTCTTTCTTGTCCTTTACTGCTGTTTGTATATCTTCGTTCCAATACCAGGGCCTTTTATTCTTCTTCTTTTCTTTTTATAACCAAGAACTTCTTTTGCTGTTCTCCATGTTATATTTTTTATACTTTGATGTTATTTTTCTAATTCATTTTCCGTTTTAGTCGTGGCTAAATATTGTGTCATCCTTTACTGGAGCAGATATCTTATACTCTCTTCTTTTAATGGTTGTGTATTAAATATCTCTTCCTTTACATTCCTCATTTTCTTCAATTCTGCATGTATTTAGATTTTTTCATTTAGCTAAAATGTATATTTATGAAATTACCAAGTAGTGGTCCGTGTATAATTCTGCTCCTCTGCAAACTGTTGTATCTTTAATGCAATTTTTAATTAAAAAGAATTGATCTTGAAAATATAAATTTAATTAAACATTCAATTTTGTAA
This sequence comes from Diploptera punctata, assembly GCA_030220185.1. Classification (NCBI taxonomy): domain Eukaryota; kingdom Metazoa; phylum Arthropoda; class Insecta; order Blattodea; family Blaberidae; genus Diploptera; species Diploptera punctata. The sequence continues at coordinate 257,958 of JASPKZ010009384.1, forward strand.
GAATAAGTAATGATTTCTAGAAAAATCATGTATCTAAGGAATAGAGATAATTTTGTACCGATGTTTTATGTTTTTTATGTTTTATGAGCAATAAAAAATAAACTTTTTGTCTCAGAAAGAAAAATATGTGATTCTGATAGTATTTTTTCTCCTGAATTCAAATGTGATATCGGGTTTTCTCCATCGCGCAAGATTTCCGAGAGACAGGAATTTATAATTTCAAACACTTTAATATCTTCTACATTCGTAACTAAAAAATATTCGAACATTCGGACTCACCCAGAAAGTAAAACAATGACGATTTTCTACTATATTTCGTCTGTGGATAATCCCTCTTGATGGTCCAACAATAATCGGCCAGCATATTAGGGTACAATTTGCCTTGAAATCTCTTTTCCATAGCTGAGATCTCCTGAGTTAGCTCATTTGATTTTATTCTACAATGAACAAATGGACGAAAAAAGTTTACTTACTTACTACTTACTCACTGGCACTATCGAACCCATAGGTTCATGGCCGCGCGGACATAAGCTCTCCATACATCCCTATCCTGAGCTAATGCTTTCCAATCATTCCCTGTATAATCTACTTCCCTCAAATCATAGTTAATGTTATTCTCCCACCTCATTCTTGGTCTACCAACTGGACGTTTTCCCTCTGGCTTTCCTACAAGAAGCTTCCATGCAAGTCTTTCATTCCCCATACGTGCAACATGTCCTGCCCATCGCAGTCTACGAGACTTAACTGATCTTATTATATCTGGCTTCCTATAAAGACCATATAGTTCATTGTTCTGCAATCTTCTCCATTCACCTGTTTGTTCATCTCTCTTTGGTCCAAAAATTTTCCTAAGTACTTTATTCTCAAATACTTGTAATCTCCTTTCCACCCTTAAAGTAAGAGTCCATGTTTCGCACCCATATAATATAACTGGTAGAATAATAGTTTATATATTTTCAGTTTAACGTTTTTTGAAAAGAGTTGGGACATCAAGAGTTTCTGCAATGCATAATAGCACGCATTTCCAGAATTGAGCCTATGCCACTTTTACAATATCTATAATAAATAACTGTAGGCATTTTCCCTAACATCCGGTCTCTAATGATAACTATAGTTTTATGTAACAAGTAATTTGATACAATGTTTGAGATTGCACTTTTTCAAGGTGGTACTTTGCATACAATTTTTGATCAGCTGATTTCAATTGTAATTATTGAGTTAATAAAAATCAGTAATGAGATAAGTGCATGTCGAGATAAGATAAAACTGTAGTGTCAGTAAATAGTATTAATATGGTTGTCATTCAAGCCTTTCTCTTCTGTCTTGATAAGCGCTTTTCTTAAGTGTGGGCTGTGAAGCAAAACTGTCACAGAACTCATTATTGACAGACGTGAAGTAAGCTTAAGTACGGAATGTCCCACAATTTAAGTCCGCAAAGATAGAGAATGTCTTCCTTATTGGTCCGCAAAGATAGAGAATGTCTTCCTTATTGGTCCGCAAAGATAGAGAATGTCTTCCTTATTGGTCCGCAAAGATAGAGAATGTCTTCCTTATTGGTCCGCAAAGATAGAGAATGTCTTCCTTATTGGTCCGCAAAGATAGAGAATGTCTTCCTTATTGGTCCGCAAAGATAGAGAATGTCTTCCTTATTGGTCCGCAAAGATAGAGAATGTCTTCCTTATTGGTCCGCAAAGATAGAGAATGTCTTCCTTATTGGTCCGCAAAGATAGAGAATGTCTTCCTTATTGGTCCGCAAAGATAGAGAATGTCTTCCTTATTGGTCCGCAAAGATAGAGAATGTCTTCCTTATTGGTCCGCAAAGATAGAGAATGTCTTCCTTATTGGTCCGCAAAGATAGAGAATGTCTTCCTTATTGGTCCCCAAAGATAGAGAATGTCTTCCTTATTGGTCCGCAAAGATAGAGAATGTCTTCCTTATTGGTCCGCAAAGATAGAGAATGTCTTCCTTATTGGTCCGCAAAGATAGAGAATGTCTTCCTTATTGGTCCGCAAAGATAGAGAATGTCTTCCTTATTGGTCCGCAAAGATAGAGAATGTCTTCCTTATTGTACTAATAACACTGGTCAACATGATTTTTGTCTCATGAGTACCAATAATTGTATTTAATGCAGTTTTTTATCGTGTTTTCAAATATGTATTCGGAATTTCTCCATCACCCACAGTTTTATTTCAATATCAATTAATGGTTTTAAATAATTATTTTTTAATAAACTTTTTTTCGTAGTATTGTTGGCCGATAGCGAGGAGATACTAAAGGACAACACGCACACACTATTGAGTATCACTAAGAAATTAGGACTGGAAGTAAATATCAATAAAACTAAATATATGGTCACACGTAGAAATACATTATATTATGGAAATGAACAGCTAATGACAAATGAGGGAAATTTTGAGGAAGTGGCTGAATTCAAATACCTAGGAACAATAATCACAAATAGGAATGAGATGCACAAAGAAATTAAACACAGGCTCAATTCTGGAAATGCGTGCTATTATGCATTGCAGAGACTCTTGATGTCCCAACTCCTTTCAAAAAACGTTAAACTGAAAATATATAAAACTATTATTCTACCAGTTATACTATATGGGTGCGAAACATGGACTCTTACTTTAAGGGAGGAAAGGATATTACGAGTATTTGAGAATAAAGTTCTTAGGAAAATTTTTGGACCAACGAGAGATGAACAAACACGTGAATGGAGAAAACTACATAACAATGAATTACATGGTCTTTATAGGAAGCCAGATATAATAAGAACTGTTAAGTCTCGTTGACTGCGATTGGCAGGACATGTTGCACGTATGGAAGCTTCTTGTAGGAAAGCCAGAGGGAAAACGCCCAGTTGGTAGACCAAGAATGAGGTGGGAGAATAACATTAACTATGATTTGAGGGAAGTAGATTATACAGGGAATGATTGGAAAGCATTAGCTCAGGATAGGGATGTATGGAGAGCGTATGTCCGCGCGGCCATGAACCTACGGGTTCGATAGTGCCAGTGAGTAAGTAAGTATTGTAAAAGTGACTTCATACAAGTTCATACCTACGACCTTAAAGTTGTTTTCCATGAACTTAATTTTGCCTATAAATGCCTATTTCAGCCCACAATGCCTATAAATGCCTATTTGCCATTTTTCTCGAAACTAACTTAGTATTTCAATTAAATTAATTGAAATGGACAAACTTCATGACACTTACCATTGCATAGAAGCCTGTAAGTGACTGGAAATATTATTTTTTTATGTTGGTAACACTGAATTCAGTCTGTAGTCCTCGTTCATAAACAGTTGCTTCAAAGACAAAGTGGTGCGACAGGTGTACGTGGTTTTTTTTAACCTTTAGAACAATTGTTTTACGATGCCTAAAGAACGGACAACAGTAAACAGTAAGAAAAACTGACCAATTTCGTGAAAGAATTTGGTGCGGAAATATTCTAAAGTGACGGTTCAATATTGTTTTGCAAAGTGTGTAAAATTTCAGTGAATTGCGCGATGAAGTGTCATGTTTCGCAGCACGTACACACTGCAAAACATACGTATGCTCTTTGTAAAAAGGTAAAACTAGTTCCAAAATCATCTCTGATATCTTCGTATGTTAATGATAGCATATGTTTATTTCTGCACGTAAGGCTGTAAAAATGTATGTTGTACTCCATTTTTGTAAGCACCAATTTTGAATTTTTTAGTGCCTATATTAATGATTTTTAGTGCATTTTTGCCTGCCTATTTTGAATTTTTTAAGTGCCTAACATCCGGACTCTAGTTATCATTACACTAAAATAAACTTCTTCTTCTTCTGCTTGCATTTTTATCTTGTTTCAATATGCGTTGATACTGCCTTAATGCACTTTCTTCATTGTACTTTTGTCAATCTCTTCAATTCTCCAATCTGTCTCCCATTTCATCTTAATATTTCCTTTATACCATTCCCTCAGCCTCCCTTCTCCTCTTTTCTCTTCTATCCTTACATTCGTATGTTTAGGTCCTTTTTTTTCTTCCATTCTCTCTACAAGTCCAAACTACCTCAATTGTACTCGTATCATACTGAACTTTTATTCAATCGAAAAATATTTTAATCCCTCCCTAATATTTTCATTCCTTTTTTTTTTTTTTAATCTATTATTGTCTTCCCTATTACACTCCTATAACATTTCATATTCACAGAAGTTATGTTCTTTATTTAGTGATTTCTCACTGGCCAGCTTTCTCCTCCATATAGTAATGTTGTTTCAATTAGGTCTGTTTTCTACGCTTTCATTTCAGTTTTCTGCGTTCGCTAAGTTTTATAGTAATTAATAAAGGGCGGATTCCTATGACATGCCATATTTTTACCAAAGCCTATATTCTAAGCGTCCATCGCTGTGGTCTCGAGGTAGCGTGCTGCCTTGTCACGCAGCGTGTCCGGGTTCGCTTCCCGGTCGGGACAGGTTCCTGGGTGAGTTTTTTTCGGGATATTTCCTCACCTTTAAGCCATAAATGTCAGGAAGCTTAGGGCCCAACGGTCCCGAAAATCATCCGGTCATTATCATCATCCTTCACCGGTGTGGAAAGCAACGAGAAGCTAACACACCTATAGTTCCCTAGTAAAGCTACAAAGCATAGCATGAAAATGTTATGATTGCAGTGAAAGATCTGCCCTCGGGTAGAATTACTATGGATGGATGGACTCTTCTCAAATTCCTCTAATCATTTTCCATCAATCCTCACTATTTCTTTCATAGAATGTAGGTTTATTTTATAACCCTCATTATTTGTTTGTTTTACTTTTTTTACAGAGTTAGACAATGATCTAAATCCAAAGAGCAAGTCCTCCGGGAGGGACTTTAAGCCGTGGGTCCCGAGTCTGAAGATTTTCAGGCTCGTAAAAAATCCTTAAGCCTGAATGAAAAGGCCTCTAAGCAAAATTTTACCGAATGTTCCCGTCCTAGTACTACCTTGGTTTCATAGATGTCAGTATGAGGCGGAACGCTGACCACGGACCACTCAAATGACATCTATACTAAAACAAGTGTAACTAAATTAGCATGGTTCAAATTCTTCCCTGTAGGGGGAAGCGCCTAAATCTCTGTAAAGGGAAAACATAGGCTTACAATACAATAAAAAAAAGACAAGGATGTGGTCTTTCACCAATGCTCTTCATAATATACATGAACTCAATTATTAAAGAATGGAGACTACAACCACATGGCAGTATACCATAGATTATATAATTTAGACACCCTATTATTTGCAGATAACATTGTGTTTATAGCGAATTCAGAAGATGGCCTACAACGTTCATCCCACTCTTTTCACCAAATTGCAATAAACTACAACATGGAAGTCTCAACATAAAAATCTAAAGTCATGGCTTTCCTAGGAAAAGACCCAGTTCGCAGTAAAATTGTTATTAATAATAAAATATTAGAACAAACCAACACATTTAACTATCTCGGATACCAAGTTACATACGAAGAAGAAAGAGATTTTAGCCAAAAAATTATAAAATTTAACAGAGTAACAGGAATTATAAATAATATTTTCAAGTCAAACACACTACAGCATCACACACGAACTAGAATTTATAAAACACTGGCCAGACCCATGTTATGTTACGGCAGTGAGGCCTGGAAATTCGCAGTGTAGATGAACAAAGACTAACTGCGGCAGAAATGAAATTTATGAGACGTACTGCAGGCTACTCAAGAACAGACCATAAAAGGAATTTTGAGATTCTCAAAGAATTACAAACAGAATCAGTCATGGAATATGTACAAAAATACAGAAACAACTGGAAATCTCACGTAAGAATAATGAGCAACGCAAGAATACCACGTCAGATCTTAAATTACCAGCCACCAGGCAAGAGATCTTTGGGCAGACCCTTCAAACGTTGGATTGAGACCGTAACAGACCACTAAGTCTATCACATGAAAGGAAGAAGAAGAAGAAGACTTTTTTTTACTTTCCAGACTTCTGCAGCAAACTTACTGTAAAAGATGAAGGTAAAATTAACTCGCTACAGGAGTAAAGAGGCCTTCGGGTATCAGGAAGTAAAACACTCGGATCTTTCTAGACAAGTGACACTGGATTTCAGTCCGATTGTCTCCCCTATATGATAGATGTCTTTACCTCCAGAACAGGCGTCTGATACTCATTTCCGTTAGAAGCAGAGTCGATCCTGCTAGAAGATTTAGGCCAGTTAAAAAATTCTGACACACCGGGACTCGAATACCTGATCATCCGGATCGTAACGTATTGCATTAACCAACTACGCCCCTAGTAAACTTAAACTATATTTAATTACAGTACTTAGGCGAAATATAGGGTCTTTCGCAATTAGTTTCTATAAATGAAATACTTACTTACCTACTCACTGGCACTATCGAACCCGTAGGTTCATGGCCGCGCGGACATTAGCTCTCCATACATCCCTATCCTGAGCTAATGCTTTCACCCCAGTTGAACCCATGTCCGCATTTCTTGACGGTTATATTTTTACGGTGAAAGATCGTCACTCTTTCGACCAAGGTACTTTTTTCGTCTGGCTTATCACCTTCGACCAGTCCGGCATGGGTAACCCTATCGGCAGCAATGCTATCGCCGGCATAGCTCTCAGGATCATTTAAGCACGCAAGCCACTCCACCACGACAAGGTAAAGATACCATGGAGGGCTATAAATGAAATTGCTATGCAAATTTTCACTTCATTTCTACACAATCGACAATTGTGGTTTCAGTTTAGCATGTCTGTTAGGGCCTACAGATTAGAAATCCACGGGTTATACTTTTTAACAAGATAGGTGGATTTTTTTTAAAACGAAGGTAAAAGTTGTCGGTCCCATGTTACAAATGGTAGGCCATATATTAAATAACCTGTAAGACAAATGTAAAGGAAACTTTAAGGCCCAAACGGTCCCTGAACATCACATGGTCATCGCAATCATCATCATCATTAATATTCATCTTAGATTAAGCTTGGGAATAGGGACTCTCCTGGTGCACCACTATCATCATCATCGCCCATCATATCATCGGGGCAACGTAACCCCGCCTTCCAGGCGCCCCAACCTCAGAAGTGGGTTACAATTACGAAAATGCCAGGAGAGAACACTAGAAAATGTCCAAAAGATAACCTGGGACATTAAAAAAATATATATTTATTAACTCTTAACCCTTAAATTGGCAAAACACAAATTTATTCTGTTAGATATTTGAATGTGGCGGACCGCAGTGAAAACGGAATCTTCTATAACTGTTATTATTAGGTATATTGTATAATTAGATACACATTTAAGTGGTTTCTTTTTGTTCATTTTCTTCTAATGTATTTAAAGTATTAAATTAACTGAACCAACTGATGTATCCAAAAGGGTACATTACGAATTTAAGGGTTAAATATTGAAAGTACATCCATCCACAGTAATTCTGACCGAGGGCAGGTCTTTCACTGCAATCATAGCATTTTCATGCTATGCTTTGCAGGGAATTATAGATGTGGTAGCTTCCCGTTGCTGCTTTCCGCACCGGTGAAGGATGATGATGATGATGGCCGGATGATTTTCGGCGACCGTTGGGCCCTAAGTTTCCTGACATTTCTCTTACAGGTGAGGAAAAACCCCGAAAAAATCTCACCCAGGAGCCTGTCCCGACCGGGAATCGAACCCGGGCCCGCTGTGTGACAAGGCAGCACGAAACCTCGAGATCACAGCGGTGGACTGAAAATACATATCTTGTAAAATTTATCAGTGTATCGACCCAATCTTAGTGAAGATTATTTTCGTGCAAAAGTAATTGACGTTAAACCCAAGAGTCAAACAATTTCATTTAAGATGAAGAGAATTATATTTTCATTATACTGTCAAGCATATTACCTACCAGTCAGTAATCAGTTATATCTTATACAACTATTTACATATGACGACAATGAAAAGGTAAGAGCATTTTTTAAGTTCAGATAATATAAATTATTTGCAAAGAGATTGAAGTTAATCTTTCTTGACAGTATGATTAATCAATATCTGAAAAGCCAAAATTAATATTATGTATCCTCAAATTGTTGTATGATGTTACGATAAAATAAAATAAGTTAAAATATACCTTCTTAGGTAAACAAATACTTGTACAGACTCTTATAATGCCACACTTCGACTACTGCGACATATTACTGACTAATCTTACAACTGATCTATCTGACAGACTACAACGTGCTCATAATGCGTGTATTCGATTTATATTCAATCTCCGTCGTTATGACCACGTGTCTCCTTCATTTCAGGCCTTATCATGGCTACGCCTAAATGACAGAAGAACTTCACATTCACATACCTTACTATTCCAAATTCTGCACACATATTTACCAACTTATTTAACAACACGTTTTCAACATTTATCGGCTCATCACAATTTAGGAACAAGATCACAAGACTCTTCTTTACTTTTGATACCACAACACAGGACCTGTCTGTACTCTGAATCTTACACAATATCTATGACTAGAGCATGGAACTCACTTCCCAGTCATGTCAGGGACTGTCAGTCGCTATCATTATTTAAATCCAAATTAACTGATATCTTAAGTTCGACACAATGAAAACATTAACTACATAACAACTATATAGAGCATTCTATTAATAATCATGTAGGAAGCTACTTACTTTATTTTATATCATTTTAATTTTATTATATTCTATGTTTTTGTTAGCATTAGCTAGTATTAGATCCATCATCATTGTATTTTGTTTAGTCTGTATTTTAATATCTTAAAATTGTAATATGTACGTAATTTTTGTATAATTTTACTATTCGCTGGTTGAGTGGAAGAGAAGACCATATGGCCTTAACTCTGCCAGCTAAAATAAATCATTATTATTATTATTATTATTATTATTATTATTATTATTATTATTATCCGTCGTCCTCAACTTATAAAATATGTATTCTTTATGTCTGTAGGCCTTTCAGAACATCCACTCAATCTTCAGCAGGTCCTTCTTCGCTAAATATCTAATATGATGGTTGATGCTGCTGGTCCTAATGTGGTGTTGTCGTGAGTTACACCACATTAGGACCAGCAGCATCAACCATCATATTAGATATTGTAGCGAAGAAGGACCTGCTGAAGATGGAACGGATGTTCTGAAAGAATATAGGCTTAAAGAATACATATTTTATATTAACTAAAAAAAAATAAAACGTAGTTTTATTTTATTTTCATATTTATTATATAGTGACAGTGACAGCTGTTTCGGTACACTGTACCTTCTTCAGACATGTTAACAAATTATTTAACATTAATTAAGTAAAAATAAAACGTAGTTTTATTTGATTTTCATATTTATTATATAATTCAGTGACAGCTGTTTCGGCACACTGTACCTTCTTCAGACATGTTACATGGCACATGTGACAATGTCTATATAGGACAAACTGGAAGACCTTTTATCTCTCGGATAAAGGAACACATGAGAGCATATAACAGAAATTTAGAAAATTCAAAATATGCTAACCACCTATTCCAATTTAATCATTGTTTCGGTCCAAATTTTGAAATTTTACATATTTGTGATAAGGGTAAGAAGTTAGATCTTTTGGAGGCTGTAGAAATTAATAAATTTAAAAGTAGTAAAAAACTGTTAAATTCTCAACTTGATTTGAATGAATCCCCTTTGTTAAATTTAAAAATTTAAATAAATATTGTTGTATTGTTGCTTAGATCAGTTGGAACACAATTCATAATTTATTAACATGTCTGAAGAAGGTACAGTGTACCGAAAAAGCTGTGACTGAATTATATAATAAATATGAAAATCAAATAAAACTACGTTTTATTTTTATTTAATTAATATATATGGATTTTCATCAAGTAAACACCAACTCAATTGATTACATATTTTATAAGTTGAGGACGAAGGATCTTACCTAAGAAGGTATATTTTAACCTATTTTATGACTTTCCAACTCAACGGTTTTAACAATGAATTCTTCTTCTTCTTCTTCTTCTTCCGAATGCAGTATTGGGTGATGATACCCGTTCTGCGACTACAAAAACTGATCTTTCCATCGGTTGAAGGGTCTTCCGAGGTCTCTTTTGCCTTTAGGGTTGAGGTGGTAAATCATCTTTGGTAAACGGGAATTTGACATTCTCTGGACGTGTTGGAACCATTTAATCTGATAATTTTGTATATGTTCAACCATTTCCCTACTATTCCACTGCATCCTTATCTCATCACTTTTCATTCTATCCCTTAATGTTACTCCAGTTAGTGATCGGAGGAATCTCATTTGTGAACTATTAATGCGGGATTTATCTTTTGCTCGAAGTGTCCAGCATTCACTTCCGTATAGTAGAGCAGGTTTTGCTATGGCATTATGAAATCTCAATTGGATTTCTTTCCTCATTTGTTTTCCAAAATTTCTCCTTATTATACCATTTAATCTGTTATATTTTTCTAAATTTGTTTCCACAGGAACAATGAATTCTATTAGTATTAATGTTACGATGTATGAATACAAAAGGAGTTAACTTAATTCGATTAACTTATCAATTTATTAAATCTGTTTATATGTGACACTCATAATCCAGTGTTAAAAATAAATATGATTATACTGCAGCATGAGATGGCTTCAGACTTTAATTAGGGATTAGATTAAGCCCAACTCATCACCATCATCATTATTAGGAGCATATGGAATCAGTAAGAAATTTGAACCAGGCACGATTGCTGCAAAAACTTTCACCACCGCTGTGGTCTCGAGGTAGCGTGCTGCCTTGTAACACAGCGGGCTCGGGTTAGATCCCCGGTCGGGACAAGTTTCCTGGGTGAGGTTTTTATCGGGGGTTTTCCTCACTTGTAAGATAAATGTCAGGAAACTTTAAGGTCCAAACAGTCCCCGAACATCATCTGGCCATCATTATCATCAATATCATATTCGCCTAATTACCTTAAGTTTAGTTTAAGGCCTCTCCTGGCGCATCATTAACATCATCATCAATTCTAATATCATCGGGGCAGCGTAACCCTGCCTTCCAGGCGCTCCAACCTCAGAAAAAAAAACTTCTTCCAGGATTTTCCTGCCCTCTTCATCTCCATCATTGACAATTCCCTTCCAGGTACCACGTGGGCGTCCTCCATTTCTGGCTACTTAAAAGTTCCAATCACGGGTACGTCTTTCAATAGAGTCAGGGGTTTTTCTCCTCCTAATTTCCACTTCTAACGGCTTCTCATCAACTTCATCCCATAAGATAGTAAGATTTAATCAACCCATTTTCAAAATTTGGCTTCCAATGAGTACACAAATGCCCAGTTTCGTTCCCTGATCGGGACAAGTTTCGTGAGTGAGTTTTTTTTTGTTTCCCCTTCCCTTACCTATAAGACAATATCGGGAAATTTTAAATTCCAAATAGTCCCCGAATATCATTTGGTCATCATAATCAAAATATCTTATTCACATTGTTTAGTACAAGGGTAGATCGTAAAATTACGAATATCTTATTCACATTCACGAATTTAGGCCATTTGTTGACTTGTTTCGGCTTCAATAGAATCACCATCCAGAAGTCTTTTGAGTGGACGTCCTGGTCTTCTTCTACCTGCAGATTGATATCTTAACATTTCTTTGGGTATCCTGTGATCCTCCATTCGATGAACATGTTGCATCCATCTTGGACTTATAATTAGAATTTTTGTTTTATAAAGGTTACAGTGTAATTCTTCTAAAATGTCTTCATCTTTTATGATTTAGTAGTATGTATCCTTTATAATTATGTTGGAAACACAAATGTTCTCACTTGTGCTGATTACAACCTGTTTGTTTGTATAATAAAGTCGCGTCTCTGTTTTAGGCGCGTGTCTCGTCTTATTTACTTTTTCATTAAAAGTCAGTGTTGGAATGTACGAACAGAAGGTCAGGCAAAAACAGCTCTCTCACTCTCTAACTTGTATCTTTTTCTGTCAGCATGTATCTATCTATCTATCTATCTATCTATCTATCTATCTATCTACCTATATCTATCTATCTCTCTGTCTCTATCTATTTATCTATTTATCTATCTCTCTGTCTCTATCTATATATATATATATATATATATATATATATATCTGTCTCTATTTACCTAGCTATCTCTCTGTCTCTATCTATCCATCTATCTATCTATCTGTCTCTATTTATCTAGCTATCTCTCTGTCTCTATCTATCCATCTATCTATCTGTCTGTCTCTATCTATCTATATATATATATATATATCTATTTCTCTGTCTCGATTTATCTATCTATCTGTATCTATCTTTCTCTCTATCTCTCTGTCTCTATCTATCTCTCTGTCTCTATCTATCTATATTTCTACCTCTCTATCTATCTACCTATCTATCTTCATACCTACCTACCTATCTATCTACCTCTCTATCTACCTACCTCTCTACCTACCTACCTATCTATCTATCTATGTACCTATCTATCTATCTTCCTACCTATATATATATATATATATATATATATATATATATATATATATATATTGAAATTCCCGGTTGGGACAGGCTCCTGGGTGAGGTTTTTTTTTCGGGGGTTTCCTCACCTGTAAGACAAATGTCAGGAAGCTTGGGGCCCAACGGTCCCCGAAAATCATCCGGCCATCATCATCATCCTTCACTGGTGTGGAAAGCAACGGGAAGCTACCATGCCTATAATCCCCTAGTAAAGCTGCAAAGCATAGCAAGAAAATGCGATGGTTGCAGTGAAAGACCTGCCGTATGGCAGAATTACCATCGATGGATATATTGAAACTGCCTTGGTACATCGCACGCAGTATAGGACACCTTCTACAATGGCGTACTACACACAGAAACATATTTGACGAAATAAATCATCCATAGTACTTAGCGTGAAGCAACCAAGGACAGAAAGATCAGCGCAGAGTGGCGTGGCTCATTCCGGCCCTGAATCGAGCCGAGCTCTTCAGCAACACGGTTTCCGATGCCCCAATCAAGCGAGATCTCTTCGCCTTGGCAAAAATATCCATATAAATTACATAGTACTCATTGCACAACAATAAATCCCCAAATAATCGCCGTGTAGGCTTGGGCCAATCAGCTAAGCCCAATACTGAATACACACGCGAATTCGCCGACAAGGGACAAACACAAGTGCCAGTAATAGGCACACTGAACAGCACCAATAGCTGTCAACAAGTGATGATGATGGTACATCACAACGCTTCTCTGAGAGAAATTTCAAGGCAGGTTTCGGCATGCAATGGTTGACAGTTCCCTTGTAGGTATCGTCGTTGTGGCGTAGTCGGTAGAGTCCTTACCTTCCACTCCGACGACCCGGGTTCGATTCCCGGTGGGGTTAGGGATTTTTAAATCTCAACCTTGGGACTGGGTGTGTGTGTGTGTGAGAGAGAGAGAGAGAGAGAGAGAGAGAGAGAGAGAGAGAGAGAGGAGAGAGAGAGAGAGAGAGAGAGAGAGAGAGAGAGAGAGAGACAGACAGACAGACAGAGAGAGTGAGAGAGAGAGCGAGTGTGTCCTAGTTGAATCCATTGGGCTTAATTCCTCTAGAAGAATAAAGCATTGCAACATATCTTTGCTCTATAATAGTAACTGGACATATGTAAGTCTTCTTTTTCTTCCTTTCATGTGATACACCTAGTGGTCTGTTACGGTCTCAATCCAACGTTTGAAGGGCTGCGCAAAGATCTCTTGCCTGATAGTTGGTAATTTAAGATTTGACGTGGTATTCTTGTTCTGCTCGTTCTTCTTACGTGAGATTTCCAGTTGTTTCTGTATATTTGTACATATTCCATGACTGATTCTGTTTGTAATTCTCTGAGAATCTCAGAATTCCTTTTATGGTCTGTTCTCGAGTAACCTGCAGTATGTCTCATAAATTTCATTTCTGCCGCAGTTAGCCTTTGTTCATCTACACTCCGAATTGTCCAGGCCTCACTACTGTAACACAATATGGGTATGGCCAATGTTTTATAAATTCTAGTCCGTGTTGCTGTATTGTGTTTGACTTGAAAATATTATTTACAGTTCCTGTTACTCTGTTAAATTTTATAATTTTTTGACTAAAATATTTTTCCTCTTCGTATGTAACTTGGTATACGAGATAGTTAAATGCGTTTGTTTTTTCTAATATTTTATTATTAACAATTTTACTGCGAACTGGGTCTTTTCCTAGGAAAGCCATGACTTTAGATTTTTCTGTTGAGATTTCCATGTTGTAGTTTATTGCAATTTGGTGAAAAGAATGAACTGAACGTTGTAGGTCATCTGAATTCGCTATAAAGAGTTTGTCAATTGCAAATAATATGGTGTCTTATGTAAGTTAATAACATAATAGCAAGGAAATAAAGTATGAATAAAGCTTGATCTCAGAAACTCTATGTGACATATACACGTTCGTAATCCATTAATCATGAATGAAGAGATATTTATAAAGTATATTTTATTAATAGGAATAATCAATTATATTGTAGCTATAAATAAATTCATACTATTATATCGCTAATATCATAATTCTAACGTTAAAGATAGGAAAGAAAACTAATTTACTCAATGATGGATTAATTCGATAAGAATATTGGGTATTTCCTTTATAATAATAGCGTGACTTTATCTTACACTCAGGAAAAGTCCCCACGTTAGCATTGCCCAATTTCTATTTCGATAAACTTACATCTATATTAAGTTATGTAGGTAGGAAATAACACTATGAGGTTTATTTTAATTTTGTTTAGTTGTTTCTTGACTCACCTCATACTTCTTAACTCCCTTGAATATCTAGATTTCGTCACTGTATTTGTGACATTCTCAATGCTGTGAACGTGAACAGCATTGATAATGTCACAAATACAGAGACGAAATCTAGATATGCAAGGGAGTTAAGAAGTATGAGGTGAGTCAAGAAACGACTAAACAAAATTACAGCTATATTGTCGCATTCCCATTATACTATTATTTTTTTTTATTGCGAATGAGCCGATGTACGACTACGCAAAGTACTTGGAGGCGTTTCCTTCGAATCCACATTGCCCTCATTTTTTGGCTACGAGCTTGTTTTCTCTTGTCTGTCGTGTTGCTCCAGTTTGTCCTCTTGGTCAACTTTCCACTTCCATCCATAGCAATTCTGCCCGAAGGCAGGTCTTTCACTGCAATCATAGCATTTTCATGCTTTTCTTGCTGCTTTACTAGGGAATTGTAGATGTGGTAGCTTCCCGTTGCTTTCCACACCGGTGAAGGATGATGATGATGATGATGATGATTATGGCCATATGATTTCGGGGACCGTTTGGGCCTTAAAGTATTCCTGACATTTGTCTTACAGGTGAGGAAAAACCCCGATAAAAACCTCACCCAGAAAAACTGCCCCAACCGGGGATCGAACCCGGGCCCGCTGCGTGACAAGGAAACCGCTACCTCGAGACCACAGCGGTGGACACTTTCCACTTATGCACCTTAATTCTAAAGATATCTCTGTTCGTATCTTCTTGGGTAATTCCTGCCAATTTGTCTTTTTTGACTTCATCAACTTCATAGTATCCACTGCATAACAGTGAACTACACGGTCTTTATAGGAAGCCAGATAAAATAAGAACAGTTAAGTCTCGTAGACCTCGATGGGCAGGACATGTGGCACGAATGGGAAATGAAAGACGTGCATGGAAGCTTCTTGTAGGAAAACCAGAGAGAAAACGCCCAGTTGGTAGACCAAGAATGAGGTGGGTGAATAACATTAACTATGATTTGAGGGAATTAGCCCCTCAGGGGTCCTCATCTAGGGGATATGTGGATGGCGACCACAAGGTGCCCAAGCTGAGCAAAACATTTCTTCCACTTACTTGTGTTTTGCACTCTTTTAACTTTACTATCTAACCTCTCTTGGTTAACTCTTGTTTTTTTCGACCCCGACGCTATTAGGGCATCCGAGGGCTAGGGAGTCTTTCCTTTCTTCCATTTCTTCTTTCCTTTATTTTCTTTTCTTCTCCAGAAATGCCTGACCAGAGGCTATAAGATGGCAGCCCCATCACTGGTCTTGCCTTCATTTGGCCAGCAACCAATCGAAGGGACTATTGTTATGCTTTCAAGTCTTATACGAGAATTTCCCGGAAGCGCTGGAGGGAAAATTTTTTATAGGATCGTAACAGGCCTTGGCCTAATACTTGGAAGGAAGAAGAAGATTATACAGGGAATGATTGGAAAACATTAGCTCGGGATAGGGATGTATGGAGAGCTTATATCCGTGCGGCCATGAAACCTACGGGATCGATAGTGCCAGTGAGTTAGTTAGTTAGTTAGTTTAAACAGAACTGCTTTTCAGACTGTTCCGGTCTAATTACACTGAGCAACAAAAAATATACTTTTTTTTTGTCTCAGAAAGAAAAAAATGTGATTCTGGTAGTATTTTTTCTCCTGAATTCAAATATGATATCGGTTTTTCTCCATCACGCAAGGTTTCCGAGAGACAGGTATTTATAATTTCAAACAATATTTTTTTTACGTTCGTAACTACACAATTTGCGAACATTCGGACTCACCTAGGAACTAAGATATGACCATTTTCTGCTATATTTCGCCTCTTGATGGTCCAACAATAATCGGCCAGCACATATTAGGATTCCAATTGCCTTGATATCTCTTTTTCCATAGCTGAAATCTCCTGATGAAAGTGTTCCCCGTGCTCATCGCTCATTGCGCCAAGATTTTCCGGGAAGAAATATACGAGTAGGTTTATTAAAAAAATAATTATTTAAATCCATTAATTGAAATTGAAATAAATAAAATTCTATGGGTGATGGAGAAATTCCGAATACATATTTGAAAACACGATAAAAAAAACTGCATTAAATACAACTATTGGTACTCATGAGACAAAAATCATGTTGACCAGTGTTATACCACTGATCCCAACAATCTCAGGTCCCCTTTAGGTGGATAATATGACTTTATTATAATCATGTAATTATGTAATGTTAATTTTTATTCAGATACGGAATTTAATAATACATTCGTCATTGAAAGTTATTAATTTGTTTACATTATGACGCGTATATTCT
Organism: Diploptera punctata; assembly: GCA_030220185.1. NCBI lineage: Eukaryota > Metazoa > Arthropoda > Insecta > Blattodea > Blaberidae > Diploptera > Diploptera punctata. The sequence continues at coordinate 275,018 of JASPKZ010009384.1, forward strand.
CTTTCGATCCACACGCGCAAAACTGTTCAACGTTTCACCACAGATCGTTGTTGCACGACTTGTTAGACCTAATTAGCATCTTTGCTATGACGCATGTCACTTCTATCCACATACTTATCTCCATAATTCCCGGAACAAGTGTAATAGTCAAGTGACCCGACGACTTATTTACTACAATCTGTCTTCTAGTATATTGAGGAAGATGAAATGTGAACTCAGGGTTGTCAATTTAGTCACTTTTGGCTAGATCTGGCCATTTTGAAAGCATAACTATAGGGGTTTTCATATCTAGAAAACAAAATTGTTCTTTTGGGAACAATGTTCCCACTTGACGCCGCAGATTGAGTGACAGATAGAAATATATTGTCCTTCTGCAACGAGTTTAGCGCTCAAAGGAATGTGGTGTAGGGATGGATACTGGATGACATCACCAGTCAGAAAGGAAGTACTATTATATTGAAAACATTCGCTCTATTTATGAAAGACACAGTCACAGAAAACTGCATATTTGTGAATGAATAATACTTCCCTTCGACTGTAGAAACAAAAGAAACTACCTGCAATAGTAGTAAACCGAAGGCAAGAACACCCTACCTCCCAGCGCTAAACTCGTCGGAGGAGGACAGTAAGTTTCTTGAAAGAGGATGGTTCAATGGCATCTCCGCTAGCCGCTGTTTCGGTAATTGATTTCACCCCCTAACTTTATTAAATATGTGGGTGATAATTATACATTCTACAATGCTTTTTTTTTATATAAATCGAGCATCCATCATCATAGCAAAGTTGTAGGTGAAATTATTTAATTAAATTATTTATTTCAAATGAATTAACTAATAAATCAATTCCACATAAAAGGACACGTTTACTAGCTAGAATTTCTCCGCAAGAGTTATGCTATTTTATAGACGTGAAAACACCTACAATTACAGATTTGTGAAAAAGCCACTAATTTTTTTTTTGTCATTTGCCACATTTTATTTAGCTACTTCTAGCCATTTTTATTTTTATTTGATTATATTATATAAATTCTATAATAACAGCGCTGTCTTGTCACGAAGCGAGGTTTCTCGGGATTTTACCTCGCCTGTAGGAGAAGTGTCAGGAAGCTTTGAGGCCCAAACGGTCCCCTTACACCATCTGGCCATTATCATCATTATCTTCTTCATTATCATCCACGGTGTGGAAAGCAACGGGAAGCTACCACACCTATAATTCCTTAGTAAAGCTGCAAAGCATAGCATGAAAATCGTATGACCGCAGTGAAAGACCTGTCCTAGGTCAGAACACTATATATATAAAAAATAATGATAAATAAATAAATATCCTCAACTCGTGTCCAACTCAGGGTCGGGTCGAGATGAGATAAAGCCCCTATATTTTATAGGTCTGTGAACGACAAGGGTGCCGGCCACCCAATCTTGACGCACCGTCAAGGGGCGGATGAAAGAAATGAAACGAAATGGAAGAGATGGGTATGGAGAAATGGTGGAATGAAATTGTGATATGGGGAAAACGGGAGAAAACCCCGAGAAAAACCTGTCCAAGCTCCGTTTCTTCACCACAAAACCCACATGGAATGATCGAGAAACCAGCCTTGGAAATTTATAGATTTTGCCACCACTAATAATTAAGGAAAAAGCTGAAATCTACGATTTTAAATATAGATACCGATACGAGGGAGTAGATAGTTATATAGACTACCACCTAATGAGAATAAGATATAAACAAAAAAATATCCCATATAAATATAATTTCTGGCAAGACGAGAATAAAAATTTAGCTTATAGTAAATATACTTAAAGAGAAAGAAATAAAAAAAAAACTTTTTTTTTTAAATTCAGAATTACAGAATATTTTATTGTAAGAATATATTTTTTAAAATAGATTTTGTATTCATAGTTTACGCATTATGTATAATTACAGCAAATTAAGTAGAGTAAATGAAAAAAATATTGACAATACTGTATTTCAGAGGTACAGATTGGTAAATCAATTTCCTAAGTTTTAAAATACTGCTTCCTCCACGAATAAAACATGCATTTTAGCTATTTCTAGCCATTTTAAGGAGTCACTTTCAGTCATTTTTTTCTCGCTGAGTATTGGCAACACCATATGAACTGATGCGCCACATTCGACAACAAAATCAGTTGGGAAAACTTCAGACTCTTTTCTTGATCTCTAGTGTAAGGCGATTGTTTATAATATTAATTTTAAAAGTGTTTTTGAAAGTTCAGAGAAATTGATATAACACTTTACTATCACTATTTTTTCAAATCAATACCACCAGGTTGTAGTTTTCTCTCCTGGCATAGCGTACTTGTAACTCACTTCTGAGGTTGGGGCTGCACCGACGATAAGAAAGGAGATGATGCGTCAGGAGAGGCTTTAATCTATACTTAATCTAATGAGGTGAATATGACATTAATGATAATGATGGCCAGGTGGTGTTCGGGGACCGTTTGGGCCTTAAAGTTTCCTGACATTTGTCTTACAGGTGAGGAAAACCCACGAAAAAAGCCTCACAAGGAAACTTATATCGAACCCGGGCCCACAGGGTGACAAGGCAACACGCTACCTCGGGACCACAGCGGTGGTCTCACTAAATTTTACACTGTTAAAATCTTTAGTGAAATACGTTTTTATTATTGTTTCTGTTATTCTTTTCAGAGCCTCTAATCCGAGAGTCGCGAGTTCAAACCCAATCGGGGTTGATGGATTTTTAGGATGAAAAAATCCAAGGGATAAGTCCTCCGGGAAGGACTTTAACCCTTGGGTCCCGAGTCTGAAGATTTTCGGGCTCATAAAACAACTTCAAGCCTAAATTAGTAACTCTGAGCAAAATTTAACTGAACTTCCCCATCCAAGTACGAATAATACCTAGTTGCCTATTAGATGCCTCATTGAAGAGATGTGCTGACCTCATTTTCTCTGTGACATCTATAGGGAGATAAGCGTAAGAAAATTAGCTTTGTCATGAAACTGCCACTAAGGGAGCACCCATGTCTCCATGAAGGATATGTGGAATATATACATCTTATTATTTTCAGGAGTCTGAGATTCTTTCGACATTTGCAAATCACGTATGTATTTTGCAACTCAAACAGCAATTTTAGAAAGACTCCGAAAGTAGAAAACGAAGATATGAATAATTCAAAATGTCCTAAATCTTACAAATTAATGCTCAACATTGGAATATTGTGTAAAACCCTCAAAATCTCGTTAATAAAGAAATAGGATGTTGAAATAAAATGTAACATATTAAAGGGATGACTCGAAAATAGCTGTATTTGTTAAACTCGTATTTACAAGGCCCTTGAGCGTAGCAAGTGGCTACAAGGTTATCTGTAATCTCCAATGTTAACAGCACTATAATAGCATCTATTGTAAAGAATCAGGTTTCCAAACTACCATATTATTAATAGTATAACAGGAAGTAGATTAGTATCTTACTGGCCGTTTCCGCAATTTTTTATAAAAATTATTATAAATAGCCTACAACTTTTCAAAATACAAAATATGAATGTTATATGAAGTCTACCAGTGATGCATTTATATTTATAAAATTTGGGATCTTGCTGAAGATATCTTGACTTATGACAACAATATCTATCTATCTTCGAGTTTTTACAGCTGCTGCCGTCTTCCCGTACCAAACCTCCAAAGCCTACGGTCTTGGGCATCTTCGATGCTTAGCCCTCTAGCTTGCATTACTGTCTTCATGTTTTCCTTCCATGTTAACCTTGGTCTCCCTCTTTTCTTCTTTCTGTTCGGATGCCATTCATATAGTTGCTTTGGCCATCGCTCATCTTCCATTCTTAAGACATGTCCTAACCACTTTAATTCCTTCTCCTCAATTCTTTCAATTATGCTTTCTTCTGCTTCCATTATGTTTCTAATTTCCTTATTTGTGACATGTTCTAATCTAGACTTTCTGGCACTTCTCCGTAAATAATCCATTTCTAGAGCTATTAGTCTATTCTTGTAGTACTTATTGATTATCCATACCTCACTTCCATACATTGCAACAGATTCCACCAATGTTTTACCAATATATTTTGTTGTGTCTTTCCAAATATGCTTATCCCACCATATGGAATTTAACGATGATATTATTTTGCTACTCAATTCAATTCTATGTTTTATGTTCTCTTTGCCTATACCTTCAATGTTATCCATAATTACTTACTTACTTACTCACTGGCACTATCGAAAACGTAGGTTCATGGCCGCGCGGACATAAGCTCTCCATACATCCCTATCCTGAGCTAATGCTTTCCAATCATTCCCTGTATAATCTACTTCCCTCAAATCATAGTTAATGTTGTTCTCCCACCTCATTCTTGGTCTACCAACTGGGCGTTTTCCTTCTGGCTTTCCTACAAGAAGTTTCCATGCACGTCTTCCATTCCCCATACGCGCAACATGTCCTGCCCATCGCAGTCTACGAGACTTAACTGTTCTTATTATATCTGGCTTCCTATAAAGACCATGTAGTTCATTGTTATGTAGTCTTCTCCATTCACCTGTCTCTTCATCTCTCTTTGGTCCAAAAATTTTCCTAAGAACTTTATTCTCAAATACTCGTAATCTCATTTCCTCCTTTAAAGTAAGAGTCCATGTTTCGCACCCATATAATATAACTGGTAGAATAATAGTTTTATATATTTTCTGCTTAACGTTTTTTGAAAGGAGTTGGGACATCAAAAGTCTCTGCAATGCATAATAGCATGCATTTCCAGAATTGAGCCTATGTTTAATTTCTTTGTGCATCTCATTCCATAATTATTCTCAAATATTTAGTCATCTTTACGTTATTATAACATTTGGAATTTTTTTAGATGTTCTTCCAATGTACTGCAAGCTTGTACATAACTATAGGCGTAGGCCTAAGCAGAATGGAAAAATGGCCCTTTTTATGGTTTCAATGTTTACATACTAATATTATGTATTGAAATCATTCATGACTTATCCCCAGTAAAATATTTAAAAAATTCTATTTGGTAGTTTAAAACGAATTTTTAACCAAATAACAATGAGGTAGTTATACTTTAACTAATCATAGGATGGAGCAGAATAATACCAATAAACTTTCAGAAGTTGTTATGGGTTGTTTGCTAAGTGCTTTGATTTATGGAGCCCTTGGTCTCCGGTGACTTATTCTAGAGTAACGAGTTTTGGTAGGTTAGACACGTATCGTCTATTATGCTCGCCCAAGGCCGTGATAAAATGGGTTCCGATAATTAGGCCCAATTATTTTTACAGGAGGTCTATCTACTTTAGGTAACTAACTCACTGGCACTATCGAACCCGTAGGTTCATGGCCACCCGGACATAAGGTCTCCATACATCCCTATCCTGATATAAAGTTTTCCAATCATTCCCTGTATAATCTACTTCCCTCAAATCATAGTTACTGCTATTCTTCCACCTCATTCTTGGTCTACCAACTAGGAGTTTTCACTCTGGTTTTCCTACAAGAAGCTTCCATGTACGTCTTTTATTCCCAATTCGTGCCACATGTCCAACCTATCACAGTCTATGAGACTTCAGTATTCTTATTATATCTGGCTTCCTATAAAGACCATGTAGTTCACTGTTAAGTAGTCTTCTCCATTTACCTGTCTGTACATCTCTCTTTGGTCCAAAAATGTTCCTAAGTTTATTCTTAAATACCCGTAATATCCTTTCCTCCCTTAAAGTAAGAGTCATGTTTCGCATCCATATAATATAACTGGTAGAATAATAGTTTTTATATATTTTCATTTTTACATTTTTTGAAAGGAGTTGGGAAGTCAAAGAGTCTCTATAATGCATAATAGCACGCATTTCCAGAATTGAGCCTATGTTTAATTTCTTTGTGAATCTCATTCCTATTTGTGATTATTGTTCCTAGGTATTTGAATTCAGCCACTTACTCAAAATTTCTCTTATTTGTCATTAGCTGTCCATTTCCATTATATAATCCATTTCTATATGTGACCATATATTTAGTTTTATTGCTACTTTAGGTGATGCTTAGATAATTATTTTTTCTTTGTAATCTCTCAGACATCATCTCATCACGGTCTAAATGACAAGTTATCTGTGAACTTGTTTAACATATCAACAACGCATTACTCTCCACTAGGTTGCAAGAGGCCATGGGTTTCTTATATCAAAACACCCAGTCACCATCATCCCTGAAGAACTATAAAGTTTCTCGGTAGAGTTCAATTCCATCTAATATAAAAGTTATACATACATTTTAGTATCACTAAAAATCTCAAAACGGCTATAGTAAAGGCAATTACTACAAATTCACTACAGTTGTCACACCGAACGAAACTGTGGAAGATATATGACTATAATACACCTTTACAACTATTTCATAACATTTATCTCTCCCATATAAAACATATCGAACAGAGAGCAATAAATTATACCGGTATATTATTTGCATTTTTATTCGATATGTATGTGTATTTAGTGCAAATAGAACGAATAAAAAAACAAGGAAATCTCAACAGAAAAATCCAAAGACATGGCTTTCCTAGGAAAAGACCCAGTTTGCAGTAAAATTGTTATTAATAATAAAATATTACAACAAACAAACGCATTTAACTATCTCGGATACGAAGAGGAAAAGGATTTTAGTCAAAAAATTATAAAATTTAACAGAGTAACATGAATTATAAATAATATTTTCAAGTCAAACACAGTACAGCAACACACACGAGCTAGAATTTATAAAACACTGGCCAGACCCATATTATGTTACGGCAGTGAGGCCTGGACAATTCGCAGTGTGGATGAACAAAGACTAACTGCGGCAGAAATGAAATTTATGAGACGTACTGCATGTTACTCAAGAACAGGCCATAAAAGGAATTCTGAGATTCTGAAAGAATTACTAACAGAATCAATCATGGAATATGTACAAAAATACAGAAACAACTGGAAATCTTACGTAATAAAAATGAGCCAGAACAAGAATACCACGTCAGATCTTAAATTACCAGCCACCAGGCAAGAGATATTTGGGCAGACCCTTCAAACGTTGGATTGAGACTGTAACAGACCACTAGGTCTATCACATGAAAGGAAGAAGAAACAAAAAAGCATTTCGTTATAATATTAGAATATTCAAGATTTACATTTAAAAAACTCTTTAAACATGCAGTGTCACAAGGAAATGACAGTTTTCTACCCGCAAAACAATAATACAATAGTAATTATTATTGTATAAACAGTTATATAAATATATCCAGATGATTTATAAAAACATTTTAATTTTATTACATGACTTTAAAGGCGCCAGGCAGGTTGTCCTCTGACCTCCGATAACTCTAACCCATGTTTTGTTCACATTATCTAATTTCTTCTTCTTCCTTTCCAGGATTAGGTCAATGTGACCTGTTCCGGTCTCAAGTCCATCGTTTCCTTGGCCGTCCCAAAGATCTCTTTCCATGTGGTTTGTAGGCGTTGATCTTTTTGCGTAATCTTGTATTGTCCATTCTGCCTAAATGTTCTTTCCATTGGTATTTGTACTCTTCTAGTTTATCAACTATTGAAAATATCTCCAGTTCATTTCTTATTGATTCATTATGTAATCTATCCATGCGTGTAGAGGAAAGGCGCATAATATGGGATAGTTCCCTAATATGCGATACTTCGATTCTGATCATAGTATGTGATGAACTCTACTGGAAGTTCTCTAAATTAGATCCCCAGCAAGTCCCATAGAGAAACTTTGAGCAAGTCCAAGCATGATTCCATGAACGAAGGCACCAATGCGAGATTGGGTAGCGTGGGTAGAGGTTGTTGTTCAAAAAATGAAATTTCAAGTTTTTGTAGTTTAGGTGCTCCTTGGATATCTGTGCTTAAACGTGATTGGATACAGCTGTTCTGTTTAATTGTTCTTATTTATTATATAATTACCTATATTTAACGACAATTGGTTTTTTTTAACCGAAGGTGGTTCTCAAAATCGTTGATTTTTTTTTTCAAGATGGCTAGCTCCTAATATGCGATACCATGGTGTACCTAATATGCGATAGTACCGCACATTAGGGTACCCTATCGCATATTGAGAAATTGTTTCCTCGCGTGTTTATTATAAATTATACATTAAATTATAACAATAAATTTATTAATATTGCATAAAATTCCGTTAATTTACGTTTAAATGAGTGGTTCTACTGATACCTAACCTATATCGTCAAACTAAGGGGACGCCATGGAAAAACGATTTTATACTCTGAGATTTAAGGACATAAGAAGCATGGCATTTCAGCTAGCTAAGAAACTAAGAAAACAGCAGCAAAGAGATTATTCGAGAAGAAGAAAAAAATCTTCAAAAAGAAAATCAGAAGAATTTTCGAGTGACTCTGAGTCTGATGTTCATCTAGGTGAAAGTGGTGATTCGAATTTGGACATTAATGACGAAGATACTGAATGCCTTTTCTGCACTGGTCGTTTTTCGGATGATAAGCACGGGGGAAAATGGGCACAGTGTTCAAAATGTTATCGCTGGGCTCATGAAGACTGTGACGTCGAAGAAAATATTTTCTTATGTCCTGACTGTAGTAAATTTAGACGCAAATAGTGTGATGTGACAGTTAATTCATTAAATATATGAAGATGTAAAATTAAACTGTCTTGTTTCATGTTAATCAGACTTTAAAAAAAATCTTTATTTACTATCTCATATTAGGAGACCTTTTCCTCAACTCTAAGAAATGACATGTCATCAATTTTTAAGTAATTACGCATTTAAAATTGTTTTATTGCAAATTTGATAATTGCGTTGTAAAATGTAACTATGTTATATAGTAATGATATTATTTAAATACTTTTCTGTCTATGTTCGATTGCACAACAAGCATTTAAAAAAGTGTGTCTCATATTAGGCACCTTTCCTCTACATCCTTTTATGGATCTTAAAAATTTAATTTCAGTACCTCGAGACCACAGCGGTGGACGTGATTACCATAGTTTACCTAATTTTCCTCTTTCTCTATTTCATTCTTATTTATATACGCTTTAAAACCAAACGTCAATTAGTACAGTAAAACTTGTTTAATCCGGAACGTGAATAATGCGGAAATCTGTCCAATGTGAACAAATTTATTGGTCCCGGCGAAATAATAGTAATTTTACGTGTATTTATTCTGCATAAAATGGAATTTGTCCAACGCGGAAACGGAAGGATATTTATACACAATTCATGAAAAAAGTTTATAAAGCGGAAAGGCAGAACAATAAATTAGTTTCCATTTCATTGAATTTCCGTTATGCCAAAAAACAATAAGGAATGATTCCTCCCGCCGGGTGAAGTATAGATTCTCTCTGTGCCTGAAATTTTATTTCGGCCTCACTGCACACCCGTTATGCGAAATACAGATACCTGTCTTGCAAATAACCATTGCACTGTAAAATCTTAAATTAGTTTGAGTTCTGAGACCGATCTTTCACAGGTAGAGTAATGAATATACGGAATAAAGATGGCTAAAACGAATTGTCATTAAACGAAAATTGGAAATTATCGAAGATAAATATCCAAATACGGAATAAAAATGGCTAAAACGAATTGTCATTAAGCGAAAATTGGAAATGATCGAAGATCATCATCATCATCACTCCAGGGATTAGGCAATTGCTCGTTCCGACTTCATAATGCATCAGCCCAACGTCTTCTAGGTCTTCCAACATCACGTCTTCCTCTTGCTTGATAATTTCTTACTAATAACAGATATCTCTCCTTACTCATTCCATTCATGTGATCAATCCATTTCTGTCTGTAATTCGTGACTTTATCCAATAAAGGCTGTACTTTCAATTCTTCTCTTATATACTCATTTCTTATTCTATCAAGTCTTGTACATCCTTTTACTTGTCTTAGGAACCTCATCTCCGCCGTCTGTATTCTATCGAATATAAATCTCCAAATTTCTGGACCGATGCTCCAAAATCAAGCTCTAGCTGTTGTTAAATCCCTAGTCCCTAGAGAATAACGATTTCAAGGCATCTTCAAGTTGGTTGGACAGTTTTAAAAGACGACACAAAGTAGTGTGGAATAAAATTTGTGGAGAATCAAAGGATGTGGACAAAAGTGTAGTTAGTGCGCGGAAACTGAAACTGCATACTTTAATTTCAGGATACGCGCTTAAGTGATATTTTTAACGCTGACGAAACGGGACTGTTTTTTTCACGCGTTACCGCCGAAGTCGCTCCTACATACTATACTTCACTTTTCAAAGGCAGCGGAACTACAATTAATCCAAGGTACATAAAAACACATACGTTGCTCTATAATCTAAGACTGGTTAATATTTTTTGTTTTTTTATAATGCGGAATGTTGTCTAGTATGGAAAAAAAAAAATGGTCCTATGCAATTCCTCTTTGAGCAAGTTTTACTGTTAATAGTGAGTGGAGAACATATTTTAATCGACTCACCTCATACATTTTCAAACTTCTTTGATACCGACGGTTTCAGACAATATCATGCCCTTCTTCAGTCATGGCTTCCACTCAAAGAAGGACATCCATCCATAGTAATTCTGCCCGAAGGCAGGTCCTTCACTGCAATCATAGCATTTTCATGCTACGTTTGCAGCTTTACTAGGGAGTTGTAAGTGTGGTAGCTTCCCGTTGCTTTCCACACCGGTGAATGATGATGATGGTGATAATGATGATGATGGCCATATGATTTCGGGGACCGTTTGGGCCTTGAAGTTTTCCTGACATTTGTCTTACAGGTGAGGAAAAACCCCGATAAAAACTGCCCCGACCGGGGATCGAACCCGGGCCCGCTGCGTGACAAGGCAGCACGCTACCTCGAGACCACAGCGGTGGACAAGAAGGACATGATATTGTCTGAAACAGTCGGTATCAAAGAAGTTTGAAAATGTATGAGGTGGGTCGATTAAAATATGTTCTCCACTCACTATTAATGATATAACCTCATAATGTTTACTTCCCAATATTAATTTAAATATAAGTTTTACTGTATTTATTATTTAATGATACTATGTAATGGATCTTGGTAATGAAATTCAAACCCAGCATTTGCCTTGGCAATTAAGGGAACCAGAGGAAAAAAAAAATCTGTCAGATTGGTTGGTACATGGGCTTGATACGAGTAGTTAAACTTCCTGAATACAAGTCTCAAATGCTATCACTCGAGCCAACTTCTTTGGTTCTAAATAAATTACATTAACATTTTATTTTAATATTCATGTTAAAAATCTTATTGTTCCCATTCTTGTATCTTATTCACTATTATTATCTGCTACTGCTTATGCCAACCTATTTTATTCAATTATATATTTGTCATGAACAATAAAGAAAATTCCACAAGAATAGTTTACTTCATTAAATATTATCATCTTCTGAATTTTAGCTACTCAAACTCAAGTCTATGTATTTTTGGGATAAATACACTAAATTTATATAAATTAAATTCCAAAATAAATATTAATAAAATAGTTATCCTATAAAGTTATACAAACCATCTTCGACATAGGTATGATGTCCTGATTTCTTTAAAAGAGTAGGTTTATACATGATTAATATCTGCACAGAACTCAGTAAAGAAGAACTGCCAAACGGTGACTGAACATTTAAGAACTAGCAAGGACAAATGTCTATTTGTAAATGTCATTTAGCAATAATAAAATCTCTTCAGTGATGGATCATTTCAGGGCTCTACATTGCACATTCAACATTTTAACAAAATGTTTGTTTAAAATGGATATTATAATAGTTGAGAGGAATGAAAAGCTCTAGGAACTTTGTTTGATCCTTGCTTATAGGAAACTCTTCTAGCCCAAAATGCTTCCAACATATACATATATATATATACACAGTAGGTAAAAAAAAATAAAAATAAAAAATACGGAAAAACTGCACTTAAACTAGTGTGAAATATTTTCAAAGTCCTATAGAACAACAGTGCGCATGCGTCAGAGTTTATAGAGCCAGCGATAACCCACAATCGAACCACATATTGATTATCATCCTCGATTACTATCCGTCGCTATGAAATTTAAATGACCAATATTTGCAATAAATCCCCAAATCTACGTTTAAAAATATATTATTAATATTAAAATGGCCAAACGTTTATTAAAAATGGGTGTACACTTATTTATCACTCGCTAACACTGATCCAACCAGCGTTAATCCAAAACAGCGATAGAAAAATCATAGACTAAGTAATAAACACTGTGGAGAAAATAGCAGTTAGCATCACAATATTGTCTAACAGTGTCATAATATTGTGATTTGCATATTTAAATGAATACTTCAAAATTGTCTAATAATGTTATAAAAATTGTTTGAAAAAGTTTAAAATATTAAATAATGTTAGTAAATACAGAAGAAGAGCTATAGTTTACAACAATATAACTGAAAAATCAAGCACTAGTAGAAGTGCAGTTGAGCCAAAAATACACTTATTTCTTACTAATGCTTTTATAACAAACAGTAATAATTTAAGTACACAATTTCAAGTGTTACACGGTAAACCAACATAATTGTAAGTCATGAAAATAAATTATACAATAAATAAGAAAATTCTTTCTTCTCGTATAAGACTTAAAAGCATAATAATAGTCCCTTCGATTGCTCTTCTGGCACTTTCCAAAAATGATTTGCAACGATCAATTTATAATTTACAAAAAATAGGTGCCAAATTTAATATGGAAATTTCAATTAACAAAACTAAAATTATGGCATTTCATGGGAAGGACCCCATGCAAAGTAAAATCTGTCTACAGAATAAAATTTTAGAGAGATCTAATCAATTTAAATATCTTGGATATTATCTCTCTATCTGGGATGAAAAGGATATGCCTGAAAAAATTACTAGTTATAATAAAAGTTTGGGAATTATTAATCAAGTTATGAAACCATCCCTTGTACGAAAAACACCAGATTACGTTTATATAACACTTTGGCTAGACCAGTGTTGACCTATGGTAGTGAAGCATGGACACTAAAAAGACAACATGAAAGCAGAATAACGGCTTGTGAAATGAGATTCATGCGCAGAACAGCGGGTTACACCAGATGGGATCGGAAAAGGAACACCGATATCTTAAAAGAATTGAAGACTATGCCAATTTTGAAATATATTAAACAGTACCAACTATAAGAATTAAATTAATCGTGATTATTTCATACCTCATACTTCTATATATCTTTAAATACAGCACTGCAGTATTGGCAATTTCTTATCACCATCATCAGCTGTTTTCATGATTGTCAACCTCATAATGTTAAAATAATACATAATGTTAAAAATTCCCAAATTTAATATATAAAAGTACCAACTAAATTGGAAACACCATCTTGAAAGAATGAGTTCAAATCGGATCCCCAAAGCTGTTTATAATTATATACCAAGAGGACGAAGATCACTGGGCCGTCCTATGAAATGCTGGATGGAAAATTTTCTATAGGATCGTAACAGGCCTTGGCCTAATACTTGGAAGGAAGAAGAAGAAGTTTGTTGGAGAGTCATAAAATTTAAAAAGAGGCCAAACTTCTAAATCGTCATCATAATTGGCAAAACAACTCATTCCTGAGTCCTGGCCTCCTCAAGGAGCTTCCTCCAATTAGCTCGGTCCTGTGCCTCTCTCCACCAATTTCTCAATTCCAACTCTCTAGCATCTCCATCTACCTCATCCTTCCATCGCAGTTTCGGTCTTCCTCTTTTTCTTCTACCTTCTGGTTGAGTGGATCATATCCTTTTACATATTTCAGACTCTTCCTTTCTTCTTACTTGCCCTGCCCATCGTAGTCTGGTTAATTTAATGAATTTACTAATTTCCACGAGATATAAATAACAAACTACATAAGTTTAATTCTATAACAGGTACACTAAAAAGAACTTTGAAAAATAAAGCCAGGAAAGACTCTATAATGAAATTATACAAGACAACGGCAGTGCCTATTATTACTTATGGATCCGAAACATGGCCGTTCATGGACAGTGACAACACAAAATACAAGCTGCTGAAATGAGATTCCTCAGACCAATAGCAGGATATCAAAGAACAGACAAAAAATATAACACAGCAATAAGACAACAACTAAAAGTAGAGGAATTAAACACAACAATAGAGAAATACAGAACAAACAGAAAGAACACTTGGCAAGGATGACTGAAAATAGAATACCAAAAGCAGCATACAGCTATTCACCATTTTACACTACTGGCAGGACAAGCAGAAATTTCAATACAAGATATAAAGAACACCTAAAAGATTTCATACACACAGGTGATAAATCAAGCTATGCTAAACATCTCATTAACGCAGGTCATCGAATGAACACAATTGAAAATACTCTCACGATAATCCATCAAGAAAACATTCCAGCTAGGATAAAGGAAACAAACAACACCTCACTTCTTAATGAGAACGCACCCCAGTCAAACCATTATACGATCGTCAAAAACAAGTCAGTTGCTGCTACAAACAGTTGGAGTATACATCACCGTACACAACAACAATGAGTAGCAGAAGCTCAACCTGCAGAAGATGGAAAATAACTTCCGAAAGCACTCCAGTTAATTTTATATACATATTTTAACAAAGTTGAGGACGACGGCACCTACCAACAGGTACAATTTAATTTTTAACTTTCATCTTGGTAACTAGTAGACTGGGATAAATTAATACCCGGGCAACATCGGGTTATAGCTACTTGACTTTTCAAGAATGTAACACTATGAGGTATAATTTAAGGAAAATTGTATCAGCCGTGCCGTTAAGGCAAGATGCCTTGGTGCAGAGCTATGGGATTTGCACTGGTTCGAGTCACCATGGAAGAAGAAATTTTCTCATGGAATTTCGGCCAGTATGGGACCGGTGCTCACCCAGCATCATGAGGCATTTGAGTACAATAAGCTACAATAAGTAGCGACTCCAGGTTGAGAAAACCAGCTATAACGGCTGGGACCTGACATGCTGACTACATTCTCCCCTACACTGGCTCAATAATCATCTACCTCTTTGATTAACACATATGGATGTGAGGCCAGCAGCCGGATGGTAGGCCAAGGGTCTTCTAGGCCTGTCATGCTTGGAGTTTTTTTTTGGAGTTGTATATAAAATTACTGTATTTATTTTCAATCATTTAAATATATGCAAATATCCAAAATTATTAAATCTATATAGAATTGATTCTTTAGAGATTATCATTACAAGGTATTATTTAAGTAATGTGGAAAGCAACGGGAAGCTACCACACCTACAATTCCCTAGTAAAGCTGCAAGCATAGCATAAAAATGCTATGATTGCAGTGAAGGACCTGCCTTCGGGCAGAATTACTATGGATGGATTTAAGTAAAATTTTATCACCTCATATTCTTCTTCTTCTTAGACAGTTTCTGGAACTTATTCAGTTCCATCCTCAGTATTTTCACAACCATTGTTAAGTCGTCTTGAAGACCCCTTTTATGATCTCACTTCAAGATGATATAACGGTTATAACTTTACTATGTAACCTCTCTTGGTTAACTCTTGTTTTTTTGACCCTGATGCTATTAAGGCATCCGAGGGCTAGGGAGTCTTTCCTTTCTTCCATTTCTTCTTTCCTTTATTTTCTTTTCTTCTCCAGAAAAGCCTGACCAGAGGCTATAAGATGGCAGCCCCATCACTGGTCTTGCCTTCCTTTGGATCGGAGGGACTATTATTATGCTTTCAAGTCTTATACGAGAATTTCCCAGAAGTACGCTGGGGGGAAAATTTTCTATAGGATCGTAACAGGCCTTGGCCTAATACTTGGAAGAAAGAAGAAGAAGAAGAAGAAGAAAATACTGAGGGTGGAACCAAATAAGGTCCCGACACTGGTCTAAGAGGAAGATGAAGAATATCAGGTGAGGTAATAATATATATATATATATATATATATAATTATTTCAGAATTTATAGTTTGTAGGAAGCCATTGGTCAAGTTGAGGATGAAACAGGAAGGACTGGAAAAACTTAAGAAGCGACCATGACCAAAAACAGTGTTTGGAACTAATTAAGTGGACTAATTAAGAATTAGTGAACCAAATGAACAAACCCGATTCCGATTGAGGGTCTTTCCACTTTTCAGCGGTTGCCCTTTTACCAGCCAGCTGCTGGCCCTTCACATCCACATGTGTCAATCACAGAGGTAGATGATCAACAGCCAGTGTAGGGGTGACATGTGGTTAGCATGTCGAGTCCCCCAGCCGTTATAGCTGGTTCCTCAACCTGGAGCCGCTACTTATTGTAGCTACCCAATTGCCTCACGATGCTGGGTGGGCACCTGTCCCATATTGGCCGAAATACCATGAGAAAATTTCTTCCCCCATGGAGACTCGAACCAGTGCAAGTCCCGTAGCTATGCGCCAAGGCTTCCTACCTTAACCGCTTGGCTACGGCGCGGGACTTGAACAAACCCAAGCAAGCAAAAATCTCTTATATAGAGTAGCTCACCATGTGAAACATGTAAAGTTTGTGGGAAATTTGACTGATCATAGACAGGATTAAATTTGAAACCGGTATTGTGCAAAAACATGAGATTTGTGAGGTGAGATTTTTAAATACTACTCTGACCATATTTTAAATGAATATTACCTCATAATTAATAGCGAGTGGAAAACATATTTTTAACCCATTCAACTTGTATGACGTGACGTTCATGCGCACTCTAGTGAGGCCCAGTCTTCGAATGACGTGGCATTCACGTCAAGCGCACGAGCTCATATATTTTGCAATAACTTCCAAACTACCCCACAGATGTCTTTTGTGTTAGCTTTGCTAGGTTCCTGAGAGAAAGCATGTTGGACAACCCACTTTTTTTCATAAGAATTCATGAAATTAGAAGCTGTCTATTTGTTGGAAATATATAGAAGAGATTTGTAGTGCTAAGTCTTTGAAATGGCGTCTAAGAGGGTGTGTGGTGATGATCATGACGGCATTCTGAGTTTATTAGAGAGTTTTGTCCTCGAAACATTAAACAGAACACCGACAGGAAAACTGAGGAGGGAAAAGGGCAAAGACCTAGGAAAGAAATAAAAAACCAAGACTCTGCCTGAAGTACCAGGATGCAAGGCATTGACTTGCAAGACCAGATCACTGGCCTTTTCCCTATAATGCGTTGCACTGTAAAAGGTTACAGAAAATTATTTTTCTATTTCCTGGACATATTTATGTTTACCTCTTTTGTGGTCTACAATAATTTCATAGATAGCAAGACAGCATATTAGACCTTCAGCTGTCGCCAAGCAGTTATTGGAGACAATTCAGCTGCCATCCTACAATGTGAGAAGCCCTCCATCATCAAGTACAACCCCTGTCAGGTTACAGGCAAGGAATTGGGCTCACTTTCCATTGTATATCCCCAGCATAGACAATAAAAAGAAACCCTGCAAACGTGTGTTCAAAACAGAACAAAGGAAATTAAACTACATTTCAGCGCAAAAAGTGTGAAGTTCTACTTCATGTCCCAGAATGTTTTGAGATTTACCACACCAAAATATCGCTTTAGGCAAGTACAATTATTCAGAAGCCTGCACTAAAATTTCTAAAGAAAAATATTTATTAAATTCCATTCTATGAGCATTTTTGTGTTTGCATGAAAAGAGCATGACACCTGTCTTGTGTAGCCATTTAAATCTGAGTGGAGGGGAAAGTTCGCAGGCATTTAAATAAGAGTCCATTGGGTTAATAACTCACCTCATACAAATTTTAAGAGGTGAGTTATTAAAAATATAACCTCATAATGTTTACTTCCCAACATTAATTTAAATTAATTAAATAAAAATAAAACAGTTTTATTTGATTTTCATATTTATTATATAATTCAGTGACAGCTATTTCGGTACACTGTACCTTCTTCAGACATGTTAACAAAAAAAAAATGTCTGAAGAAGGTACAGTGTACCGAAACAGCTGTCACTGAATTATATAATAAATATGAAAATCAAATAAAACTATGTTTTATTTTTATTTAATTAATAAATATGATGGATTTTCATCAAGTAAACACCAACTCAATTGATTATTAATTTAAATATAATTACCTCATAATGTTTACTTCCCAACATTAATTTTAAATTATAATTCATAAGACTACTCAAGTCTAGGGAAGAATAAAGATTGACGAATGTAAAGTTCATCCTCTTTGAGGATGCCTTTTCATTTAATGAGACATTTTAGGTTCATCATTTCTGATTAAATGTTTGCCTACACATTCAACTTGGTATGTTAATATATGTGAATGGATTTTACAAACATTTCTACAGCAATATCATTCTAAGATCTAAGTTACTGCAGTGAACATTGCTCTATCACTCTTTCCAAGTGTGAAAATAAGGTAAATAAATCTGACCTTCAAAATGATTATGTTAATTTTCTGACATTCTGAAAAATTCTTAAATGAAAGAATACATATTTAAACTGCAAAGACTTTACAAGAAAAGATGAAAAAATATTACTAACTTTTTATAACATGATAGTTGCCATGCACATATGTAATATAAATTCTAAGGTGATCAAAGTTTTGAATTTACTGTTGAAATATCCATATTTAGATTTATAATTTATTAAGTTTGTTTTAGTAAATTGTTGGTGAAAACTGAATTGTCAATTGATCAAATAATCTAGTATGGTAAATATGTCTCAATTTGCTTAGGGTAAAAGCATAACTCCTACAAATCTAAATAATATTTGTGAATGCATGTCTGACTTTTGTTTGAATGTACACACACATGTGCACAAATATCAAAATATGTTTATTAAAATATTAGCATGGAGACAAACACATTAATTTCACATCTCCAGCTCACAAACAAGAAAAAAATTAGAGAGAAAGATTTGTAGTAAAAAACAAGTAGTCTGTCGTCCTTCATATAGATGGCCACAAGGACCCAGAATATAAACATAAAGATTAGAATCCTGGGTTCATGCCCCAGTCTGAGTGTATACTTTTTTCTTCAAATATGATTTATCCATCAATAAAAGTATATCTAATGGTTTTAAAATTAAAAAAAAAAGTATTTAATATTTAAAGGAAGTGACATTCATCATCATCATCATCATCCAGGGATTAAGCCTGTTGGCTCGTTCCAGTTTCATGAAAGCTAGAATTGTTAAAACTGTTCAGACCATCATCTGTGTGGGTGACCAACATTTTTCCTTCCGTGCAGTTTATAATTTAGCAATAATTTTGGAAATCTTCCTTCTGGCATTATATCAATATGTTCTTTGCAGTCGTTCCTATATTTAATTATTCGGTCTGTAAGTTTGAAATTATTCAGTTCCTTTCTTATATCTTCATTTCTATTCTTATCCAACAGAGTATATTCTGCTATATTTCTTAAAAATCGCACCTCAGCTGCTTCCAATCTTTGTTCTTGTCTTTATGAGGTTTATTTTAAATAATATGAGCTAGAAAATACATGGTTCACCTCATATTTGTAGTTTCTTGAAGACATTGGGTTTTGACACACGTCATTGCCAATTCTTTCCAACTATTAGAAAGAATTGATCAATGACACATAGAGTGGCGAAACCCTGGGTCTTCAAGAAATACAAATACAGTAAAACCCGTCTATGAAGGAACATGACTGTTCCTTAAATATATTTCCGTCTTGGCAGTTTTCCTTCTTATAAAGGGTTCCCATTACAAGCTTGAATTTTCTCATGCAGTGTAAGGGTTTTACATGCACGCTTTAAAGACATAATGTATTGTGATGCTTAGCCTCTTTATCTCCTTTTTCTTGTGATTAAATTCCCATTGGCATTCATGGCCTGTTTCTGGAATAACCTTACTTTTAAATTATCTTTATCCCTTTCTATGAATTATAATTTCTATATAAAGTATAAAAAATATAAAGAAAGAAAGAAATTATGAAGAAATGAGAGAAAGTAAGAAACAAGCAAAAAAAGATTAAAGAGTAAATTAAAATAACATATTGTGAACTTCTGCTTGGCTAAAGAATAATATTTTCAAAATTGCTTTGGATTTTTTATACCATGTTTTTTTTATTATGTAGCTCTATAGATATCAATATGTCCACCGCTGTGGTCTCGAGATAGCATGCTGCCTTGTCACGCAGTGGGCCCGGGTTCGATCCCCGGTCGGGGCAGTTTTTCTGGATGAGGTTTTCATCGGGGTTTTTCCTCACCTGTAAGACAAATGTCAGGAAAACTTTAAGGCCCAATCGGTCCCCAAAATCATATGGCCTTCATCATCATCCTCCTTATCATTATCATCGCCATCATCCTTCGCCGATGTGCAAAGCAACGGGAAGCTACCACATCTACAATTCCCTAGTAAAGCTGCAAACATAACATGAAAATGCTATGATTGCAGTGAAATACCTGCCTTCGGGCAGAATTACTATGGATGGATGGATAGATATCAATTTAACAGCAACTGTTCTATCATATTTCTTACACAGGTTTTAATATGAAGTTTGTACTTCAGTTACCTTTCATTTATCTATTAAACTAAATATTTTAAGTTCTTATCTAATTTTTTCTTATCTTATATGCTATTACTGGACTTAAAACTGTTTCAATTCCCTTGATCTGTTGTGGTGTCAAAGAAACAACTTACATACAAATGAGATTCTTCATCATCATCACCATAAGTAATGCCACGAGTGAATTTATCTAGAGAATTTGGAAATCAAGAGTGGCACTTGTTAGGACTATTTAACAAATAAAATTAAGCTGTTTGCTCACAAATCATTATTTAACTATAGTTATTTTAAAATATTTATATATTTAATGTAAACGGCGATGTTTGAAAACAAATGAGAAACGATTGGTAAGCTTCATTTGCTTCTTTTGTTTATCACTGCAACCAGATCATACTATTTATTGCCAAAGGAATGCAATATTGTAAGAATGCTCTCTAGTGGAGAAAAAATGAAACACATCAAACTGTATATTAATTCATTTCTGATGTCGTATTATGTAAATATGACAATTATATTTTTCTGGATTATTACCTGGGAAAAAAATACATTTAAGAAAGTGCAAACAGTGGTTTCTTTTTTTTGGTGGTATAATAAATTGCCACAAATGTTTTTATATTAACTCCTGCAAGCGCTATATGTTGACATCCATGCACTATATATACAATCTGGTAGCCGTATTTCTTACGGTATCAGTCACTGCAAAATAATGGTCAGACCTGTTCAGAATGTTAAAAAGAAGGAGCTTTCTTTAATATGGTAAATTTAACATTGATAAATATTTCGTGAACGCGACTGTGATTCGTTGTAAAACAGAAATCATTGAAACGTGATTGGTCATTGACTCCTATTTGGGGCATGAGTTAAATAGTCAACAACAACAAGGATTAAGCTCAATGGCCCGTTCCAATCTCATTATAGGTCGAATTGGTGCTTCCATCTCTTCAATGGTCTTCCCAACAATCTTCTCCCTTTTGGTTTATAATTATACATTCTTCTTGGTATGCACTGTTGATTCATTCGTAATACGTGCTGAAGGTTTAATTTTTAAATAATATGAGTTAGAAAATACACAACTCAGGGTTTTGGCTCTCTATGTGTCATTTCAATTATTTCTAAAGAATTGACAATGACACATAGAGAATGCCGAACCCTGTGTCTTCAATCATCATCATCAACAACAACCAGGGAGTAAGACAAGGGTGTCCATTGTCACCAGTATTATTTAATTTATACTTGGACCATGTCATAAATGAATGGCAAGAACAAATTAATATAAATAGTGTATTGACAACTCTGCTTTTTGCAGACGTCCAAGTAATGATGACAGCATCAGAAATTGCTTTACAACAATTCCTTTATACTGTAAATAATATCTCTCTAAAATACAATTTAAGAATATCTACATCTAAAAAAAATATTAGCTCTGAAAGGAAATGTGCAATAAGAACAAAAATAATGATAAACAATGTAATTATAGACCAAGTTCAAAATTTTAATTATTTGGGATGTCATTTAGGCAATGACATAAATTTAGATAAACACACTAAAATACGATTCAATTATCTATGTGGCACAATTAAACACACTTTATTGAATAAGACTAGAAAAGAAACAATTTTGAAGTTTTACAAAGTATTGGCAGTTCCATCTCTTATCTATGGATGTGAAACCTGGACATTAACAAAGGCAGATAGTAAACAAATAGAGGGTGCTGAAATGAAGATTTTGAGAGCAATAGCAGGATACCAAAGAACCGATAAAAAGAAAAACGAAGATATAACAGAACTTAATATATTTAATCTCTGTGAAAGAATAAAATATTATCAAAATGCTGATCTTCAGCACATATTATGAATGAATGAACAGCGCATACCAAGAATGTATAATTATAAGCCAAAAGGGAGAAGAATGTTGGGAAGACCATTGAAGAGATGGAACGACCAATTCGACCTATAATGAGATCGGAACAGGCCATTGGGCTTAATCCTTGTTGTGTCTTCAATAAACTAAAAATTGAGTTGAGTGTGTATTTTCTAAATCATATTATTTAAAATAAACCTCATAGTGTCACTTCCTTTAAATAACTAACTAAATTCTTCTTGTATCTTGTAAGTCCATGTTTCCCTTAACAGAGATTTAGGCGCTCTCCCCCTACAGGGAAGAATTTGAACCATACTAATTTAGTTACACTTGTCTTTGTACAGAGTCATTTGAGTGGTCCGTGGTCAGCGTTCCGCCTCATACTGACATCTAGGAAACCAAGGTAGTACTAGGATGTGAAAATTTGGTAAATTTTGCTTAGAGGCCTTTTCATTCAGGCTTAAGGATCTTTTACAAGCCTGAAAATCTTCAGACTCGGGACCCATGGCTTAAAGTCCCTGCCGGAGGACTTGCTCCTTGGATTTTTCCATCCTAAAAAAAATCCATTGACCCGGCCGGATTTAAACCTGGGACCAAAGGCAAGGAGCACAACCACACAACCACTAGTCCACTGCGGCCAATAAATAAATAAATAACTCACTGGCACTATTGAAGCCATAGGTTCATGGCCACATGGATATAAGCTCTCCATACCATACATCTCTATCGTGTGGTAATGTTATCCAATCATTCCCTGTATAATAATCTACTTCCCTCAAATCATAGTTAATGTTATTCTCCCACCTCATTCTTAGTCTACCAACTGGGCATTTTCCCTCTGGTTTTCATACAAGAAGCTTCCACACACATCTTCCATTCCCCATTCATGCCACATGTCCTGCCCATCGCAGTCTACGAGACTTAACTGTTGTATATCTGGCTTTCATACTGTGTGATTGCTGTTTTCTCAATTTCAAATGCTATGTTTGGGTTATTTGTTAAGATTTGCATGGCAGTGATTGGTGTTGTTTTAACGGCTCCTGTTATCAGACGGAGGATTTGGTTCTGCAATTTATTAAGTTTTCCCACTTTAGTAGTTACTAGGATTTCTTCACAATACTGAAGTACAGGTTTTATGTACATTTGGTAGAAGGTGTTTAGGGGTTTGTGTGTTGCAACCCCACTTTTTCCCTGCTAATCGTTTTAATAATGGTAACCTTGTTTCTATCTTTGTTTTTTATAGATATTGTATATATTTAAAATATGCTGTTGTGGTAGACTGTCGTCAAATAAAATTTCCAACAATTTGTTCCTACCGATTTTGTCGAAGGCTTTTTTGAGGTCCACAATAGTATATTATGATGCGAGGTTGGGAAGTGGTTTTTACAGAATTGAGGAAAAATGTTTAAAAACCAAGCGACAGCAAGGTTTTTTTAATTTCCGAGATTCTGTAAAACACTTCACAAACATGCGTTGTACATTATTTTTTTGTGCGATGGTGTTTTCAAAATAATAATAGTAAAGTAATAACATCTTTGTCGGAAATATTTGTGTTCATTATAAACAATTGACTAACATTAACAGTGTGGGCAATGTTTATTAGTTGAAACAACAGGAGGCCTTGAGAACAATTATTGATAACATGGCTGCAAGAACGTTTTTATTGTTTTATATTGTTTCAAATAAAGTTCAGCTCATTTAAAATGCAGTGATTTGTTTCGTATAATGTATAATACAATTGCCATTGCTTTTTTTACAACCCTCATAATGAATAAAAGCTATATTTTTACGGTCTTACTAATAAAAATCTCTTTTACTGGCTTTCATCAGTTGTTTAGTTATACAATATATAAGCCTTATGTAGATCATGTATAATTTCCTTACTAATAAACATTGAGCCGGAGCTATATAACAATACAACCATTACACACAATACGTCACATATTCATCACTATGACGTCAGGACATATTATGCGCAGTTTGTAACAGAAAGAAAACGACATCAACTAGTGATTAATTGTGTAAGAAATGAGTATGGATAAGAATAGAGAGAGATTCCCTAATTGGGGAGGTACGGAAAAAATAAGTGTGTTTTAATTTATTTACATTTTTGTTTAGACTATGTCAAATATAACGTAGAATTAGTTTCACAGATAATGTGCTGCCAGCTTACGTAAAGAACTTTGAACAATTCTTGGAAACTAATAAAAGTTTTTCCCATTACTTATGAATTATATGCAGTGTTTTAAGATGCATTAGAAAACGTTCAAAATAGTAGGTAATGTTAGCAACAACAGAATAACGCTTTAATAAAAAATCGTCACGGTTTGATCGGGAATCGAACCTAGGACCCCACGGATGGTAGTCAGAAGCTCTAACCACAAGACTATCAGGCTAACATGTAGCTGGCTGCAATAATAGTACCTCTATAATTAAATACATTTTTATATCGGTATGTGTATTATGTTTTATGATGCAAGAGAGTTTTGATAAAATAATATTATGAAGCACTTAAACTACATTCAGATTAAATCTTGTCTACAGCAACTATTGTAGAACATATTATTTTGTGAATCAATGTTGAACTTTAAAATATTATTAGGCCTAATCGAGAATGAGTGTAACAAAAGGCATTTTATGTTTTTATTTTCCTACCCAGAGCTTTATTAATATTATTTATGTCCTGTGCATCCATCAAACAGTCGTCAAAGTGTTGCATTTTGCATTAAATTTAAGGAAACGTTCATCAATATCATAAGAAAACAATCAGTTGATATGAAAGTCTGACATTTTGTCTAGTTATACAATCCTTAAACAAGGCTGGAGGCATGTATAACGATTTCCATGTAAAGTTGTACACCTCTTATACACTGAGCAGTTAATACAGTGTTTATTAGTAAGAATTTTCAACTGAGATGTGTATAAACCTTGTATAAAAGTTATATATGGATTATTAGCAAGAGGGTGAGCAGTTAATACAGTGTTTATTAGTAAGAATTTTCAACTGAGATGTGTATAAACCTTGTATAAAAGTTATATATGGATTATTAGTAAGAGGGTGAGCAGTTAATACAGTACTAAATTATTGTAATCAAATGGTAAAGAGAAAAATTTATGCCTGAACCGGGAATCAAACCCCGAACCTTCAGCTTTCCGTGCTGATTGCTCTAACCATTGAGCTAATCCAGGCTTCCTTCCCATCGATTCCCGGTTCAGGCATAAATTTTTCTCTTTACCATTTGATTACAATAATTTAGTAGTGTACTTTAATATACTTATTTCAATCATAGTAACAGCTTTAGCTTCTTAATATTAATTTAATAAATAATGCTATAGCTATGTGGAGTCCCTTCATGTCTTCTTCAGGTAGAAGCCATTCACTGTGTATTTGTGAATGATGATTCATATCATTTGAATGTGGGACCAAGACAGTAAGGTAAAGGAAGGATTTATGCTTGGATGGGAAGGAAGCCTGGATTAGCTCAATGGTTAGAGCATCAGCACAGAAAGCTGAAGGTTCGGGGTTTGATTCCTGGTCCAGGCATAAATTTTTTCTTTACCATTTGATTACAATAATTTAGTAGTGTACTTTAATATACTTATTTCAATCATAGTAACAGCTTTAGCTTCTTAATATTAATTTAATAGTTAATACAGTGTTTATTAGTAAGAATTTTCAACTGAGATGTGTATAAACCTTGTATAAAAGTTATATTTGGATTATTAGTAAGAGGGTTACTATCTAAAAAAAATGATTGAAAGTTTAACTGAATTATAAGCTTAGAAATCAGATTAGGAAGAAAAATCATTAGATTTATATTACCCTGAAGTATATTATTAAAGGTGTTAAGTTCTATAACTGCTGACAAAGTTAAATCAAACTGTCAACTTGATGCCACAATCTTATCAGTAATGAATTTGCATAAGATAATGTTAAGTCATGTAATTTCATTTGTAATCCTGGTAGAAAACTTTAGACATGTCATCAAAAACAAAACATAAAAGAAGACATTCTTTTAGTAATAATTAAATGAATCGTGATGTTTTCTTACCTCATACATCTATGTTTCTTTTAACACAGCACTGCAGTATCGGCGACACTTTGTCGTCATCGTCAGCTGTTTTCACGACTGTCAATTTTTTCTCCTTTTTGCCGGTAAGAAGAGGAATTCCTTCAAAAGAACACCAGATGGCAGTCTAGATAATTACCGGCAAAAAGGAGAAAAAATTGACAGTCGTGAAAACAGCTGACGATGACGACAAAGTGTCGCCGATACAGCAGTGCTGTGTTAAAAGAAACATAGATGTATGAGGTAAGAAAACATCACGATTCATTTAATTATTATTAATTGAACCTCATAATGTTAAAAATTCCCAAATTTAATATATAAACATTCTTTTAGACTTATTATAATGTTATATTTGTCCACTGCTGTGGTCTCGAGGTAGCGTGCTGCCTTGTCACGCAGCGGACCCGGGTTCATTGAGACAGTTTTTCTGGGTGAGGTTTTCATCGGAGTTTTTCCTCACCTGTATGACAAATGTCAGTAAAACTTTAAGGCCCAAACGGTCCCCGAAATCATATGGCCATCGCAATCATCAACATTCATATTCATCTTAGATTAAGCTTAGGATTAGGGACTCTCCTGGTGCACCATTATCATCATCACCCATCATATCATCAGGGCAATGTAACCCCGCCTTCCAGGTGCCCCAACCTCAGAAGTGGGGTACAAGTACGCCATGCCAGGAGAGAACACCAGGAATGTCGAAAGACAATCTGGGGCATTTGCAAAAAAAAAAAGTTATAAGATTAGTATTTCTAAATACTAAATACTGATAGACAAAGTGATAATTATAAAAAAATTGTCTAAAACAAGCTGATTGTAACTTGACCTTAAGAAAGTTTTAGGCAAACTTATAAAAAAGGAAGGAAATACAGGAAAATTAAGGACTGGATGTGATAATTACTGCACTACAAAAAATATAAAAGATAAAAACAAGAGTAAAGACATATATACATTCATTAAATTAATATTAAAAAACTAAATCTAGAATTGAAATAAGTAAATTAAATTAAAACAAATATTTTATTTGTGTTTTATTGGTGTTTGTGTTTATTAATTTACTTATTTCAATCATAGTAATAGCTTTAGCTTCATAATATTAATTTAATATTTTAAAATACAACAGGATGTAACAATAAGAGGTTTTAAAATTCATCGGAGAACAGTTTGTTTAAACAACTCACCTCATAGGATTCATGCTTCCATGATACCGCGGTTTTAAACACAGTCGTGTTCATCCTCAGCCATAACTCTGACTGACAGGAGTTATGGCTGAGGATGAACACGACTGTGTTTGAAACCGCGGTTTCATGGAATATGAATCCTACGGGGTGAGTTGTTTAAACAAAATGTTCTCCGATGAATTTGAATGATTATACCTCATAATGTTTATTTCCCAACATTAACATAAAATAAGAGGTTTGTTTAATAATTAAGATATTTTGTCTGTTCATTGTTACCTCTTATGGTTGTTTATGTCAAACATATATTTCAAGGCTTCTTAGCCCCATCGTCAGCAATTACAGACTCTGTAATTGCTGATGATGGCTAAGAAGCCTTGAAGAATATGTTTGACAAAAACAACTATAAGAGGTAAGAATGAACAGACAAATTTTTTAATTATTAATTTAATAAATAATTTATTTATGTATAATTTTATCACTCACCTCATATTTTTCTTCTTATTAGACTAGTTTCAGCATCTTGTTCAATGCCATCATCAGCACTTTCCACGACTGTTGTTTTGTTGTCAAAACAACGGTTGTGGAAGTACTGATGATGGCATCGAACAAGATGCTGAAACTAGTCTAATAAGAAGAAAAATATGAGGTGAGTTATAGAATTATACATAAATAAACAATACCTCATAGTGTTATTTCCTTAAAAAAATAATTTAATAAATAATATTATAGCTGTGAAGAGTCCCATCATGTCTTATTCAATTAGAAGCCATTCAATGTGTATTTGTGAATGATGGTTCATTGTATTGGATGTGAGACCAAGAAAGTAAGGTAATGATAAAATTTGTGTTTGGATGGGAAGGAAGCCTGAATTAGCTCAGTGGTCAGAGCATCAGCACATAAAGCTGAAGGTTTGGGGTTCGATTCTGGTTCAGGCACTGCAAAAAATCGGGAATTTATCAAATTAATTGTAAAGATTGTGAAAAGATATACATAGGAAAAAACAAAAAGGAACCTAAATACAAGATTAAAGGAACACCTCAGAAATGTTAAAAATGGAGAAACCAAAAAATCTGCAGTAGCTGCACATGCCTGGTCAGAAAAACATAGAATAGAAACCAAAACAAAATTACTTAAACAATTGGAAAAACCGAAGGAACTCACAATTTGGGAAAAAATTTACATATGCAAGAATGAAAATACAACTATGAATTTTGAAATACCCGGTTATAAGGAGAGAGGACTGATTTGGAAGTTCGTCGGTCAGCCATCAGATGGCATGAAGATAGAAGGATAGAAGGCAGCCGGACGTCAGTTGTGAACGTGACACAGCATTGAGAATGTCACAAAGGATGCGACGAAACCCTGGGTATGCTAGGAGTTATGAAGTATGAGGTGAGTGAAATAAAAAATGTTAAAATTGTTTATTTATTTTGTAGTACCTGTAAATATTTTATATTTTAACAATCAGCAAACCAATTTTTCTTTCATTTCATTTATTCAGAAAATCTTCCATTTTATTTATAATGAGAAATCAAGTTTTCTTCTATTCTCATCTGTAACCATGAAATAAACTTTTCTTTAATTTTAGCTACAATGAAGAAATAAACTTTTCTGTTTCTATATTAATTACTTCCAACTGCAACCTTGTTATAATAAAAAATCAAGCAGATTTTCAACATACAAATTATTATATCTGATTTATTATAACTTGATTTTATAGATTTAATTGTTTTAATTTTTTAACTAAAGTTTAATTTAAAACTTCATTTACTTTGAATTAATGAACATTTTCATACTACAGTAAAACCTGTCTTAACCGGAACCGTTATAAGAAGGAAACCTGTAGAGACAGAAAAAAATCTCCAGAATGGTACGATTTTATATGTAAAATTGTCCTGTATAACCCGGAAACCTTCATAATGCACAAACGGAATGGTTTTTAAAGTACCAATAGTTAATAGTAAGACAGAAAATTATTCTTAAACACATTCTAATTATATTTGAAGAGAAAAATTTCTGCCTAGACCGAGACTCGAACCGGGACCTTTGGCTTGCCGGGCCAAATGCTGTACCAACTGAGCTACCGAGGTGAGTTACGATCTAGACGCAAATTTTTCTCTTATATACATTGTAATTCCCTCTCACCAAATGCTTTTGAAACCATTGTTTTTATCTTTGCAAATGGCGGCTTCTTAGTTTAAGAAGACATTTATTGGGAATTTAACATTACTTATAAAGCTAGTAAGGCTTCTAATGATGTTTTTATTATTAATTTAAACATTTCTCAATGAAAGATAAATTATATTTGAAGAGAAAAATTTTTCCGCCTAGACCGAGACTCGAACCCGGGACCTTTGGCTTGCCGGCCAAATGCTCTACCATTATAATTACAGTATTAATGACCACACATGAAAATTCTGCATATGACGCTTTGTGCATTATATCGTTTTACCTTCTTGTGTTAGCATTGTATTGCGGAGATACCCTTGCTTATGTGTGACAGTGGGGAACCCCTCGCTTTTCCTTGCCTGCTTACATTACCTGTGAGGAAGTAGTCTTCTTGTAGTAGAGTTCCTTTTCGCTTTTGTGTAATAAATTTGTTTTGTATTGCCATGCAAACTGAGGCGTGTTACATACACTATTTTGTCTGTATTTCAGTCAATATGTTATGTTTTTAAAGCATGCATGTAAAACCCTTACACTGCGTGAGAAAATTCAAGCTTGTAATTTGGGAACCCTTTATAAGAAGGAAAACTGCCAAGATGGAAATATATTTAAGGAACTGTCATGTTCCTTCATAGACAGGTTTTACTGTACTTGAATCGCTACAAAAACATAATTCTTGTAATTTGCTGGTTTTGTGGGATAAAAATTTAAAATAATGTATTTATTTACTGAAATGCTTCATATAATTAACTTTATGCTTCATGTAAGTTTCAGATCTTACAAAGCTTTTCTATTCGGTCATTATAATTGAAATGGAATTATCTGAAAAGAAAAGTATTGAGATAAAATCAAATTTAAAAAGAATACAATTCCTTCTTCTTCTTCTTCCTTCCAAGTATTAGGCCAAGGCCTGTTACGATCCTATAGAAAATTTTCCCTCCAGCGTTTCATACGACGGCCCAGTGATCTTCGTCCTCTTAGTATATAATTATAAACAGCTTTGGGGATCCGATTTGAACTCATTCTTCCAAGATGGTGTTTCCAATTTAGTTGGTACTGTTTAATATATTCCAAAATTGGCGTAGTCTTCAATTCTTTTAAGATATCGGTGTTCCTTTTCCGATCCCATCTGGTGTAACCCGCTGTTTCTGCGCATGAATCTCATTTCACAAGCCGTTATTCTGCTTTCATGTTGTTTTTTTAGTGTCCATGCTTCACTACCATAGGTCAACACTGGTCTAGCCAAAGTGTTATATAAACGTAATCTGGTGTTTTTTTGTACAAGGGATGGTTTCATAACTTGATTAATAATTCCTAAACTTTTATTATAACTAGTAACTTTTTCAGAGATATCCTTTTCATCCCAGATAGAGAGATAATATCCAAGATATTTAAATTGATTAGATCTCTCTAAAATTTTATTCTGGAGACAGATTTTACTTTGTATGGTGACCTTCCCATGAAATGCCATAATTTTAGTTTTGTTAATTGATATTTCCATATTAAATTTGGCAGCTATTTTTTGTAAATTATAAATTGATCGTTGCAAATCATTTTCGGAAAGTGCCAGAAGAGCTAAATCGTCTGCAAAAAGAATAGCATCGAGTTTGAGGTTCCTATTGATGGGTATACAATTACTTAATTTACTTATTATTAATGTTTTATTTAAGGAAGTAATATTTTGAGGTTCTTTTAATTATATTATTTTGAGCCTGTTTATCTTACCTCAATATTAATGTTGATTTGTTCTTGAACATGTTTCATCTGGGCAAGATGCTGAAGATGATTGGGATCCTATCGAAACATGTTCAAGAAGAAATCAACATTAATATTGAGGTAAGATAAACAGACTCAAAATAATATAATTACTTATTATAGTTTCATGTTACAAATATTTTTACATATTTTAATTACTAATACGATGAAAATAAATATAAAATTAATGTTCATATTATTCGTTTTTAAACATCGTAATGATGGACAAATTATATTTGAAAAGAAAAATATACGCCTAGACGACCTCTGACTCTCTATGTCAATGCTCTATCCATGTGAGCTACCTACAGGTAAACATTTTTTTCTCTTTCAAAGTTAAAATTGGGAAACACATTATGAGGTTTTCTCTTCAAACAATTTTATTATATTTGACTGGGGTTTGAACCCAGGACCTCTGACTCTCTGTCAATGCTACCTAGTAGGTAGCTCACTTGGATAGAGCATTGACATAGAGAGTCAGAGGTCCTGGGTTCAAACCCCAGTCAAATATAATAAAATTAATGTTTGAAGAGAAAAAAATGTTTACCTGAACTGGGATTTAAACCCAAGACCTCTGGTTTTACATACCAGCGCACTTTGTTGTACTGAAGCATCTCAATTCAAATGGAAATTCTTGGTGAAAAAAAAAAAAAAGGAAATTCTTTCTTATACAAGGAGAAAAATTTCCATTTGAATTGAGATATCTGGGTAGCACAAAGGTAGTCCACTGTTGCATAAAACCAGAGGTCTCAAATTCAAATCCCAGTTCAGGCGAAAATTTTTCTCTTTAAATATTAATTTGTTCTTCAGTGTGAGCATAAATTAAAATAGATAAATAACAAAAAATGAAAATAGTAAATTGTTATATCCATAAACAACTTATGCCAATTAAATTATTTTCATTTAACTTTTACAGGAATTAATCACTATGAGGTTTAATTTATGGTAAAATTAAATGTTTCTTACCTCTCCTCATATAAATCTTCTAAGTAGATCATGATTTCGGTCTCATCTTCAGTACTTTTTTGGCGACTGATGTTATGTCGATCGGAAGAAACTCTGGGATTTACATACCTTTGTTCAAAGAAGAGTTTCTTCCGATCGACATAACATCAGTCGCCAAAAAAGTACTGAAGATGAGACCATTATGGTCTCGAAATCGCGATCTACTTAGAAGATTTATATGATGAGAGGTAAGAAACATTTAATTTTACCACAAATTATTTTCAGTCTGATCATCTTACCTCAATATTAATGTTGATTTGTTCTTGGACATGTTTCAAAACAATTCTGTTTAATCATCAGCTGACGAGGTAAGATGATCAGACTGAAAATAATTTATAAATTAATGAAAATAATTTAAATAAAATAACCTCAAAATATCACTTCCTAAAATTAAATATTAACTTATGTCAATTTTACCTGCAGACACAACTTGTCTCTTATGCAAGTTTTATTTGAGCTGACGCTTGATAATATCCATTGGAAGATTTTGAATATCGTAAAGACAAATGCATTTCTTCTACAGTATAGCTTCCAAAATCAAAATTTTCAAAGTTCTGAAATCAAGAAGAAAATAATGAAAACAGATATCACTGCTCTACAATTTTTTTCTTGCATTATTTACAATATTTGCTCTAAACTCAGATCTGTTTTCAGTTTTACTCTATCAGGCTAGATTTTAAACAAAATCAAAATGTATGTTCTCCACTCACTATTAATGATATAAGCTCATAATGTTTACTTCCCAATATTAATTGAAATATTTACTTATTTTAGGAATTCTCACTATGAGGTATATTCATTAAGGTAGAATATTTTTTATCACTCACCTCATATTGTTCTTCTTATTTGATTATAAACTAGTTTCAGAACATAGTTTCTGTTCCATTCAGAACATAGTTTATAATCAAATAAGAAGAACAATATGAGGTGAGTGATAAAAAATATTCTACCTTAATTAATTTAAATATATCAAAACGTATGTATTAACATTTTATTAAAAATATAATTATTGAAGACATATAATTAAGATAAAACGATTAATTAGTTTTAATTTTGGGTTAATATTAATAATTATATATTAAATTAGGTCCACCGCTGTGGTCTCGAGGTAACGTGCTGCCTTGTCACGCAGCAGGCCTGGGTTCGATCCCCAGTCGGGGCAGTTTTTTTGGGTGAGGTTTTTAATCGGGGTTTTTCCTCACCTGTAAGACAAATGTCAGGAAAACTTTAAGGCCCAAACGGTACCCGAAATTATATGGCCATCATCATCATCATCATCCTTCACCGGTGTGGAAAGCAACGGGAAGCTACCACACCTACAATTCCCTAGTAAAGCTGCAAGCATAGCATGAAAATGTTATGATTGCAATGAAAGACCTGCCCTCGGGCAGAATTACTATGGATGGATATTAAATTAATGTTGGGAAGTAAACATTATCATTGAAAATCATCGGAGAAAATTTTGTTGAATTTGGAAACTCATACAACATTTTAGAAATTTTAAAAATTGTGAAATTGAAAAATCTGTAATTGCTGCACATAGTTTATTAGAACATTAAAAAAATTGGAAGAGAAGCAAAACTTTTAAAACAAGTAGATAAACCTTCGGAATTGACAGTTTGGGAGAAAATATACATTCAGAAAAATAAATATAGATCAATGAATTTTGATATCCCTAACGAACAAAATTTGATTTTGAAGTTAATAAATTCAACCAGATGGCAGTGCAGAAGATGGTGACAATAGAAGAGTTGATGGCAGAAGAATTTTATCAGTCGGAGTTATGGCTGAAGATATGTATGGTCTCATACACAAAGTTAATTTAGGTAGTAAGTAGGTTTACGTCTACTGTTGTGATCTAAAAGTAGTGTGCTGCCTAGTCATGCAGCGAGCCCGGGTTCGATTCTCGGTCGGGACAGGCTCCTGGGTGAGGTTTTTTTCGGGGTTTTTCCTCACCTGTAAGACAAATGTCAGGAAGCTTAGGGCCCAACGGTCCCCGAAAATCATCTGGGCATCATCATCACCAGCCTAAATAAATAAATCTAAAATCTAAATCTAATCATCCTTCACCGGTGAGGAAAGCAACCGGAAGCTACCACACGTGTAATTCTCTAGTAAAGCCGAAAAGCATAGCATGAAAATGCTATGATTGCAGTGAAAGACCTGCTCTCAGGCAGAATTACTATGGATGGAAATAGGTTTATTTAGATAGAATTTCTTATCACTCACCTCATATTGTTCTTCTTATTTGACTATAAACTAGTTTCTGTTCTATCCTAAGTATTATCATGAATGTTGTTCTGTCATGACGATACTGAGGATGGAACAGAAACTATGTTCCGAAACTAGTTTATAGTCAAATAAGAACAACAATATGAGGTGAGTGATAAAAAATTCTACCTAAATGAAAATACCTCATAGTGTGAATTCCTAAAATAAGTAGAATTTTTGTATTGTAAGCCTATGTTTTCCCTTTACAGAGATTTAGGCGCTCTCCCCCTACAGGGAAGAATTTGAACCATACTAATTTAGTTACACTTGTTTTCGTATAGATGTCATTTTGAGTGGTATGTGGTCAGCGTTCCGCCTCATACTGACATCTAGGAAACCAAGGCGGGAAATTTGGTAAATTTTGCTTAGAGGCCTTTTCATTCAGGCTTAAGGATTTTTTACGAGCCTGAAAATCTTCAAACTCGGGACCCACAGCTTAAAGTCCCTCCCGGAGGACTTGCTCCTTGGATTTTTCCATCCTAAAAAATCCATCGACCCCAGCCGGGATTGAACCTGCGACCCTCGGGACTAGAGGCAAGGAGCATAACCACTAGTCCACCGCGGCAGATGTAAGTAGTAAGTAGGTTAATTTGTAACCCTATCCACATCTCTTATTAAGAATCTGATGTTCCTTCACAGTGAGTATTTCCATAACAAGATCATCATTAATTTTCTCAAGGCTTTCAAAAATGACAAAAAAGAAAAAAAATACCAACCTTGAGGATACTAGTTGCATCGAATGATTCTCTAGGCTTCTGTTTTCGTTTAGATGTTTCATGATCTGAAGCACTGGAGTCTTCATTTCGGAACAATGTATTCATAAGAGTTACATGGAGCTTAACTCTATCATATTGTTTTTGCATAAGACCTAATCAAATTAAATAAAAAAAAATTAATGCACATATCAAACATGTGGAAAATATCAATAATTAAATGGAATAAAAAGTAAATCAATGGTAAAGAGAAAAATTTTTGCCTGAATCGGGAATCAAATCCCGAACCTTTAGCTTTCCGTGCTAATGCTCAGACCACTGAGCTAATCCAGGCTTCATTCCCATCCAAGAAGAAATCCTTCCTTTACCTTTACTCTACTGGCCCCACATACAATTGCCATGAATCATCATTCACAAATACACAATGAATGGCTTCTACCTGAAGAAGACATGAAGGGACTCCACACAGCTATAGCATTATTTATTAAATTAATATTGAGAAGCTAAAGCTATTACTATGATAGAAATGAGTAAATTAATGAACACATTAAATTATTGTAAATCAATGGTAAAGAGAAAAATTTTTGCCTGAATCGGGAATCGAACCCCGAACCTTTAGCTTTCCGTGCTAATGCTCAGACCACTGAGCTAATCCAGGCTTCATTCCCATCCAAGAAGAAATCCTTCCTTTACCTTTACTCTACTGGCCCCACATACAATTGCCATGAATCATCATTCACAAATACACAATGAATGGCTTCTACCTGAAGAAGACATGAAGGGACTCCACACAGCTATAGCATTATTTATTAAATTAATATTGAGAAGCTAAAGCTATTACTATGATAGAAATGAGTAAATTAATGAACACATTAAATTATTGTAAATCAATGGTAAAGAGAAAAATTTTTGCCTGAACCGTGAATCGAACCCCGAACCTTTAGCTATTTAAATTAATGTTGGGAAGTGACCAGAGAATTTCATCAGTGGTAGTCATGACTGAAGAGGGACAAGATATTGTCTGAAACTGTCGGTATCAAAGATATTTGAAATTGTATGAGGCGAGTCGTTAAAAATATGTTCTCCACTCACTATTAAGGAATACAAAGTGTTTAAAAATTTAACCCCCAGAACTGGGACGCAAGACTAGATGAATGAGAAGTGTTATTAGAAAAATTACTTTTAAGAACAACTTTATTAACATTAATAAACCCATCTTATAAGGAATATTCAATTTCTTTAAATTAAAATAAAATTGATTAATACAATATGACTTGGTTACAATGAAATCCAAGGGACCCAAAATGTTATGTTATTGTTTAAGTGCTGTACGTAACTGGGAATTATCAAGTTCAATGAGGGAAGCGTAAACATGGGAGGAAGAAGAATAAAGTGCATAAAATTTGCTGATGATATGGCTTTTCTAGCAGAAGATGCAATGACAATGAGGAACATGCTGATGGAGCTAAATGATAAGTGTGAGGATAATGGGATGAAGATAAATATAAATAAGACGAAGGCCATGATTACAGGAAAGAAACCAAGGAAGATAAACATGAGGATTAAAGACGAGGTCATTGAGCAAGTGGAGAGTTTCAAATACTTGGGTTGTACTATCAGTAGTAACATGAACTGCAGTCAAGAAGTAAAGCAGAGGATAGCAGTGGCAAAAGAAGCTTTCAACAAGAAGAGAAGCATTTTCTGCAGACCTTTGGCAAAAGAATTACAGAAGAGGCTAGTGAAGTGCTTTGTGTGGACTGTAGCATTGTATGGTGCAGATACTTGTACATTATGACGGAATGAGGAAAAGCGACAGGAAGCTTTTGAGATGTGGATATGGAGAAAAATGGAACGTATAAAATGGACAAAGTAAGAAATAAAGATGTGCTAGACAGAGTGGGTGAAAGAAGAACAAAGCTGGAACTCATAAAGAAGAGGAAAAGAAATTGGATTGGCCACTGGCTAAGAAGAAACTGCCTGCTGAAGGAGCCCTAGAAGGAATGGTCAACGGAAAGAAATTTAGAGACAGAAAAAGACATCAGATGATAGACAATATTAAAATTAATGGTTTGTATGCAGATAAAAAGGAAAGCTGAGTTAAGGAAAGAGTGGAGAATGCTGAGTTTGCAGTGAAAGACTGCTCTTAAGCAGAACACTATGAATGAATGAGAGCAAAATTATATACAACATAAATTTTAATTAGACTTATTTAAGATTTATTCACTTTTAAGACTACCATAAACAGCTGTTCACTTTTTAATGCAGTTTGAAATCTTTAATTCAACCACTGTTATAAACAAATTCTTAAATTTTTTAGCAACTCTTGTTTTAACTATTAGTAGAGGTAATCAATTGATTTGGTGTTTACTTGATGAAAATCCATATTTATTCAATTAAATAAAAATAAAACTGGAAGTTTTATATGATTTTCATATTTATTACAATATAAATTTGTAACAGCTGTTTCGGTACTTTGTACCTTCTTCAGATCAAAACAACTCTTACAAATTTATATTGTAATAAATATGAAAATCATATAAAACTTCCAAGTTTTATTTTTATTTAATTGAATATTAGTAGAGGGTCCATTGAAACTTCTCTGATTCTTAATTTTATCCAAGTTGTTTGGTTCAGGTTATCATAAGTGCTTAATTTTTATCATATGCAGCATAATATTGATTTAAACAAAAACACAAAGAAAACTTAACTGTACACCATACCTTTTGAGGTAAAGAAGTCTACAGTTCTATCAGATAACTCCTGCAAAATATCAGAATCATTCTTCATGAAAACTTTCCCATAAAGCACATCAACTTCAGCTGGATCATCATTCATATATTCAATTCCAACCATGCTAAGAGGAAGGCTTCTATTTCGTAGCAGTGGACTACATTAAAAAATAAATAATTAATTAAATAAAAATAATAATAAATATGAATAAATCTTACATATGATGTTTTTATTATTGATTTAACATTTCTCACTGAAAGATAAATTATATTTGAAGAGAAAAATTTTCGCCTAGACCGAGACTCGAACTCGGGAACCTTGGCTTTCCGGGCCAAGTGCTCTACCAACTGATCTACCGAGGCAAGTTGCAATTTAGACGCAAATTTTTCTCTTATATACGTTGTAATTCCCTATTGCCAAATGCTTTTGAAACCATTGCTTCTATCTTTGCAAATGGCGGCTTCTTAGTTAAGAAGACATTTATTGGGAATTTAACATTACTTTATAAAGCTAGTAAGGCTTCTAATGATGTCTTCTTAACTAAGAAGCCGCCATTTGCAAAGATAGAAGCAATGGTTTCAAAAGCATTTGGCGATAGGGAATTACAACGTATATAAGAAAAAAATCTGCGTCTAAATCGTAACTCGCCTCGGTAGCTCAGTTGGTAGAGCACTTGGCCCGGAAAGCCAAGGGTCCCGGGTTCGAGTCTCGGTCTAGGCAAAAATTTTTCTCTTCAAATATAAATCTTACACATATTTATAAATAGGTAGCATACAAATGTTAGAATATTTTTGAACTACTATATTAATTGAGGTCAGAGACATCTGGTGTTAAATTAGTAATAAAAACAACAATAGAAGCCCTACTGGCTTTATAAAGTAGTGTTAAATTCCTAATAAATGTCTTCTTAACTAAGAAGATAGAAAGATAGAAGCAAAGATTTCAAAGTCCCAGTCTGAACATTAATTTTTCTTTCTAAAATAAAACTATGTCCAATTCCGGAAAGTATTAATTCAAAATATAACATCAAAATTTAATAGCATGTCAACAAGCGCATCTTGGTGCCCTTAACATGTTGACAGAGCTCTAAATTCAGCTAATATTTTAATAATCCTGAGAATGGTGTCAGGAATTATCTTTTGAAGATATCTTATTTAAAATTATTAAAATATACGTAAAAAACTGAATCAGTTCCTTATAAAATACTTCACGGTTTTTCTTCCTACCAATCTTGTGTTTAAATTGTGTTATATATTCAAAGAAATTGATTACAGAAATATCCCAAAATATTTGTATGTATTTAATGAGAAAGCATCCATACTCCACTAAAATTTGTTACATTTAAAACATTATATATATATATATATATATATATATATATATATATATACTATTATTTTCCACATTACATTTTATTATTCTGTAATCATGTTTGCAATTATATGTATTTCTTATTTTTAAAATGAATTGCATCAATTTTAATTTGATAAATGGCAAAATTTCTATCATAAAGTTCTGCAGATGATAGAGTATTTCCTCTAGAAGTGTTTTTGACATAATTATGATGATATTCATGATAAAAGAGGAAATGTATTGCTAACTAAATATATTTTCATAGTTTTACACTCTACTTAAGACTTCGGAAAGTTACTCATCTAACAGGATTATGCTAAAAATTTGTAAAATAATTGCTAAAGAGAGATTCAACCGTTAAAACTAGCCAAATAATTTTCTGATGTTACATTTAATTTAACATTTTCCAGTCCTGGACAGAATTTGATTTTAGAAAGGAAAATTAATGCTCGAACCGGGACTCAAACCCTGGTGTCACATGTAGTCAGAGATCCGGGGTTCGAGTTCCAGTTCGAGCATTAATTTTTTTTCTAAAATAATAGTCAAATAATTTTTAACTTTGTAGGAAGTAACACTATTAATGTCTAAGAATATCACCACCCTTAGTCAATATGAAAACTTTTTTTAAGAACAGCATTTCTTCTCTTTCTGAATTAATTATTATTTTTTTGACAGATTAACATGATATAATTTGACATAAAAATATCAAATGATATTATAATAGGGTAATTACCATTTCTAATATCCTACTAACAGGCAGTTCATGAAATTATGATCATAAACCAAATTCTAGATTTAGGTCAACAAAATAATTGTTATGAAAATACTGACGATGGAATCAAAGAAGGTTTTGAAACTAGTTTAAGAAGGAAAAGAAAGGATAAGGTATATAAACCGTCGCATATGAATTCTGCTAAGTTCTATAGAATTGCAGTGCGCATGCACGAGTTGCAGGAGTTGCTGTAATGGTTAATGCAGCTTCCAGTAGATGGCTCTGAAGTCGGCATTACCAACTTTGGGAATAAATTCCCAAACGCTAAAAAAAATGGACGTAAACTAACTTCCCATTTCCTAACCTAACAAAACAGTTTACATGCATATTATTTATTTCCAAATGCAAAAAAAAAAAAAGGACATAAACTAACTTCCTATTTTCTAACCTAACAAAACAATTTACATGCATATTATTTAACAAATTATAAACTAATTTTATGTACACTAACACTAAATACGGTTTCGAATTATTTTCAAATGTTGGTAACTGCGATGTGAGAGTTGCCTAGTGGATGTTACATGAAGCATTTCCGTGCCTGTAGAACTCGATGTACAATAATCGCGTCATTTAGAAATATTTAAAAATCGTAAGAAATGGTTCCAAAATGTTTAAAATAGTACCAAACGTTATTATAAATGGTTGAAAAGTGTTTAGTGCATCAGTAGCATAAAAATATTAGATGGAAAATTGTGTGTGATGATTTATACACCACAGCTGGAAAAAAAAATGTGAGGTGAGTGATGAAAATTTACCTAAATAAATTCTAGATTATTACTTAAATAAGAACTTACTCGATAATAGTTTCTTTGCATTCTTCTAATGCATGAGCAGCTTTTTCACGCTCATCTGTGTCCATAAGCACTAAGGTCCCTAGAGTTAAATGTAATTTCTCTGGTGATTGAAAAATAGAGGCATCAATTCCTCGACTATTGCAACAATATTCAAGAACTTTCTCCTGAAAAAAAAAGAAAGAAGAAAAAGCTGATATAATTTATATTACAGCATTAACTTTCGCAACACACTAATCTGCTATATTGACTTCTGAACAGATGATGGTCATTCATACATCAGATGGGGATGTTAATCCTGGCAGTCTCCTTAGTGCATTTCTACAGGAGTGGGCTATATGCTTGCACTGAAAGTCACATTTTTCCTTCTCTCAATCATGATTTCTCACAAAATTCATACTACACATAAACACTTAAACATGTCTTTTTCTATTTAACTCTTATAGGAACCAATCACTATGAGGTTTAATTTATGGTGAAATTTAAATGTTTCTTACCTCTCCTCATACAAATTTTCTCAGTAGATCGCGATTTCGAGACCACAACGGTCTAATCTTCAGCACTTTCTTGGCGACTGATGATATGTCGATTGGAAGAAGCTCTTCTTCTTCCCTCTGTTGGTGGACCGATGAACCTCTGGATCAGGTCAAAATTTGCAGGAATTTTGAAGTTCATAAGTTTTCCTTTGTTTTTCTGAATGTGGATCTTTTCCCAAACCATGAGTTCCTTTTGTTTGTCTATTTGTTTAATTAGACTGGCTTTTGATTCAATTAATTTCACCATGTCTTCTTCTTCTTCTTCTTGTAAGCCCATGTTTCCCTTAACAGAGATTTAGGCACTCTCTCCCTACAGGGAAGAATTTCAACCATATTAACCCTTAAATTGGCAAAATACAAATTTCTTGTGTTAGTTATTTGAATGTGGCGGACCACAGTGAAAACGGAATCTTGTGAAACTGTTGTTATTAGGTATATTGTATAATTAGACACACATTTAAGTGGTTTCTTTTTGTTCGTTTTCTTCTGATTTACTTAAAATATCAAATTAATTGAAGCAACTGATGTATCCAAAAGGATACATTATGAATTTAAGGGTTAATTTAGTAACACTTGTTTTCGTATAGATGTCATTGGAGTGGTCCGTGGTCAGCGTTCCGCCTCATACTGACATCTAGGAAACCAAGGTAGTACTAGGATGGGAAAATTTGGTAAATTTTGCTTAGAGGCCTTTTCATTCAGGCTTAAGGATCTTATACGAGCCTGAAAATCTTCAGACTCGGGGCCTACAGCTTAAAGTCCCTCCCGGAGGACTTGCTCCTTGGATTTTTCCATCCTAAAAAAATCCATCGACCTCGGCCGGGTTTGAACCCGCGACCCTCGGGACCATAGACAAGGTTATGCTAACCACTAGTCCACCGTGGCCGATACTTAAACATGTCATCATCTCATCCATGCAAGTATTAGGCCATGTGGCCTGTTACGGTCTCAAAGAGGAATTTTCCATCCAGCGCTTTTTTGGACGTCCCAGCGATCTTAAACATGTAAAGAGAAAAATTTCTGCCTGAACTAGAATCTGAACTTTATGCAATGGGATGCGGGATTACATAATCTTACAATCAGCATTTGATGTCAGTCAGGTTGACAGTCCGGCAAGACAACCACCTTAACCCCCAGAACAAGCATCTGATACTAATTTCCTTTAGAGGCTGAGTCGAACAGGTCCATGGTTCCACCAGAAGATTTGGGTCAGTTTAAAAATCCTGCCTCCACCGGGACTTAAACCCATGAACTTCTGGCTTGTAGTGTATTGCCTTAACCAACTATATTACGGCAAGCCCT
The DNA here is from genome assembly GCA_030220185.1 of Diploptera punctata. Lineage (NCBI taxonomy): Eukaryota > Metazoa > Arthropoda > Insecta > Blattodea > Blaberidae > Diploptera > Diploptera punctata. The sequence goes on from JASPKZ010009384.1 coordinate 317,974, forward strand.
CATATACAGTGTGATCAGTATAGCACTGAACAGCAGATGCAGGATTTCACTATACACTGCTGACGCACTCGCGGTGGCGAACGGATAGCGTAGGATTGTGGTGATACAACCACACACATTTTCCTAACTATTTTACAAATTGTCATACCTACCAACTTTATTGAACCAGGTGCTGGAACTGTTCACCTTCGTTGTCCATACATTTTTTGACACCTCTTTATAAAATTTGTTGTACAGATTATGGACTGTTGAACGTGATGGAACTTTTACATCTGGGAATCGTGTTTCAAAAAGTCTTTGTACTTGGCTGGCAGACCGAGTTAACAAATATTGATCATAAATAAATACACCTTGTTCAGGAGAAAATTATTAGCCATTGTACAGTTTACACTTATACACATGTCTTTCAATTTACACTTATACACGCCTGTTTTATAAGATACAAATTTTAAAATTGAAATAGCTTATACATACGGCATTCAGTACACAAGGAAAAGCAAGTGAGCACCTTATCCACTCGAAGCATACACTCTGACTGTGATCGTGAATGTGTGGGATGTGCTTGTATACTGCTGAGTCTGCACACATTTCAAGTTCTGTATCTGCACAACACATCTGCTTCCAATGCTATACTGATCGCACTGTACATAATAATAATAATAATAATAATAATACTTTATTTATTCTGGCAGAGTTAAGGCCATAAGGCCCTCTCTTCCACTCAATCAGCACAAATACAAATAAATATTCGACAAATATAGATATACACTATACTAATTATAAACAGTTAAAGATACAATAAATGTAGCAATGTAAATGTCATGTACAAACAACATTTTATAGGGTAATAACAATAATGATACGATAATAATAATAATAATAATAATATAAATATGATACATTATACGGGAAACACCAATTAATATATATATCTTACACTGGATAATAATGAAGTCGAGTTTAGAGCAAATATAAATTTAGATTTCTTTTAAAAGATGCCAATGTCCGGCAGCCCCTTATTTCTTGTGGTAGGGAATTCCAGTTGCGAGAAGTGGAGATGGTATATGACATGGAGTGATGTGATGTCCTATGTTGCGGTATATTAAGTAAGAGACTATGTTGTGATCTTGTGTTTAAGTTATGGTTTGAGGATAGATACATATATATATATAAGAGAAACACCATCCAGAAGTCTTTTGAGTGGACGTCCTGGTCGTCTTCTTCTTCCTGCAGGTTGATATTTTAATATTTGTTTGGGTATTCTGTGATCTTCCATTCGATGAACATGTTGCATCCATCTTGACTTACAATCAGAAATTTTGTTTTCTAAAGGTTCCATGTGTAATTCTTCTAAGATGTCTTAATTTTTTTTTGTGATCTAGTAGTGTGTATCCTACAGTCCTCCGAAGGTATCTCATTTCAGCAGATCTAAGTCTCTGTATATCCTTCTGTTTCAACGTCCATATATATATATATATATATATATATATATACACATATACTATAATTAAAAGTAAATCATATTTCCTGCTAAATCATTAGTACTTTGTGTTAACCATTTGAAATACTTAATATAACCATAATATGCTGGCAATTCAACTCTTAGCTTCTTAAATACTGCATGCAGCAAAAGAGAAATAGTCAAAATTAATTGGTTACTTTTTTTGTTGACTTCTTTTAATGTATTACTTATTAAATAATTTAACTACATTGAACTTTTATAGGAAGAAGCAGTTCTCCTGATTTACATAACATCAGTTGATTAGAAATTACTGAATGTGAAGGTGCCCAAGCTTTGAAACCAGTTTAATTAGAAGACTCAATATGAGGTGAGGTGTAAAGCATTTTAATTTAATTCTTAAAAAATTAAAATTTTAAATCTTAATTTAACTATGTCTACCACACTTACTTTGAATTCTAAGTATCTCTTTTTTATGGTCACTCCATTCATGGGTAATGAAATGAAATGTGTAAATTGTTGCCTCCATCTTGCAGACATAACTATTAAGTCAATTCTTCTCCTGGCAGTTGAGACTCCACTCTTAGAACTACCAGTAATAACTGTTACAAACAATCATTTAAGAAAAAGTGATTGTTAAAAAATCATGGTACATCAAGAAAGTAATCTGCAGTAGTAGTAGTAGTAGTAGTAGTAGTAGTATTAGCAGCAATAATAATGATGATGATGATGATGATAAAGATGATGATGATGATGATAAAGATGATGAAGAAGATGATGATGATGGTGGTGGTGGTGATGATGATGATGATAAAGATGATGAAGATGATGATGGTGGTGATGATGATGATAAAGATGACGAAGAAGATGATTGATGATGGTGGTGATGATGATGATGATGATAAAGATGATGAAGAAGATGATGATGATGGTGGTGATGATGAAGATGGTGATGATGATAAAGATGATGAAGATGATGATGGTGGTGATGATGATGATGATGATAAAGATGATGAAGAAGATGATTCATGATGGTGGTGATGATGATGATGAAGATGATGATGATGGTGGTGGTGATGATGATAAAGATGATGAAGAAGATGATGATGATGGTGATGACGATAAAGATGATGAAGATGATGATGGTGGTGGTGATGATGATGATAAAGATGATGAAGAAGATGATTGATGATGATGGTGGTGATGATGATGATAAAGATGATGAAGAAGATGATGATGATGGTGGTGGTGATGATAAAGATGATGAAGAAGATGATGATGATGGTGATGATGATGATGATAAAGATGATGAAGATGATGGTGGTGGTGATGATGATGATAAAGATGATGAAGAAGATGATTGATGATGGTGGTGATGATGATGATAAAGATGATGATGGTGGTGGTGATGATGATAAAGATGAAGATGATGATGGTGGTGGTGATGATGATGATAAAGATGATGAAGAAGATGATTGATGATGGTGATGATGATGATGATAAAGATGATGAAGAAGAAGAAGATGGTGGTGGTGATGATGGTTATGATAAAGATGATGAAGATGATGATGAAGGTGATGATGATGAAAATGATCATGATGAAGATGATGATGAAGAAGAAGATGATCATGATGACGATGATGAAGATGAATATGATATGATAATGGTGATATGATGGTGATGATGAAGACGAATATGATGATAATTTTATGATGTGTTTTTTCTCTTTATTTTCTCTAAATTGCAAAGGATAATGGATTTCAAGAAAAGATGATACACAAGAAAATAAATAAATTCAAGGAACAAAAAATGATTAATGAAAGTACTCTTCACACAGATAAAGATATTGGTAGAAAATTCAAGAAGTTCACATACCACCCTTTAGTATTTGATAAGTTTCAAAAAATCTTCAACAAATTCAACATTAAATTAGCACCGAAAAATGATTACAGTTTAGGTAATTTAATAAAAACCAACAAAAATGAAAAGATTGAAGACTGAAAAAATCGGGAATTTATCAAATTAATTGTAAAGATCGTGAAAGCATATACATAGGAAAAACAAAAAGGATTCTAAATACAAGATTAAAGGAACACCTCAGAAATGTTAAAAATGGAGAAACAGAAAAATCTGCAATAGCTGCACATGCCTGGTCAGCAAAACAAAGAATAGAAACCAAAACAAAATTACTTAAACAATTGGAAAAACCGAAGGAACTCACAATTTGGGAAAAAAATTACATATGCAAGAATAAAAACACAACTATGAATTCTGAAATACCCGGTGATAAGGATTTGGAAGTTCATCGGTCAGTCTGCAGGAGAGGAGACCATTGGATGTCAGTTGTGAACGCGAACAGCATTGAGAATGTCACAAATACAGTGACGAAATCTAAATCTTTAAGGGAGTTAAGAAATATGAGGTGAGTCAAGAAACAACTCAACAAAATTAAAATATATTTTTTCTCTTAAATAAAAAAATTTAATCTTATAGTTTGCGATCTTATACTGAAATAGAGCCCCATTAATGCATGTAAACAAGTGATGGCTGCTTAAATAGAAGCAGATGTATTGTCATGAATATTGACAAGGGAAATGAGAGAAAGAAAAGAAGAAGCGAAACCTGGACCTTCAATTTTTCCTGCTGAAAACTTGTGGTAAAGTGAGAGCACTGTCCCATCATGCTTACTTTCTCTCTCTGAATATAAATGGCAACATCCCAATCTACTCTACACTCAAGTTTAACCTTTACACTGCTACGAACGGGTATATCCATTGGCAAAGAAAATGCTTGCTGTGCTATGGGTGTGTATATCCATTCTCAACTCCAAACGCCTGCTAGTTATATAATACATATTGCATTGCTTTCAAACTAAGCAGGCAAATACTGCCATCTCCTAGGAACCTAAATAAACTTTTTCCATATTTCTCCCTGCATTGAGCAAGGAGGGTTTTAAAGGCTGGAAATATCTCAGCAGTGAAAAGGTTAACTATCAAAAATACTTTAATTAATTCAACAATATTCAATATTGTTTTTGATATGAATACATCAAGCTATTATCATTAAGTGGCATTTGCCATCTTGTTACTAAGACTTGACTGTCTAGACCAGGGTCACCAATTAGATTTGATGGAGGTCCATTTCCAAAGTAGTAAATTAAGTCGAGGTCCGGAACTACAGTTCATTAAACACACAAAGCTTTTATTAAGTAATTAATTTATTCCATTGTGCGACAGGCCTAGAAGGCCCTTGGCCTACCATTCAGCTGCTGGCATCACATCCACATGTGTCAATCACAGAGGTAGATGATCATGTAGCTAGTGTAGGGGTGACATGTGGTCAGCCGTTATAGCTGGTTTTCTCAACCTGGAACCGCTACTTGTTGTAGCTACCCAAATGCCTCATGATGCTGGGTGGGCATCGGGCCCATACTGGCCGAAATACGAGAAAATTTCTACCCCCTTGGAGGCTCGAACCAGCATAAGTCCCGTACTAATCAATTAATATTATAAGGAAATTATTTAAATTATGTTATAGGTATGAATTGCACAAATTAAACAAAACATATGGTAAATACTAAAAGGAGACTGCAGAGTAATACACAGTTCTCAATTCTAATAGTTCTTAATAATATTTATATTTGAAGAGAAAAATTTTTGCCTAGACCGGGACTCGAACCCGGGACCCTTAATAAGTTTATGATAAACTTAACATAAATAAGTTTATGATAAACTTAACATATGGTCAGAGTAATATTCAAATATCTCACTTCCGTTTGAAACGGAATTCTGTTCATCCTCAGTCAAATCTCTGACCAAAAGTAGTACTGCACAACCGAGCCAACAATAATACTATCAACACATGAAATTTAGTACAATTGAAAATTAAAATATTTTGTCTGTTCATTCTTATCTCTTAAGAGTTGTTTTTGTCTAACATTTTTCAGAGCTTCTTAGCCCCATCGTCAGCGATTACAGTCTGTAAATGTTTTAATTATTAAACAAACCTCTTAATATTACTTCCTATTGTATTTTAAAATTAGTACAATTGGTTGAATTCAATATTTAACCGGTTTAAAAAATTTTTATTAAATCAATATTTAACAGGTCTGGAAACCAAAGACCCAGGGTCCAGATCCAGACTGTGACCCACCATTTGGTGACCCGTGGTCTAGGCAAATGTAAAATAAAGCAGAATTAATCCTTAAATTAGTAAAAACTCAAAACCAGATTATTTAAATATGTTGGAACAAGTGAAAACAACTAAAGCATGACTATACTTTTATTATGTATTATTGCGTAATTTGGCACAGATTTGTTATTTATATTTTTTTAATTTTCCTATAAATATGTGTATGTATCTAATGCCCTGGATTTAACAGTGAAGTTATTTTCCTTCTTGCTTCCCAACATTTAGATGTACAATCCATAAAACTCTCGAGAGATTCATAAACAAGAAAAAAATATATAAATTCAGAATATCAATATTATCCACCATAAAAAAGTATTTTTATTAAATATAATACCAATGTTTCCTTCAAATCCTTGTTTCGGGACTCGAATCTGTGTTTTGGTTTCATCTTCTAGACGATGCTTTACTGCTCCTTTCGGACCAATTACCATAGCAAAGTAAAATCTGGAAAAATTATGAACATTTCATTATACATGAAGAGAAAAAGTTTTTGCACAAACTGGGATTTAAACTCAAGGTCTCTGATATATTGACTTAGGCATTCATGGCCGAAGTTATTATGATGATCTTGTAGAAGATTTCTGGGCTGTTGGCCATGATCTTGAGGCTTGTAGTTCCCCGATGTTTCGCCAGAGACTTCGTCCGGCATGCTCAAGGGTTGTCTTGAGCCGGATGCAGTCTCTGGCAAAACGTTGGGGAATTACAAGCCTCAAGATCACGGCCAACAGCCCAGAAATCTTCTACAAGATCTTCAAGGTCTCTGGTTTTACATACCAGCTCATTAGACCACTATGCTACCTGGACATCACACTTTCAAGACAAATTTTTCTATCATTTGAATACTCAACTTTCATTGATGATTCATTTCCTAATTATTTCTCAGAATTTGTAATGGATTTCCTATTCGATTTAAGCTCTTGGGAATTTCCTTCCAATGAATGAATAGAAACAGTTTCAAAATGTTCTATGTATACAATAAGCCAACTGTGTACTACAATAAAATGGGTAGACACATGAATATGTTCACAAGTTTAATTAAGATTAAAAGAATGCACTACCCTGCAATCTGATTCAAAGAAAGGAAAACAATTTAAGAAAATTTCTTATCATCCCGAAATACATAACAAATTTCAAAAAAATTTCAAGAAATTCAATGTCACATTGGCACCGATAAAAAATTTATACTTGGTAATCTATTAATAACCAATAAGAAAGTGAACACCCCAGATAGTAAAAAATCTGGAAATTATCAAATTAGTTTTAAAGATGCAATAAAGTATATATAGGAAAAACAAAAAGAAATTTGGACACTCGCATAAAGGAACACTTTAAAAATATTAAAAATGGTGAAATTGAAAAAATCGGCTATTGCAGCAGATAGTTTGCTGGAGAGTCATAAAATTTAAAAAAGAGGCTAAACTTTTAAAACATTTGGAAAAACCTTTGGAATTGACAATTTGGGAAAATATATATATTCAAAAGAACAAATTTAGATCCATGAATATTGAAATTCCTGATGAATAGGAATTGATCTAAAGGTTCATCAAATCAACACCAGATGGCAACATTATAGATGAATATTCTAGCGAAAATCCAGTGTCATAATATTGGCTGAGGATGAGACCGACTCCTCTTGAAAACTGCAGTGTCCTTGTTTAAAAAAACATGAAGTATGAGGTAAGATAAAAACTGACTCATTGATTCATTCAAAGCGAACACTAAACTAATCTGGTGTACTAACTCACCCATTTTCTCATCCTAACTTGGCCAAACTAAAATCAATTTGCCCATTTTCTCAACCTATCTTGCCCACTAATACAACAACAAACAACAAAAACAACAACAAAACAATAAAAACAAAAACAAAAATAACAATAACAAAAAACATAAAAACAACAAAAATAAAAACAAATAAAAACAAAAAAACAGAAACAGAAGCAATAATAATAATAATAATAATAATAACAATAATAATAATGCTTTACTTTAACTTGCAGAGTTAAAGCCACAAAGACCTTCTCTTCCACTCAATCAGTGAATATAGGTGGACTCTTGGGATAGAATCCCCTTATATGTGAGCAAACAAGTTGGCAATTGGCTCATGTGTTATCACTAGGGCAAGGCAATTAATAATTTTGCATCTTTTTCTTATGAAGGTAGAAACATTGCTAGCATATATGAAAATGTATGACATTAAAATACGGATTAAATAAAAGCAATTCGTTAGGGCATTTTTTTGCATTCTCTTAACTTTTCTAGGGATAGGTCATTTTTTGGCAATTTTTGGGTAATTTTCAGCATTTTTTACACTTGACATTATTTGTATTTGATTTGAGATTTTTCCTTGTCAATACAATTTCTTGGAATTAAGTAGAGTTTTGCTAACTACTACCCCTATTTTTCAAGGTATGTGCATAATGATCTTGCCCACTTCTAGGAATTTTATTCAATTGCTTAGAGTTTATGCTAGCTTCTACCCTTATTCTGATTGTTAACTGCAATTCAAAATTGCTGTAAAAGTGCACTGTGTAATTGAAATTGATTTTCTGCAATAAAAGGTACTGTAACATGTATTTTTTAAATACTTGTCTTTTAATGTTTTGATGTTAAGTTAAATTTTATGTAATTCAGTAATCAAGTGAGTACTTAATCTAATAGATAATATTTTTATTGGTAATTCTTAACTTCTTATTCGTCATTTTTTTATTTTATTGGTCATTTTTTGTATTTTTTAGATCATAAAATGCATTTTTTTACCAATTTATAGGTCATTAAATGCCTTGCCCTAGTTATCACATTGGTCAACAAGATGCTGAAAGTCACATTTTCTCCAATCGAATATTCAATGCTGGCACGGTGGCATAGAATAGCCCAAAATAACATGATTTAAATTTTAATTTGTTTGGATCGTCTTTGTATGAAGTTTTCAAAAATCATGTAAAAATAATAATATTGTATTAATGTTTAAATGATGATGTATTCTATGTGGGCACCATAGGCCCCAGCAACCTAAATAAAAAATATTTTCAAATTGAATATTAAAATAATTGGAGATATCCTTTTTGACAAATTTTTCAAATAGAAAAATAATTTAAATTTTACTTTGCTGGTTTCCATTTCTAGGTTTTGTTGCCAGTTACATTTTAAGAATCCAAAACTGCAATTGTGTAAATAAATAAAAAGTTAATTAAAATAAATAGTTTTACATAAATAAATTAATGAATTGAAATAAAACATAATAATGGTAACAATTTAATCATGAAGCAAGCATAAAAGTTGATTACAGATATAAATATATACAAATAAATCAGACAAAAAGCATTATGATTTTTTTTTCATACTTTGGTACACGAAATGATGTCTTATAGTTTCCATTTTCAGTAATTTCTATGTCAAAATCTTCATTAGGTTCTTCAACAGGACATTCCAAATCTGAAAGTAAAGTTAAGTAAAAGTGGTTTCATTAAAACATAAAAATTAAAATGATATATAGTTTTAGAACTAGGAAAAAAAGCAAGATTAAACATTCTAAACTAACTAAAATTAAATATTAAACATTCTCTTTCAATTGGGCATTAATAAGTAATTTATCTCAGAATTTTAAGCATAAAAAAACTAAAATTAAACACTAAAATAAATTATATTTGAAGAGAAAATTTTTTTCGCCTAGACCGGGACTCGAACCCGGGACCCTTGGCTTTCTGGGCCAAGTGCTCTACCAACTGAGCTACCGAGGCGAGTTACGATCTAGACGCAAATTTTTCTCTTATGTACGTTGTAATTCCCTCGTGCCAAATACTTGAAACCATAGCTTCTATCTTTGCAATTGGCGGCTTCTTAGTTAAGAAGACATTTATTGGGAATTTAACACTACTTTATAATTTTTCTCTTCAAATATAATTTATCCTTCTATGAGAAGTGTTAAATTAATAATAAAAATCGTCACTAAAATAAATACTTACTTACTCACTGGCACTATCGAACCCATAGGTTCATGGCCACGCAGACATAAGCTCTCCATACATCCCTATCCTGAGCTAATGCATTCCAATCATTTCCTGTATAATCTACTTCCCTCAAATCATAGTTAATGTTATTCTTCCACCTCATTCTTGGTCTACCAACTGGGTGTTTTCCCTCAGGTTTTCCTACAAGAAGCTTCCATGCACGTCTTTCATTCCCTATTCATGCCACATGTCCTGCCCATCACAGTCTACGAGACTTAACTGTTCTCATTATATCTGGCTTCCTATAAAGACCATGTAATTCACTGTTATGCAGTCTTCTCCATTCACTTGTCTATTCATCTCTCTTTGGTCAAAAAATTTTCCTAAGAGCTTATATTAAATAATAAATAAGTTGAGTCTTTAATTAAAATTACAGCGGGAGGAAACACTATGAGGTATTTACATTAATGAATGAGTTGGAGATGATGTTAATGACGAAATTTCGACAATTGGAATTTGACTTAAGATGGAAGTAATACAATACTTTTGAAACCGGTATCGTGAAGACACACAATTTTGTGAGGTTAGATATTAAAGCATTTTCTCCAACTCATTCATTAAAGTTGAGTCTTTTTCATCTTACCACATATTGGTTCTTTCTTGTACGACATGTTTCAAAGCAGCATCTTTGCTCTATCGTCTTATTTACTAAATAGTATCTCATAATGTTACTTCCTATTATATTTACATAAGAAGGGAACAAGTTTACATACAGGCCTATTCAAGGAAAATCTAGGTTTATTCTCCAGAAAAAAAAACTACTTTCAAGACAATTAATAGCAAAAACAAGGAAAATATACTATTGATTTAAGTTAACAACCAAGTTATCTCTGATAATATTGAAATAACTTCTTCTTCTTCCTTCCAAGTATTAGGCCGAGGCCTGTTACGATCCTATAGAAAATTTTCCCTTATGGGAAATTCTCGTATAAGACTTGAAAGCATAATAGTAGTCCCTTCGATTGGTTGCTGGCCAAAGGAAGGCAAGACCAGTGATGGGGCTGCCATCTTATAGCCTCTGGTCAGGCTTTTCTGGAGAAGAAAAGAAAATAAAGGAAAGAAGAAATGGAAGAAAGGAAGGACTCCCTAGCCCTCGGATGCCCTAATAGCGTCGGGGTCGAAAAAACAAGAGTTAACCAAGAGAGGTTAGATAGTAAAGTTAAAAGAGTGCAAAACACAAGTAAGTGGAAGAAATGTTTTGCACAGCTTGGGCACCTTGTGGTCGCCATCCACATATCCTCTAGATGAGGACCCCTGAGGGGATACTGAAATAACAAACATATTAAATTCCCACTATGTCAAGAACATAAGATCAATATTGTACAAAAAGGCCACCGCTGTGGTCTCGAGGTAGCGTGCTGCCTTGTCACGCTGCGGACCCGGGTTCGATCCCCGGTCGGAACAGTTTTTCTGGGTGAAGTTTTTATCAGGATTTTTCCTCACGTGTAAGACAAATGTCAGGAAACTTTAAGGCCCAAACAGTCCCTGAAATCATATGGCCATCGCAATCATCATAATTTATATTCATCTTAGATTAAGCTAGCTTAGGAATAGGGACTCTCCTGGCGCACCACTATCATCATCATCACCCATCATATCATTGGGACAATGTAACCCTGCCTTCCAGGCACCCCAACCTCAGAAGTGGGTTACAAGTATGCCATGCCAGGAGAGAACACCAGGAATGTCGAAAAGACAACCTGGGACATTTGCAAAAAAAAAAGTATTGTACCAAAAAAAAGACAAAAAACATTCAAAAGAACATATCCATATAAGACAGTAAAGCCAAAAGAATTAAATTTTCAGTGCTAGCTTCACAATGACAAAACTACAAAAAGCTATAATAAAGACACATTAAAAGAACAACCTGAACCTGATGGAATATTGTATGGAAAAAAGGAGATAAAACTGACTGCAACAACTGCAGGGCATCTCATTACTGTCAACTTCATACAAAATTCTATTAGTATCCTATATTGATGACATAATAGGAGATCATCAATATGGATTTAGAAGAAACATGTTTACAACAGATCAGATTTTTAGTATTAGACAGATTTTAGAAAAGAAAATGGGAATATAATGGTGCTGTGCATCAACTTCAATAAGGTATACAATTCAATTAAGAGGGAGAAGTTATGTAGTATCCTGTTGGAGTTTGGAATTCTTAAAAAGTTAGTTAGAAAAACGAACTCTCAGTTTGCAAAATAATGACTTAAATAAATTGTGAAAAATCCCAAGTTTGTGAGATTTTAAAATGCAAAGAAAAAATAATGAATGAATGGATGCATGGAAATGGTCAAATGAAGAGCAAAAAAAATAAATAAATAAATAATTAATTAATTAAATAAAATCAATGAGATGTGTTTTACAAGTCCACAATCAAAAAATTTCCAAATTTCCGGACCGATGCTCTAAAGTCAAGCTCTAGCTGTTGCTATATCCCTAGGGAATAATGATTTCAAGGCATCTTCAAGGTGGTTGTGGACAGTTTTAAAAGATGACACAATGTAGTGTGAAATGAAATTGGTGGGGAATCAAAGGATGTGGATGAAAGTATAATTAGTGAGTTGAAACCGAAACTGCATACTTTAATTTCAGGATACGCACCTAAGAGACATTTTTAATAATGACGAAACGGGACTGTTTTTTCGCACGTTACCGTCGAAGTCGCTCGTACATACTATACTTCACTTTCCAACGGCAGTGGTACTACAATTAATCCAAGGTACATAAAAGAAGACATATACGGTGCTCTATAATCTAAGATTGGTTAATATGTTTTTGTTTTTTTATAATGCAGAATGTTGTCTAATGTGGAAAAAAAAAAAAATGGTCCTATGCAATTCCTCTTTGAGCAAGTTTTACTGTACTATAAAATTACAATTTCTGTGAAACGCAAAAACACATGAACTGAGTTTTATACTGTTTTATAAAGATTTTGAGAAAATTTCCTCCACTTGTTTCGCTGTTATATTTTTAAAAGGTTGTATGAACAAGATTGTAAACCCCCCCCTAAAAAAATTGAGAACAATCTTGATTTCTCCAGAATGCAAGACCATGCCAGCTTTCCGATTACATATCTTTCTCACTTGAAACTATACAGTGAAGTGATGTCACATGATCTGTTCTCCCTCCAGCACTTCATACTGCAGCCTCATTGGCCAAGCATTTTTGCCCACCTGTTGCACAGATGGCTTATTTCGAACAACTTTCTCTACAGATTCTATGAAAATACTTTATAACAGCTTTTAAATAAATTTAGTAATTATGTAGTTGTTTGGTTTTTGAGCTCTTTTATTTTTAAATCTAAGAGCAATGCCTACCCTTGGTTATTATTAGAGCGCGGAATTTTATGAAATTTCATGTTTTAAACTATAAGTCGGAGAGTATTGCGACAAAGTATCTTCACGTTTTATGAAGTGTAGAATTGAATGGGATCAAAAAAAAATTTCATATTTCATAATATTTTGACAAAAAGTTCATATTTTAGCAAATATTTCATATTGCTTCATATTTTCAACATTTAAAAAAAATATTTTTTTTTTTCCAATAACATTTCTAGGAATTTGTTAAAAATATTTTTTGAAGTGACTGTACCTCTGTAAGTTTTAGACATTGTAAATCGTAGACAAGTGAAAATTCTCCAGAATTCCTTTCTGAACAAAACAAATACCGTTAACCAGCAATGACAACAAGATGAGTCAAGAGATGGATGGGGTTTATCCGTAACTTGGCCCGCTGGAACGAGAACATGATGAACTGATGACAGATTGATAAGTTTAAGGACAATAGTAGATTAGTGACCACCCACTCTTACCTAGGCAATTTCTTCACTTTGCTTGTGTACAGACATACTTCTTGTTGCTACTAGTAAAAAACAAGATGCCAAAAACTGGAGTTCGTGATTGGATTTCAGCATTTAAATGCTACACCACGGATGGTAAAATAGTGTTTTGCACTTACTGTAGTAAAGAGGTATGTTCATTTTATATTTGAAATATATTTAAAATAACTAAATAATATTCTTTCTTAGCCTACATTTTATAAATTGCAATCTCTTGTGTCAAAATTAAATTGTTCCTATAACTCGATTTTTATAGGTATCAGCAAATACCAAAAATAAAAAACCACAACTCAATTATAATTAAATTTAATGTTATTGTTACATGTACATATATTGAAGCTCAGTATATTTATGCATTGTAAATAGCTACCATACCAAACTGTACATAGTCTCAATTTTGTCAGTCCTATATTTCATGGAAAGCTTTCTGTTTTGGTTATGTATTGTTTCTTGGATTTCATAATTAAATATAATTGAATAAATAATTAATTATTTTTTATATACGTATATCAATACCAACAACTAATTTAAGGTTATTGCTACATATACAATTACTGGAAGATAAATTATATTTGAAATGTTAAATTAATAATAAAAACAATTACTGGAGTTTGATATCTTTATGCAATGAGAATAGTAATCATGCCAAATTGTACCTAATCTAAATTTTTCGTGCTATATTTCATGCAAGTCAGTTTGTTTTGGTTGCTACGTTTTGTTCCTTGGATTTTGAAATTCATAATTAAATATCAATGAATAAATTAATGGATTGTTGGATTGTGTTTTATATATATATATATATTCCAGTAGACATGATCTATTTATTAACAATGTTTCAAATCGTAAGCATGATCTTTCTACGGGCATGGAATTAATGAAAAGCTAATTAAAATAAGAAATATAGTGAATATCTTGAATTTTTGAACCACAAATAAGGTCTACTTGTCTCATTTACATGCTGTTGGATCATATATATTATACCGAATGTATGTATATGAAAATATATGTAATAACGTTAATAAATAATAGCTTCATAATATTTTCGTGTTACAATTTTCATATTTTTCATATTTTCTTATTTTGATTTCATATTTTGGTAAAATTTTCTTCATATAAATCCTCGCTCTAGTTATTATAAAGAAAACATCACTGAATAGTTCAAAGGAACGGTTTCATTTTTGTTAGCTCTTTAACTTCAAAGGAATGAATGGTTAGATTTCCAAATTAAATTGTTCACTGAAATGAACTATGAAGTGTATGAATAGTTCCACTGGCATTTTTTCATATCTCTTTGTGTTACAATTATCAGATATGGTACATGAAGTACCATGTCACCAGGGAATATTTGGTGTTAAGAACAGTTGGAAAAACTTTAGAATCTGCAGAACTCATAATCAATTAATTTTTCTAAGTTCTACAGAATCACAGTGCAAACTTCTTCAATCAGATTGCAGGCCACATCTGTGAATTTGATATGATCAACCTTTGCAATAAATTCTTAAACATGTTTATAGGGAATGGATGTACACCAACTTCTCCCTTCCTAACCTAACAACATAAATTACATGCTTATTACTTAATAAACTATAAAACTAATCTAGTGTATGCTATACTAACTTGTCCCATCAGAACCTAACAAAATGAAGTGAATTTCTTATAATGTTTTGGAGTTAATTGCAAATGTTCGTCACACCAATTTCACAGATATGCCTGCTCTCTGGTGGAAGTTACATTAAGCATTCGTGCATGAACACTGCAATTCTATAGAACAAAAAAAATTAGTGAGATAAATACTACAATTTGCACACATAGATAAATGTAAAATATGTTTTAAGAGTTGTCGCAAAATGTTTAAAATACTACGAAATGTTATTAAAACGGTAAAAGTATGAAGTACAACAGAGTCATAAGAATGTTCTATGTAAAAAACTCATAGAATGTCATATTCTAAAGTCGAGGCAAACAGTTTTTGGATAAGGTAGAGAAACCGTCGCCACATGTATTCTTCCAAGTTCTACAGAATCGCTGTGCATATGCGCAAGTTGTCAGAGTTGATATAATGGATACTGTAACTTCCGGTAGATGGCTCTGAAGTCAGCATTACCAACCTATTCCAAAATCATAAGAAATGTTTATAAAATGGTTCCGAAATGTTTAAAATAGTATGAAACATTATAAATGGTTGAAAAGTTTTTAGTGCATCAATGGCATAAGAATGTTAGATGAAAAATTGTGTGGGTCTTAAAGTCAACCTCAACCCAGTTTTTTTATCCTTAAGTCCCACCTTCTATATTAACATTTCAGTAAGGTGAGTGAAAAGTGACACTTTTAAATAGTGGGCTTTTTCCAACAATTTTTTATATTTTCATAATCCCCATGTGATCTTTATGTAAAAGTAAATCTTGAAAATGTACTTAAATAACAGTGGGTGATAATGCCAAGAGTACACCTATATTACTTATAGAATTGGCAGCTTTTCCTTAGGGTGCGCTACATTATCCAATAAACTGTAAATTGATCCGGTAACTTGCCCATTTTTCCCATCTAACAAATTAAAATGAGTATAGGTGGCCTCCTGTCATAGAATAGCCAAAAAAAAAAGTACCGGTATTTATTTAGTCTGTCGTAAATACAACAGGTGAATGGAGAAGACTACTTAACAATGAATTACATGGTCTTTATAGGAAGCTAGATATAATAAGAACAGTTAAGTCTCGTAAACTGTGATGGACAGGACATGTGGCGCGAATGGGACATGAAAGGCGTGCATGGAAGCTTCTTGTAGGAAAACCAGAAGGAAAATGCCAAGTTGGTAGACCAAGAATGAGGTGGGAGAATAACATTTACTATGATTTGAGGAAAGTAGATTATACAGGGAATGATTGGAAAGCATTAGCTTAGGATAGGGATGTATGGAGAGCTTATGTCCGCGCGGCCATGAACCTACGGGTTCGATAGTGCCAGTGAGTTAGTTTATGTCGTAAATACAATGTTGAATATTAACATTAGTGAGTAAAAAATTCACATTCCTTTTTGTTAAACTTATTTTAGTAACTTACTTTCCTCTGTGAATTCATCTTTGTCAAATCGTTCACCATTATCTATCTGGATAGAGGAATCCCGAGGATTTATTCTGTAACACCTTTGTTCTATCCACATTACATCAGGTTTTAAGATATCCATTATATATTTAGTAAAAAAAATTACAGGAAAACTTAATAATTGACTCTCATATGAATTCTACATTAAGTTCTACAGAACCCAAAAAATCGAAGTAAATTTCTTGGATTATGGTTTGTAATTGCGAATGTTGGCAACACTGCCATCTAATGGAAATTTCATTAAAAACTTGACAGATACAATCTTTGGACATATACATATGATATACATAGCACAATTTGCATACGTAAATAAATATTTAATAATTCTAAAATATGTTTAAGAATTGTTGGAAATGTTTAAAATAGTACGAAATGTTATTATAAATAGTAAAAGTATGTAGTGCAACAGTGGCATAAGAATGTATGAACCGGTATGGAAAACCATTTTTAGAGTCCCTCTCTAAAGTTCAGCCAAAATTGCAATTACAGTTATCGAATTATTTATGTTACTTCGTCCTCTTATTACGATTCATTTCATCAACATGAACATAGGTTATTCTAAAGTTTTTCCAAGAACATTTATTAATGTCGTTAGTGGTGGGTCATTCGCAATGAACTGCTTCAACAAAACACTTCGATTCCATGTACTCGTCATTCGCGAATGAATGTGACAAAGATAAACTTCATTCCGCAAATGCCTCGACCAGTGGGTTATCGCTGGCCTCGACGCTCACTTCCCGCACTCTATGAAATGTTGAGGGAGTAGTTTTACTCTCTCACAGCTGCCAATTAGCGATTTTACTGTGTAATGTGCTGTATATGTAGAGGCTAGCTGTATGACGAAAACATCTATTACGGCGGTAGCTTTGCTGCCAAAAGGGTTACCCATGCCTACAGGTGGGAGGCGATAAGTCGGACGAAAAAGTACCTTGGTCGAAAGATTGTTGATCTTACACCGTCCCTGGGGGTCCGCTTGCCGGACTCCACGCTGAGCTCACAAAAGCAACAGGGCCCGTCCCCAGGAAGCGGATAGAGAAACGGTCGGTGGACCTGCTAGCAGTCCTCCCGGCTAGGTCCAGTCGGACCCGCGGGCCATTTTTGAGGTCATCAGGAGTTGAGCGACCTGATATACGATTAGCTCATGCTGTACCACTTCAACAACACTACGCGTTGCCTCGGTGGCGTAGAGGGGGAAAGGTCGGTGGATCTGTTTGTCAGTCCTCCCGGCTAAGTCCAAGGGACTCGTTGACCATAAGTGGGGTCGACGAGAGACGAGCGCCCTCTCGTACTATGTGCTCACTATCCTGGCTCCACAATAGGAGTTGCGCTCCGGGTGGAATCCGTGGATGATCGAGGACAATATCCGGTTAGATGCAGGGGAACTACACGGCTACGTTATGGGGTACCCCAAGTGCTTCGGCGTAGTATTACGATGCGCTGCGTCGACCCTGGTAAGGCCAGCTTAACCCGAATACTAACTGTGGGGCCGCCAACGGCGATAAGCACCCTGAATGCCTACATTGATCAGTATGCTGGTCTCACAGCAGCGAGACAAGTCCTAGTCTTGCGAACAGGATGGTCTGGAAAATACCACGGCGACTTAGCCAGGGAATTACAGACTAGGTCAGTCGGCGGCGGAGGACGCTGTCTTTGGTTGGTGGGATTTGCGCCAAGTTCGGGACCGAACAATCTGTGAAGTCGTCAGGAGTTGAGCAACCCGACGTACTAATGCTCAGGCTGGACCCACTTCAGCAACAGAACACATCTCTGGGTAGTGCTCAGGGGAAAAGATTGATGCATCTGCCAATCAGTCCTTCCGGCTAAGTCCGATGGACTCGTGAACCATTAGTGGGGTCAGCAGGAGATGAGCGCCATGTCGTACTATGTGCTTACCTGCGGGAACTTGGGAGCTCCAAGCTGACCCACAACGGCGGCAGCACACGTCCCTGGGAGATAGACCAGGGCATGGCCCGGAGCAGCCCAGATGGGAAAACCTGCGCTGACTCCCGACTAAATCTACGGGCTCGTGAACCAACTTTGGGATTGTCAGGAGATGAGTACCTGGATGTACTATGGTCTCACACTGCAATGGCTTGTAGCCTAGCCGGTCTCACAATGGCCGCAGGATTCGTCCCTGGAGGTAGAATAGGGCGATGGTCAGTGGATCAGCGATGCTCCCAAGCAAAGCAGTCCTCCCAGCCAGGCAGATGGAGCCCGTGAACCAACTGTGGGGTCATCAGGGGCAAGCGACCTGGCGTACTACTTAGCTCAAACCATTCTACCATAATTGAAACTCCAACACCTTCTCCCGGGTGTTAGTTTTAAGTCAATGAAGTTCCAAAGTGGTTTTGCAGTAGATTAGGGAGAACACGGCAGTTGGTCTGGGGAGTCAATCAGAGGTATCCCCAGGGGTGGTGGATGGGTCTAACATGATCTATCACCGAAAAATACAATTGTCAAGAAACACGGACATGAGTTCTACTGGTTAAAATTTTCTAGAGGTAAAATAGTCCCCCATTTGGTTCTCCGGGCGAGGACTACTACAGGAATTCATGCCAATTGGAAAACATTGCCTCAGGATAGGGATATGTGGAGAGCTTATGTCTGTGCTGCCATGGACCTATGAGTTCGATAGTGTCAGTGAGTTAGTATGAATAAAATTTGAAGAAACACATGCAGTGACACTCACTTAAAATGTGAAGCAGACAACTCTGAAAAGCTAATATCTAGTAGATTGTATACTTCCTTGTTGTATGAGGTCAATTTTTCTCACTGAAAGGTACCCACAAAAATGGTCTCTTGTGTATACTATAAATAATAGTCACTTGCATTCATTTTCAGTAACGTAGCAAATCACATTTATCACCTACCACATAATTATTGTTTCTGTGTTTTGTAAAAATATCATCATCATCATTATCCATGCAAGTGTTAGGCCATGTGGCCTGTTACGGTCTCAAAGAGGAATTTTCCATCCAGTGCTTTTTTGGACGTCACAGCGATCTTTTGCCTTGGGGCAGTAGCATGACTTTTGGAATTCTATGAGATGGCATTCGTTGAAGATGTGCTTTCCAGTTGTTCTGGTAGTTTTGTATATGGTGAAGAATGGGTTCTACATCCAACTCTTCCATAATTTCATTTCTTTTATGGTCCCACTTTGTGTAGCCTGCTGTTCGGCGCATAAATCGCATCTCATTTGCTGTTATTCATTTCATCTCTTCTTCATATTGTCCATGCTTCACTACCATATCTTAATACTGGTCTTGCGAGAACCTTATAAAGCCGTAATCTTGTGTTCTTCTGTACTAAAGATGGTTTAATTGTACTGTTAATTATCCCCGTTGTTCTTGTAAAATTTGTGATTTTCTTTGATATATCGGCTTCATCTTGAAATGTTAAATTATAACCCAAATAAAAATATAACTAGCATATATTAAACATTATGAATCAACAAATATTATTTTGAAAAATTGGCACTTCTCAAATCAGCCAATCAGATTAGTTCGCATCAGCTAATAACATTTCCTTGTCAAGGGAATGCTTCATGCAGGGATCTTTATCTATGTGCTTCATGAATCAATAGATTGAAACTTTATTCGACCCATTGTTATTAACTTGTACACTTCCGAGTTGTGACGTAAGCCAGATACAACTAGCTAGTAATCAACAAAAAATTGATGGTTTTGTACACAAGCTTCATCTAGGGCAGCGATATCACACTAAAAGAGATTGCCGAGGGGTTATCGGTGGTCTTGGCAGGCATATTAACTAACTCACTGCCTCTATCGAACCCATAGCTTTATGGTGGTGCAGACATAAGCTCTCCTTTCATCCCTATCCTGAGCTAATATTTTCCAATCATCTCCTGTATAACCTACTTCCCTCAAATCATGGATAATGTTATTCTCCCACCTCATTCTTGGTCCACCAACTGGGCATTTTCCTTTTGGTTTTCCTACAAGAAGCTTCCATGCACATCTTTCATCCCTCATACATGCCACATGTCCTGCCTATCACAGTCTATGACACTTAACTGTTATTATATCTGGCTTCCTTGGCAGGCACACATCAAAATGTGTGCATGCACAAATTCAATTACATTGCTGGTTTAACTTAGAGAAATTAATATAATAAAGTTGGTAATTTTTACATTATGAGGTTTTCTTGGTCATTTTTCTGTTAGAGAAATCACTCTGTGTTTCCCTCTATGGTGATTACAGGAGGCTCCACCAAGCCACTAGATGTATGCTGGGAAATTTTAATGTTAATGCTCATGCGTAATTAGTTTGAATGAAATTTGGCAAATGTATTATTTTATTTTAATCCAAAATTATGAATATATTAATTACCCCAGCAGTGCTGGATAGCTAAGATTGAATGCATGCCATTGTGTATATGATTTTTAAAAAATGAACACCTTTATCAATGT
The DNA here is from genome assembly GCA_030220185.1 of Diploptera punctata. Lineage (NCBI taxonomy): Eukaryota > Metazoa > Arthropoda > Insecta > Blattodea > Blaberidae > Diploptera > Diploptera punctata. The sequence goes on from JASPKZ010009384.1 coordinate 339,008, forward strand.
TCCAACCCCATAAAAATACCAATAATATATTAATCTTCAACACACTTAAGAAACACACACACACACTTATATCAACTTGGCAGTTCTTAGCTTATTACTTTGTTACTTTATAGTATGGTATTAATACTTTTTCTCTACACCACAAAATTATATACCTATAAATTATATTTGAAGAGAAAATTTTTCGCCTAGACCGAGACTCGAACCTCGGACCTTTGGCTTGCCGGGCCAAATGCTCTACCAAGGCGAGTTACGATATAGACGCAAATTTTTTCTCATATACGTTGTAATTCCCTCCTGCCAAATGCTTTTGAAACCAATGCTTCTATTTTTGCAAATGGCGGCTTCTTAGTTAAGAAGACATTTATTGGGAATTTAACATTACTTTATAAAGCTAGTAAGGCGTTGGGGTCAGGATTTTTAAACTGGCCCAAACCCTCTGGCGGCACTATGGCCCTGGGGTCGACTCAGCCTCTAACGGAAATGAGTACCAGACACTTGTTCTGGGGGTAAAGGCGGCCGTCACGCAGGGCTGACAACCCGGCTGACATAAAGTGCCGATTGTCTAGAAAAAGTGGGAGCCTTAACCTCCTACTACCCCAAGGGCGTCCGAGCCTGTTGTGGGATCACTTTAAGTAAGGCTTCTAATGATGTTTTTATTATTGATTTAACATTTCTCAATGAAAGATAAATTATATTTGAAGAGAAAAATTTTTGCCTAGACCGAGACTCTCTTCAAATATAATTTATCTTTCATTGAGAAATGTTAAATCAATAATAAAAACATCATTAGAAGCCTTACTAGCTTTATAAAGTAATGTTAAATTCTCAATAAATGTCTTCTTAACTAAGAAGCCGCCATTTGCAAAGATAGAAGCAATGGTTTCAAAAGCATTTGGCAAGAGGGAATTACAACGTATATGAGAAAAAATTTGCATCTATATCGTAACTTGCCTCGGTAGCTCAGTTGGTAGAGCATTTGGCCCGGCAAGCCAAAGGTCCCGGGTTCGAGTCTCGGTCTAGGCGAAAATTTCTCTTCAAATATAATTTATCTTTCATTGAGAAATGTTAAATCAATAATAAAAACATCATTAGAAGCCTTACTATCTTTATAAAGTAATGTTAAATTCCCAATAAATGTCTTCTTAACTAAGAAGCCGCCATTTGCAAAGATAGAAGCAATGGTTTCAAAAGCATTTGGCAAGAGGGAATTACAATGTATATGAGAAAAAATTTGCATCTATATCGTAACTCGCCTCGGTAGCTCCTTTGGTAGAGCATTTGGCCCAGCAAGCCAAAGGTCCCGGGTTCGAGTCTCGGTCTAGGCGAAAATTTTTCTCTTCAAATATAATTTATCTTTCATTGAGAAATGTAAAATCAATAATAAAAACATCATTATATACCTATATTGAAATATGTTTAAATCATAAAAATAAGTTTAAACTAAAAGATATAGGTAATAATAATGTTTATTTTTATTCATTGAGAATTTTCTTTATCATTGAGGTTTTTCTCTAACTAATTGTAATAATTAACATGAGTTTTAAAAAATATATATAAATGATTATGGACTTATACATTATCAGTAATACACATTCACAAATTTCCCTTAAAATATATTTTTCTTTTGTTACTTCATTGTTATTATTACAATTAATATAATAAAATAATAAAACAGTAAAACTTGTTCAAAGCGGAATTGCATGGGACCAATTTTTTTTTCCACATTATAAAAAACAAAAAAAAATAACCAATCTTAGATTATAGAATACCGTATATGTGTTTTTATGTACTTTGGATTAATTGTAGTTCTGCTGCAGTTGGAAGTGAAGTATAGTACGTACAAGCGACTTCGACAGTAACGTGCAAAATAACGGTCCCGTTAAAGGAACCTCATTCATTGGACCAGAGGCAGAGAGATCAGGAATCATGAATCAGGGCTGACAACATGAGAAAATTCAGTCTGTAATCACTGACGATGGGACTAAGAAGCCTTGAAACATATGTTCGACAAAAACAACTATAAGAGGTAAGAATGAACAGACAAAATGTTTTAATTACTATTAATTATCTCTGTTATTTTTGTGAAATTTGTGATTTCATTTCTTTTTGCTGTTATGCCACTGTAGAGACACTCCACCCCTCCTAGCTCCCAGATTGAAAATTTTACAATTAAAGATTCAACCCTACCAGATATAAAACCTATACCAGCTGGTCAGCAAGCAGGTATGTTTTTTACATTCAATGGGAGTTTCTATAGACAAAAATCAGGGCTCTCAATGGGAAACCCATTATCACCTTTCCTGGCAAATTTATTTATGAGCGATTTTGAATGTAAAATCACTAAAGCACATCCCACAATGTTTAAATTTTGGAGTAGATATGTTGATGATATAATTTGTATTGTTAAAGAAAAACATGTAGAAGATTCCCTAAAACTATTAAATTTACAGAGTACAAACATTAAATTCACCAAAGAAATAGAAGACAATAAACAAATACCTTTTTTGGATCTTAAATTGGTCAGAAACGAAGAAAAAAGAAAAATTGAATTCGGGATTCATAGGAAAGAAACTCATATGGAAAATTTTATCAAATCAACAGGGTTCAATCCAATTGGACATAAATTAGCAGCCTTTAATAGTTTAACTCATAGATTGGTAAACTTACCCTTAAACAAAGAAGATTTCAAACATGAGAAAAAACACATAATCAAAGTAGGAAGAGAAAATGGGTTTGATGAAAAAATGGTACATAAAAGGATAGAAAAGTATAAAAAACAAAAAATGATAAACAGAAGTCCTCTTGAAAAAGAAGAACCATCTATGAAAAAATATAGGAAATTCATATATCATCCTTGGATACACAATAAATTCCAAAAGATATTTGAGAAGTTTGATATTAAATTAGCACCAAAAAATAACTACAGTTTAAATAAAATAATAAAAACCAACAAAAATGAAAAACTGATAAAAATAAAATTCAGGAATATATCAAATTGAATGCATGGGCTGTGAAAATATATATGTAGGAAAAACAAAAAGAAACCTAAAAATTAGAACCAAAGAACACATAAGAAATATTAAAAATGGGGAAATAGAAAAATCTGCAGTTGCTGCTCATGTTTGGTCTGAAAAACATAATATAAATTCAGACACTATATTATTAAAACAGTTAGAAAATACAAAAGAGCTGACTATTTGGGAAAAAATTTATATTCAGAAGAACAGAAACAGAGTTAAGAATTTTGATATTCCGATGGAGCGTGACCTTGTTTGGAGGTTCTTTGGCCAACCACAGGATGGAGCTGACATCGACATCCAGGTTGTGCAACATAATGCAACATAAATAAAACCAGTCTGGGAAAGTTGACGATAAAACAGAATTGTTTTGAAACATGTCCAAGAACAAATCAACATTAATATTGAGGTAAGATGTCCAGACTAAAAATAATATAAGCAGGTATGCAACTACATCTGCTAGAGGCTACTCGCTCTTAAAATGATCCTCATCAAAACAAAACCATGTGACCTGCTCGCTTTTCATTGGTTATGGACACCGACATACGATGTAGAGGCAGTAGTTCCCTTCATTAAATTAAAAATATGACCTCTGAATATACTTTTATTCTTTGTGAATGAAAATATTAATGTTCATAAAATCAAATGTTTCCTACCTCTCCTCAAATAAATCTTCTAAGTAGATCACAATTTTGAGACCATAACGGTCTCATCTTCAGTACAATCTTGGCAACTGATGTTATGTCGATCAGAAGAAACATTTCTTCTTCCCTCTGTTGGTGGACCGATGAACCTCTGGATCAGGTCAGGATTTACGGGAATTTCAAAGTTCATAAGTTTTCCTTTGTTTTTATTAATATTAATATTGGTTTAAAAAAAAAGGTAATTTTTTTGCTTTTGTATTTTAAAATATTGTGTACTTAGAGGTTAAATTCATAATGAAATTTCTATTTTCCTGTGGATTAGTTTCATCAATCTAAATTCTCAAGTAACCATGGTAAAATGGATGTTAAAAATTATGGAAATTGTTTTTCTCTATATTACATCAAAATAAATAATAAGCACATGCGAAATGAAAATCTTAAGAACTATTCAGGGGAAAACATAATTTGATAAAATACACAACACAGAAATTAGGGACAAATGCCATATTCAAGACATAACCAAATTTATTATAGATAGACAAAAATATTGGAAGGGTCATATAGAAAGAATGGAAGAAAAAACCGGCTTGCAAAAAAGAGCTAAAGAAGATCAATGGACGGGAGAAGAACAAGAGGAAGACCAGCCAAGAGATGAATAGACAGTGAATGCACATCCAATACATCTTCCTCTGAGGAGTGATTTTGGAAATAAACAGGATGAAAATCCTACAAATTAAGATTAAGAAGAAGAAGGCATCAAAATCTAACTTTGCTTAGACTATTTTCTCCAGATATCAAACAGTAATAAAAAATTATTTTTATGATTAAATAAAATATCTTGTTACACACTTCCAACTACATTATGCTTAATAATGTACATTAAAAATGAAACTCTCCACAAAAAAATTGAAAAACTTTCAGATACTATGCAAAAAAGGAGTTTAGATTTTTATGATCATCTTCTCAGAATTAAAACAAACTCCCGATTATCCGTGTTAATTGGGACCAAGATATGCACGGAAAATCGAAAACACAGATAATCCAATTAAATTATTCGGCGCCGTGGCAGTTGATCAGAAATGTATTTACCCACTTTAACACCACTTAAATGCAACAAATATTCATAAAATGTTATATTAAATGTATTTAGGTGCGAGTCATAATTATAATTATTTTATTGTACTCGTAAATATAAAAAAAAAAGTGGGACTATTTCCTGTCATGACCACCTGGTTACAATAGTTATTAAAAATGGCTGCCGTAATCAGCAACAACTACACTAGTAACCACCGATATCCACACTTATAACCAGCGATTCCTACACTTACTAACCAGCAATAAACCCACTGCCACAGCATATCTGTGGACTAGTAACCACCAATGACCACACTACTAATCAGCGATAAACCAACTGCCACAGCATATCTGTGGTTTCAATCTGTAACAACAAACTTGCAGTGACTCACACAACGGAAATTTCCAAAATTGTATTGTATTCTCAGAATGTTGGTTGGTACCGTTATCACATCAGGGGAAGGGGTTGTGAGTGAAGGTTACTCTATTGTGCTAGTTTCTAAGTGCAGTTCACAGTAGCACATTTAAAAATATTTTTTTCATAACAATACAAAATACAGTATTTAAAAAAAAAATACAGTAAAAAGAGTCATGCCCGGATAATCTGCAAACCGGACAATATGCACACGAATAATCGGGAGTTTGCTGTAACTCTAACTAAACAAATCTTTAACTTTTTCTGTAACCGCAAAACAAAACCCAACTGGTTTAAAGAATTTGAAAAATACCTAGTAGAATTAAAGATTACAAAAAATTCACTAATTGACTGAACAGCTGAATTAATTATTCAAGATGAAAACATAAAGTTCCAAGATTAATCTACACAAAAATCCAAACCTATTATCTCGGAAGAAGAGAGGAAAAGAAGATCAGAAAGAATGAAGAAATACTAGGCACTAAGAAAGGTATAACACACAGATAAATGATTGATCCAACGTATCCCAAAGAGGGTGAAATGAATAAAAAAAAACTTATATTATTTCTTTATTTTAGCTTTTTTTCTTGGAGGCTGTTCTTCTACAACTTCCATATTATCAAAAATTTCATCATAATCATCATGAACTACTTCCAAATCAGAATCATCTTTTTCACTGGACTTATGTTCTGCCACTTTCATGAAAGCTTCAGGGTGCAGAAGAACACAATTGAGACGTGTTTTTAAATACATCTGAAAATAAAAGAAAGAAATTAATACATTACTAAATTATTGTAATCAAATGGTAAAGAGAAAAAGTAGTAAGGTAAAGGAAGGATTTATGCTTGGATGGGAAGGAAGCCTGAATTAGCTCAATGGTTAAGAGCATCAGCACGGAAAGCTGAAGGTTCGGGGTTCGATTCCCGGTTCAGGCATAAAAATTTTTCTCTTTAACATTTGATTACAATAATTTAGTAGTGTACTTTAATATACTTATTTCAATCATAGTAACAGCTTTAGCTTCTTAATATTAATTTAATAAATAATGCTTTAGCTATGTGGAGTCCCTTCATGTCTTCTTCAGGTAGAAGCCATTCATTGTGTATTTGTGAATGATGATTCATTGCATTTCAGTGTGGGACCAAGACAGTAAGGTAAAGGAAGGATTTATGCTTGGATGGGAAGGAAGCCTGAATTAGCTCAATGGTTAAGAGCATCAGCACGGAAAGCTGAAGGTTCGGGGTTCGATTCCCGGTTCAGGCATAAATTTTTCTCTTTACCATTTGATTACAATAAATTAGTAGTGTACTTTAATATACTTATTTCAATCATAGTAACAGCTTTAGCTTCTTAATATTAATTTGATAAATTAATACATATTAATATTATACTCGTTTATATTTGAATGCTGTACTTATAACCATCTCACTTCAGTTCATGCATTTCCAGAGTTTCTTAGACATTAAGAGCATTAAATATTTTGATTATATTTGAAGAGAAAAATTTTTGCCTAGACCCGAGACTCGAACCCATGACCTTTGACTTGCCGGGCCAAATGCTCTACCAACTGAGCTACTGAGGCGAGTTACGATCTAGACGCAAATTTTTCTCTTATATACGTTGTAATTCCCTCTCGCCAAATGCTTTTGAAACCATTGCTTCTATCTTTGCAAATGGCGGCTTCTTAGTTAAGAAGACATTTTATTGGGCATTTAACATTACTTTATAAAGCTAGTAAGGCTTTTAATGATGTTTTTATTATTGATTTAACATTTCTCACTGAAAGCCAAATGTCCCGGGTTCGAGTCTCGGTCTAGGCGAAAATTTTTCTCTTCAAATATAATTTATCTTTCAGTGAGAAATGTTAAATCAATAATAAAAACATAAATATTTTGATGTTATTTTTTAAATTAACAAAGAGATCTGGGATACCCACGAAAGAGGTGGATGCAGCAGCTATGATACTTGGAGCCGGAACGAATCAATAAGGTTTAATCCTTGTAAGAAGAAGATTTTAAATTACCACTATCCAATTTTTTCTTTCTAAAATAAAACTATGTCCAAGTCTGAAAAATGTTAATTTAAAATATAACATAAAAATATGAAACTTTACTGCTTTTATACTAGTAAAATTCATGGTGATTTTCCGTTGAGGTATTAGTTCACAGTAATATAATGTACGGTTAAAAACTATAATATAGTTACCTTGTAGGTCCGTCTCCTCAACTTAAGTTCTTTTAAAACTCTGTAGGCCTTTCGGGACTAGTCCCATCATCAGCAGAATGCATTAGGTCCGTTCTTGTTGACCCTTGTTGAAGCACTGACTTGGTTGTGAGAATTTTGTACAGAGGATTGTGTGGATTAGGTGTGTATTCATTGAGAATCAGAGGAAAATCAAGTTATGCAAAACATGTAATTCAAGCTGGACACCATATGCATAACATCGACAACACCCTCACAATAGTACATAGAGAAAACATTCCAACGAGAATAAATATACTGGAGGAAATCGCAATCCTAAGAGAAATCAACAGCAACCTGATTCTCAATGAATACACACCTAATCCACACAATCCTCTGTACAAAATTCTCACAACCAAGTCAGTGCTTCAACAAGGGTCAACAAGAACGGACCTAATGCATTCTGCTGATGATGGGACTAGTCCCGAAAGGCCTACAGAGTTTTAAAAGAACTTAAGTTGAGGAGACGGACCTACAAGGTAACTTTATTATAGTTTTTAACCGTACATTATATTACTGTTTACTGCTTTACCTAAAAATACTTTGAATAGAAATCGTCAGATGGCATTGATGGTAGCAACAGCTACTGGCCTTCTGATGAAATAGAATTATATAAGAGGAAAGAATTGTTGACTTTCATATCGGAGTTCGGATGTAATCGGTATCATACAGATCCGGGGTTTGAGTCCTGGTCTTGCTAAATCTTCTGAATAGAAGATATGTATTATGGCCGCATTGATTGCCAGTTGGCTTTTAAAAGTAATGTTTATATTCCCAATAAAAGTCTTCTTAACCAAGAGGCTGCCATTTGCAAAGATGAAGCCATGGCTTCAAGCATTTGGTGCGTGGGAATACAACATATATAAGAGAAAAATTTGCTTCTAGATTGGAACTCGCGCCGGTAGCTCAGTTGTCAAAGGCACTGGTATGGTAAACGAAAGATCCCAGGTTTGGGGCCTGGTCCGGGCGAAAATTTTCCTCTTCAAATTTAATTAACCTTCAATGAAAAGTGTTAAATTAATAATAAAAACATCAACAGGAAGCCCTACTGGCTTTTAAAGTAGTGTTTACATTCTCAATAAAAGTCTTCTTAACCAAGAGGCCGCCATTTGCAAAGATGAAGCCATGGCTTCAAGCATTTGGTGCGCGGGAATACAACGTATATAAGAGAAAAATTTGCATCTAGATTAGAACTCGTCCCGGTAGCTCAGTTGGTAAGAGCATTGGTATGATAAACCAAAGGTCCTGGGTTCGGGTCCCAGTCTGGGCAAAAATTTTTCTCTTCAAATTTAATTAACCTTCAATGAGAAACTAATAATAAAAACATTATGAGATATTAAATTTGAAGAGAAAAATTTTTGCCTAGACCGGGACTCGAACCCGGGGACCCTTGGCTTTCCGGGCCAAGTGCTCTACCAACTGAGCTACCGAGGCGAGTTACAATCTAGACGCAAATTTTTCTCTTATATACGTTGTAATTGAGATATATGAGATATAATCATTGAAATTCATCGGAGAACATTTTTTTGACAACTCACCTCATAAATATCATGATTTTCACGATACTGCAGTTTCAAATGAAATCACGTTCATCTTCAGCCATAACTTGTCCTTGAGTCGGAGTTACGGTTGAAGATGAACTTGATTTCGTTTGAAACTGCAGTATCGTGAAAAACATTTTACTTATGACGTGAGTTGTCAAAAAACGTTCTCCGATGAATTTCAATAAAAATAACCACCTTATATAATTTTAAATGATACATTACCTTTCGAATTAATGCTTTGCTAAGAAAGTTGTGCACTAAAAGATGCCTGTCTAATCCAACACTGACAACATAAGGTTCTGTCTTGTGGCACTCTACGCTCTTCACTGAGCCTGTTGCACCTTTATAATGTTGTACAATTCCTTTTTTCCGAAAATCAAGAAGAGTTATCTTGCCTTTTCCACTTCCCACAATAACCTGACTGAAACAGAAATAAGTATTGGTTACCAACATGTCTGATATAAGAATGCATTTGAGCATTTTTTCTGTCGTTTTTAAAATTGTGAGTTCCTTCGGTTTTTCCATTTAAAAATGGAGAAACAGAAAAATCTGCAATAGCTGCACATGCTTGGTCAGAAAAACAGAGAATAGAAACCAAAGCAAAATTACTTAAACAGTTGGAAAAACCAAAGGAACTCACAATTTGGGAGAAAATTTGCATCTGCAAGAATAAAAACATACTCGTAACCATGAATTTTGATATACCCGGTGAAAAGGAGAGAGGATTGATTTGGAGGTTCACAGGTCAGCCATCAGAAGGCGCAAAAATCAATCTATGGGAGAGGAACCGTTGGACGTCAGTTGTGATCGTGATGTAATATTGAGAATGTCACAAATGCAGTGACGAAACTCGAGTCTGCGAGGGAGTTAAGAAGTATGAGGTGAGTCAAAAACAACTCAACATAAATCTGTTACTTATTTTAGGAATTAACAGTATGAGGTATATTCATTTAGGTAAAATTTAATCACTCACCTCATATTTTTCTTCTTATTTTAATTTAAACTAGTTTCGGAACTTTAAATTTTAGTTCCATCATCAGTATCACAGTCCACTGCTGTGGTCTCGAGTAGCGTGCTGCCTTGTCACGCAGCGGGCCCGGGTTCGATCTCTGCTCGGGACAGTTTTTCTGGGTGAGGATTTTATTGGGGTTTTCCCTCACCTGTAAGACAAATGTCAGGAAAACTTTAAGGCCCAAACGGTCCCCAAAATCATATGGCCGTCATCATCATCCTTCACCAGTGTGGAAAGCAACGGGAAGCTACCACACCTACAATTCCCTAGCAAAGCTGCAAAGCATAGCATGAAAATGCTATGATTGCAGTGAAAGACCTGCCCTCGGGCAGAATTACTATGGATGGATCAGTATCACCAAGACCGTTGTTCTGTCGTCTTGAAGAGCTGTCATTCATTCCCTCTGTTGGCAGACTGAAAAACCTCGAAATCAGGTAATTCTCCCCAGGAATTTCAAAGTTCATCAATTTCTCCTTTTTGCTCCTTTGAATAGAAATAGAAAAATCAAAAGAACACACTGTTTGGGAAAAGATCTACATTCAAAGGGAGAATAACCTGATTTCGAGGTTTTTCAGTCTGCCAACAAAGGGAGTGAAAGATGGCTCTTCAAGACAAAACAGTCACGGGGATACTGATGATAGAACTGAAATGTTAAGTTCCGAAACTACTTTAAATTATAATAAAAAGAAAAATATGAGGTGATTGATAAAAATCTTACCTAAATTAATTCTGCAGCAATAGAAACTGACATGTATAAAGACTGGCCACTTGAAAATAAATACTTTATAATTTATGTTTTTTAATATATACTTACTTATCTCGAGGAGCTAATGACATTGATACAAAACTCTGATCAGCAATATCCATACTAATTACTGGACGCCTCTGAGGAGTGCTCGGATCATACAACCTTACCTATAAAGAAAAGTTTACTTTTTAATGCCTTTTTTAACTAAATTTTAATTACATAAACATCAATGTTATAAATTAATCCTTAAGTAAAAGTGATCCCACAACAGGCCCGGAGGCCCTTGGGGTAGTGGGAGGTTAAGGCTCCCACTTTTTCTGGACAATCGGCACTTTATGTCAGCCGGGTTGTCAGCCCTGCGTGACGGCCGCCTTTACCCCAGAACAAGCGTCCGGTACTCATTTCAGTTAGAGGCTGAGTCGACCCCAGGGCCATAGTGCCGCCAGAGGATTTTTAAACTGACCCAAATCCTCTGGCGGCACTATGGCCCTGGTACAGCTACAAAATGTGTATTTTGTTGAGTTGTTTCTTGACTCGCCTTATACTTCTTAACTCCCTCACAGATCTGGATTTCTTCACTATATTTGTGACAGTCTCAATGATGTATCACGTTCACAACTGACGTCCAAGGGTCTCCTCTCCTGTAGGCCATTAGACGTCAGTTGTGAACGTGATACAGCATTGAGAATGTCATAAATATAGTGAAGAAATCCGGATCTGTGAGAGAGTTAAGAAGTATGAAGTGAGTCAAAAAACAACTCAACAAAATTAAAATAAACCTCATAGTATTATTTCATACCTACATAACTAATAAAAATATGTATTAATCTTTTCCTGGCATTGTGAGATATCATGTCTAGATGAATCCATCAGTTGCCTGGCAGTGGCATATTTTCATGCCTCGTTGCACATTCTGTACCCTTCTTAAGAAAAAATATGTCTACTAAAAAAAATCACGTCTGTAAAGTGGAAAAAGGATAACATTTTCCCTAAAATTATTCCTTTTATTGGAGGCAGTGGACTTAAAATTGATGTTTAAAGTGACATTAAACCATTTTTATGTTTGAAAATATTTCTAGACGCTCTTATAAATTCAATTGCAGAAGAAACTAATTGTCATGCCCACCAATATTTACACAGAATGAACTTCAAAGAAATTTCAAGAATTTATTTCTGTGGAAATTTGTACAATTTTTAGTTGTATTTATGACTGAAATATATAGGCATCCAGAAATTGAGAATTACCGGTACTTGTCCCACAGAGCCTCTTTTTCATACACCTTAGTTAGGACAAAAAAATATTGAGCATGTGAAATGTTATATTTGAAAAGAGAAATATACGCCTAGACTGGGGTTTGAACCCAGGACCTTTGACTCTCTATGTCAATGCTCTTCCAAGTGAACTACCTAGGCCTCCAATCTAAACGCGCATTTTTCTCTTCTACATAATTAACTCCCTAACCCCAAATGCTATGAGCCGTTGCTACGATTTTCTTTATTAAGAAGACTTTTATTGGGAATTTAAACATTACTTACAAAGCCAGTAGTGCTTCTTTCAATGTTAATATTATTCGTTTTTAAACATCTTAATGATCGACAAATTATATTTGAAAAGAAAAATATACGTCTAGATTGGGGTTTGAACCCAGGACCTTTGACATAGAGAGTCAAAGGTCCTGGTTTAAACCCCAGTCTAGGCATATATTTTTCTTTTCAAATATAATTTGTCGATCATTAAGATGTTTAAAAACGAATAATATTAACATTGTCAAATGTTTTTAAAAAACCACACACATCGTGGAACATTTCATCTGGACTGGGGTGCCCCCAAACATCTGAAAACTGACAGTGAAAGCTAAACTTTCAAAGATTTTCTACTAGATTGTATTAAATCCATGGTAACACCGAAGTTGTGTGAAAAAGATACAGATAATGAAGAAACAGATTCACAAGCACCAACTTCGAGTGCATGCATACAAGCACTATTGAAGGGACCACCCAAGAAAAACTGACTCTCAACTATAGAGTGGTCTAAAGACAAACAAAATGAATCATGTGACCCCAATTAAAAATTAGATGAGTGCTCAAATGTGAAAGTGTGGAGTGTGTTCATCCCATGGAATGAAAGTAGAAACATGTGTGATATTGTTTATTTTTTATTATTTCACTCACCTCATACTTCATAAACTGTCAGTTGTGAACGTGACGCAGCATTGACAATGTCACAAATTACGTGAAGAAACCCAGGGTCTGCTATGATTTATGAAGTATGAGGTGAGTGAAATAATAAAAAATAAACAATATTAAAGAACCTCATAGTGTTATTTCCTATCTACATAACTTAATATGTGTGATATTTTTGAGATTGGGAAACATCTTACCTCAAATTATTGATGATTTATTCTCACAAAATGTTTCAATACAATCTTCTATATCATCAGGTTGCCCAGAGAAGATTATATTCAAACATGTTCAAGAATAAATCAATGATAATTTGAGGTAAGATGTTTCCCAGTCTCAAAAAAACTTGATTAAAAGAACCTCAAAATATTACTTCCTAAAATAAACCATGTGTGATGTTTTCAAATTGTAGTGTGGCTCTGTAAAAACACATTTTAACTTGTGCCTATAACATAATAATTATAAAGAAATAGTCACTTACATGTCCATATCTTGAGCATGTCGCTATTTTAGTTTGGTCTGGCATAAAAACTAGATCTGACACCCACACAGGAACTCGCAGCTGTAACATGTCTGGTTTTACCTGTAACATCACATTAAATTGTTATGATTATTTTGCATGTATTTGTAATGTGGATCAAGTGATAATGTGAAAGTTCCAATGCCACTCACTGCTGTTTTTTGTGCTTTGGGTCGTGTGCTAGCCAAATAGACAACAATGTGGTCTATAAGAATTAAATGAATCGTGATTATTTCTTATCTCATACCTATATGTTCCTTTAAACACAGCACTGCAGTATCGGCGACTCCTTGTCACCATGGTCAGCTGTTTTCACAACTGTCAAGAAACAACTAAACAAAATCAAATAGATACCTGAGATCTCAGTCGTCCTCAACTTTATGAAGGCTGAAAGATGAAGTACTTTCATCTCACAGCCTGGGCAAGCTGAAGATGATATAGAAGATTATATCAAAAAATATTCGAGAACAATTCAACATTAAATTGAGGTAAGATGTTTCCAGATTCAAAAAAACTTGATTAAAAGAACATCAAAATATTACTTCCTAAAAAAACCATTGCCTCTTCCTGTTCGTAATGAGAGATATTTCTGCAAATTAACTTTCTTGACAGAGAAATTGATTCAACGATGTACAATCGATATGGTACAGCAAGAAATGCCAAAAGAAAACAACTTAAAAAATTACCAAAATTTATTAAATGTTGTATAATGAATCTGCATTATTGTTAATAGTTATTTCTCATACAATCATCTGTTATTGATTTTTGCCAAGACCAAAGAGATTTAATAGTAAAGATATGCTATTTATAACTATTCAGCCAGCTTAGAAATCGCTCGGAAGTAAGATCGGGATACATAACCTCACATTTGGTAAATATTAAACATTATGATAAAATTAATGTTTCCTACCTCTCCTCATATAAATCTTCTAAGTAGATCGCGATTTCGAGACCATAATCGTCTCACCTTCAGTACAATCTTGGCGACTGATGTTATGCCGATCGGAAGAAACACTTCTTCTTCCGATCGACATAACATCAGTCACCAAGATTGTACTGAAGATGAGATGGTTATGGTCTCAAAATTTCGTTCTACTTAGAAGATTTATATGAGGAGATGTAGGAAATATTGATTTTATCATAAATTGAACCTCATGGTGATTAATTCTTGTAAAAGTTAAATTAAAACATTATAATTATTTTTAGCTTCTGATGTTGTATTATTTGCTAAATAGTCACTCCAAATCCAACACAAGGTTGAGTTTTTCATTAGACAAAATCACTTGTGACTTTGTTGTTTGTGATTTTTTCAGAAAAACACAACCTCTTGTTAGATTATTGTTGATAAAATTATATTTACATGGTTTAGATGTGAACCTAGTGCAAACTCATTAATATTATTAGAACTTACATTTTTGGCTGTAAATGTACATATTTTCTTTTCTAAATTCCAAAGTTTAAGATCATTTTCTTTTCCACCAATTCCTATAATTTCACAATTAAATGAACTATGCCTCATTTTTTCTATTTGATTTCCTGTAGAAAGAATATTTTCTTCTGAATGAGACCATATCTTCACATGACCTGACTCAACAGCTGTAAGTATTTTGCTGCAACAAAAAACAAATTGTCAATATCAAAATTGTTATCTAAACTTAGCCATATATTACTGCAACAAAGAGTTATTTTCACCATCTTAAGATGCACTCTATGGCTTAGTCCTGCTTCATAAGCAAATTCTAGGGTGAAGGGCCTTTATAAGAACTTACCCTCCTCTACATTTAACTGTTGATTTAATTAATATGTGTCCCGCGCCATAGCCGAGCAGTTAAGGTAGGAAGCCTTGGCGCAGAGCTACGGGACTTGCGCTGGTTCGAGTCTCCATGGGGGAAGAAATTTTCTCATGGTATTTCGGCCAGTATGGGACCGGTGCCCACCCAGCATCGTGAGGCAATTGGGTAGCTACAATAAGTAGCGGCTCCAGGCTGAGGAACCAGCTATAACGGCTGGGGGACTCGACATGCTAACCACATGTCACCCCTACACTGGCTGTTGATCATCTACCTCTGTGATTGACACATGTGGATGTGAAGGGCCAGCAGCCGGCTGGTAAAAGGGCAACCGCTGAAAAGTGGAAAGACCCTCAATCGGATTTAATTAATATGTGGTGAATACAGTTAAGGGAGAATGGATAGAATACGAAAGAAATAAGGGAAATTATGGGTGTACAAGAGGAGTTGGACATCATAGACATTATAGAAAAGAAAAGATTACAATGGTATGGCCATCTCAAAAGAATGCCAGAGCAAAGATTGCCTAAAATTGTTATGGAATGGATCCCAATGAAAGGAGGAAGAGAGGAAAACCGAAGAAAACTTGGATAGAAGGGGTACAAGCGGCTATGTATTTCAGAGAATTGGAGGAAGATCAATGGATGGACAGAGAGGAATGGTGTTTGGTTTCCGGAAGATGGCAGCAGCTGCCATGATACCGGATGATGATGACAGTTAAGGGCACTCAGAAGTTTGTGGGAAGAAATTCCTCCAACCTATGGGATGGTTACTGCAAGGCATAAACACCATGTCCACAAATGATATATCCATCCATAGTAATTCTGTCCGAAGGCAGGTCCTTCACTGCAATCATAGCATTTTCATGCTATGCTTGCAGCTTTACTAGCGAATTGTAGGTGTGGTAGCTTCCCGTTGCTTTCCACACTGGTAATGGATGGAGATGATGATGAGGAGGATGATGGCCATATGATTTCGGGGACCGTTTGGGCCTTAAAGTTTTCCTGACATTTGTCTTACTGGTGAGGAAAAAACCTGATAAAAACCTCACCCAGAAAAACTGCTCCAACCGGGGATCGAACCCGGGCCCACTGCGTGATAAGGCAGCATGCTAGCTCAAGACCACAGCAGAAATGATATATACAACTTGATTTTTTATTTATATACAAATTTTCAACGTTTACACATCTTTCTGTGCCTAAAGTAGATGTCTCTATAAAATAAAAATTACACCATATTATCTCATTATTAAAGGAGATCTAACTTCAAGTGTCAAAGTTTAGCAATGTTACGGTAGTTTGGACTCTGAGTACATAGTGGCGCTAGTGAGCTCAATAAACAGAAAATGGCATCTCTGCAGGAGAAATGCAATGGCAGACTTTCTGTTTCGAATAAATGTGTTGAAAAGATGTGGGAGGAATTTGCAAGAAGCCCCAGGAAAATGATTCATATTGCCAGTCGTCAACTCTACATTCCACGATCGACAGGCCATAGAGTTCTTCATAAATCGTAACTTAATGAGTAATTTTTAACTTCTTACCTCATAATTTTATGTTTCCTTAAACACGGGAACTAGTTTTCAAGAGAAGGATCTCTCTCATTTTCAACCGACATTATGATTCGTCAGTTGAAAATGAGAGAGATCCTTCTCTTGAAAACTAGCTCCCGTTTTTTAAAAAACATAAAATTAGGAGGTAAGATGTTAAAATGACTCATTAATTTACGAATTAAGAATCTCATAATGTTATTTCCCATATTTAACTATGAATTCTTCATAAATGCTTATGTCTCTATGTGTATAAAGTGCAGTTAGTACAGAAACTTTTGCCAAATGACAAACCACGCCAAAAATCATTTGCTATAGAGATGCTTAATCACATTGAGGCAGATCCCGAGTACATTTAATGGATCTGTTTCAGTGATGAATCAATGTTTCATTTTTCTGGAAAAGTTAAAAAACCTAACTTCAGAATATGGGGTTAGAGAATCCTCAATGTGTTCATAGAAATGGAACGAGATAGTCCAAAGGTTAATGCCTGATGTGGCCTATTGAAAGACAAAGTTGTGGGACCATTATTCTTTGCTGTGAACAATCCACCCCAGACATTACATAACAGGATATGTTAAAATTATTTGTAACTCCACAAATTAAAGGATATTCCCAACATTGTCTTCCAGCAAGACGGTGTACGCCCAATGGTCTCTGGCTATTCGGAATTGTTTAGATCAACTCA
The DNA here is from genome assembly GCA_030220185.1 of Diploptera punctata. Lineage (NCBI taxonomy): Eukaryota > Metazoa > Arthropoda > Insecta > Blattodea > Blaberidae > Diploptera > Diploptera punctata. Next base: position 356,431 of record JASPKZ010009384.1, read on the forward strand.
TCCAAATGCATAGGATTGTAGGATTGGACGAGGGGTTTTGTCAGAATGGTCTGCTTGTTCCCCTGACATCACTCAATGCGACTTCTTTTTCTGGGGCTCTACAAGACAGAAGTGAAGTCTATCATTGGTCTCCGTGAAGGCACTAGTGGTGCCTTCCATCACATAACATCTGAACTTCTACAACATATATGAATGGAAGTGGACAATTGCTTGGAAATCTACAAGCAATACATGGTGTGCACAAAGAGACATGTTGACTTTGTTTAAAAAAAACTTTCATATGTGTGTATATGTTTGAGAAATAATGTTATTTATTTTTTGTCCTCTAACTTAGTTCAATTTTACATGTAATGTATACATCATTTGTGAACATGTATCTCTGGTACTATTATAGGCAGAATTGCATTGCATGTTTGGTGGGTGAAAAATAAGTAAGACCTTGTGGCCTGTATATAGCCTGATTCTAATACTATAAAATTTCTGTTTAAGTTGTAGATTTATAAGCCTGGCCTAGCGAGAACAATTTTTTGTAAGCCATAGATGTGTGCATGTGCCTCATGGTAACCGACTTATTGGATTGTGCCAACCTCTGAGCAACCTAACTCAATTTCCTGCATTTTTCTTTTAATACCCATTATCATTATCATTCATATATTATATATAATGATCTGTTACAACAGTCTCTATCTTCTCTTGGCTTCTAAGTTCCTTTGACCTTTTGGGGCATATATTCAAATCTGTTTTGGTAAGCAGTTAGAAGACATCCTGACAATTCCCTCCCCCCATTAACTATGTTTATGCTCTAAGTACCTTATTTTTAATTCCTTGATGATATCTTCATTTAATATGCAATACATATTGTTCATTAAGATTTCGTACACGGTTCAGAATAGAGTATCTGAATTCACAAGACTCAAAATTTCATATATATATATATATATATATATATATATATATATATAACATAAGAAAAATAAATGCTCGGACAGAACTTGAACCCAGACCTCTGGATTGATACCCCAGTCTGCTACCAATTACGCTACCGAGCAAGTCTAGTACAAACATCCATTTTTCTTATATATATACTCTCTTATTATTATGAGATGTAGTGGGAACTCGGTCTCCACTGCCATATATATATGTCTGTGTATGTGTGTTTATATATTCATACACACACACCCCTCAGGTCACAAATCACATTCTACAAAAATTACAATAAGTAATTTGTACGGGTCAAGTTTCCATTGGATCACTCTATGCTACATTATACAAAATTAATGGCACTGTTACACTACTTGCTTGCTATTGTTGTTCTTCCTTCCAATGTTGCCAAAATGCAGTGAGAATTCTTTCTAGGCAGACACCACGCGCATGCACCAACAAACACGAAGTGGTTTACACTATGGAATCACATGATTGCTGTCAACATATACATGATATTTAACGAACCTAAAAGCTAACCTAATACAATTTAAATGCTCTAAGATGTGAATGACCAACCTAAAAGCTAACCTAATGCAATTTAAGCACTCTAACCTGTGAAAGAATGCGACACCCAAAAATAAATAGTAAATTCTGAAGTACATACTCATGTTTGCTGCACTGGAGCATATGTTGTTGTATGGAATATTCATTAAAATCAATATGGCTGCCACATCTTTGTTACATATGTAGTTATATATATTAGAAAAATGTATTGAAATAATTGTTAGAAAAAATGTTAAGATTTATTTGTAAATGGTGGTAAATAATTTTAAAATAAAAATCTGTTAGCACATGTGCATGGTGTCTGCAAAAATTTCTCACTGCAGTTAATGGAAACTTCAGCCAAACATTTTACTAGAAATGGAAAAAGTAAATAGTACAAGAGCATTATTGTATGGTATAGCATAGTAAGGCATAAAATAGAGTTGGGTCAAACGTTTAAAATAGTACGAAGTGTTAGTAAAGACGGAAAAAGTATGTAGAACAACATCATTACAAGAATGTACTCGTATGGAAAATCATAGAACAAGGTATTCTAAAGTTGAGCTCTCAAATTTTACTAACATAATAATTCATCTTACCAATTGTATCTGGAAATTCCTTTAATACTCCCACTTCCACAATTGACATCAAAATTGCTACTGAAAGCTTTGAAGCTGGAGATCTTCACTTTCTGACTTGCCAAGCCAATAAGAATGTCTTCTGTTCCACTCCATGCTAAAGCAGTTATTTCGTCTTTTTTTGTCAAAACTTTAAAGTTCTGTATATTTTTAACGACTGGTTTCTTACATTCGTCTCTCAAATCTAAACTGATACCTGAAATAAATATATTATTATGAAAATAACTTAAAATTTAGAAAAACATAACCTTTAAAATCCGTAAAAAAGGCCAAATAAGATAGCTTTTAACATTTAAATATATTAAATCATAATTAAATATTATTTAAATGGATTTTAATAGTTACCCTTAAATGATCCTATTTTCCCTGCAACAAATAAATCGAAATCACGTGTTTCAACCATATTTCCTTTAATACCATAATAAACATAGAGAACCTAGAGTAAATGAAATTCACTTTCCTCTTATTAATTAGCTTCAATGCTACCAAGCTTTAACAATAAAAATCCTATCATTCAAACGACGTATTACATAAAATTCCCCCTGACTTCAAATTTTACTTGTTATTACAAGCTAAATATTATATTAATATAATAAATCTAAAAATCGTGGAATTTCTTTGATATTTTCATATTATCGGGAATATTATAAATGAACTACTAAGCAATTTTATCAGGGATATGTTCCATAGAGGAAATAATATTGATGTTTCTCTCAAGGATTTAGATGGCCATGATTAATGGCGGACAGTTTAAAAATAGTGTTGTAAAGTGGTTAAATGTTTCAGATTCGTACTCTATTAATTCTGTTTGACAAATTTAAAGTATTTATTTGGTTCATCATCATGAACAGGTTTGCAATTTTTATAACATCTTCCTGTAACCAATGTTCTACACTCTTATCCTCTTCCTCCAAGTCTTTCATCACAGTCCTGTTCTTGAAATTCTTTTTCATTCATTGCTATCTAAATGTCCTGCAGCCAATACTTGAGGTGAGGCAGGATGATATTCCGGTTCTTTTTTAAATGGTTAAAACCATCCTGTTACCAATACCACAATTCCAAAATTTTATCTTTGGACTATTATAGACCATCAATGAATGAACGAGTCACCTCTTATCTTACCTCATACTCTTTTTTTCAAACATGGGAACTGCAGTTTTCAAGAGGAGTTCCTCTTATCTTCAGCCAACATTATGACTACCAGATTTTCGTTGGAATCATCTATAACATTGCCATATGGTGTTGATCTGATAAACCTCAATATAAGGTCCCGTCCATCAGAATTCTGAAATTCATGGATTTAAATTTGTTCTTCTGAATATATATTATCTCCCAAACTGTCAATTCTAAAGATTTTTCCAAATGTTTTATAAATTTGACAGACTATGTGCTGCAATAGCTGATTTTTCAATTTCACAATTTTTAATATTTCCAAAGTATTCCTTTGTGCGAGTGTCCAAATTCCTTTTTGTGTTTCGCATGCATACTTTATTGCAGTCTTTACAACTAATTTGATAAATTCCAGATTTTTTTTACTATCTGGGGGTGTTCAATTTCTTATTGGTTATTTATAGATTACCAAGGATAAATTTATTTATTGGTGCCAATGTAATGTTGAATTTCTTGAAATTTGTTATTATTGCAAGATGAGTAATTTTGTTAAATTGTTTTCCTTTCTTTGAATTAGATTGCAGGGTGGTATATTCTTTTAATCTTTTTTGTCTGAATTTAATTTACTTATAATTATTTCCTTTCCAAAACCATTTAAATTAGCTATGTTCAAAATATGATTGTATTCTTTCTTAAAATCTTCATTTAATTTTAAATTCATCATATTTTACAATTTTCTCACATAAACAAGTTTATCCCTATCTATATTAATCTCAAAAATCAGTTAATAATAAAAAGATTAAAGGAAAGTTTTGGAACATTTAATAATCCAACTGTTCAAATGAACCTCATAATGTTATTTCCCATATTTAACCATGAATAAAACTGACCATTAAGTTATGTAGGTAGGAAATAACACTATGAGGTTTATTTTAATATTGTTTAGTTGTTTCTTGACTCACCTCATACTTCTTAACTCCCACACAGATTCGAGTTCCTTCACTTCATTTGTGACATTCTCAATGCTGTATTACGCTACAAGACGCTGGAGGATATTCGGAAAGCAGTGTGCAAAGAAATACTGACTATGTTGAAAAGTAGCACAAAGGTCTCCAGATTAACATGGTGTACTTGGTTTGATTAAATTAACATTATGTATGATTGTTTAAAAAAATGTTGCTCATGACTTTCAGTATGACCCTCGTACCTACAAAACCTCAAGGCTATCAATCAGTCAGTATACTCCCTATTTGTCCAAAACACATCAACATATAATATACACACACACACAACATACTTAACAAATATATCAGGTTTTAGAGACACCATAAAAGTACTGCACTCCTTCACGTTGTCAACATCATTAGAGAAGATGTGAACAGAAGAGAATTTACAGCATTAGTTAATCTTGACGTCCCACGCCGTAGTCGAGTGGTTAAGGCATGAAGCCTTGGCGCAGAGCTACAGGACCTGCGTTGGTTTGAGTCTTCATGGGGGAAGAAATTTTCTCATGATATTTCGGTCAGTATGGGACCGGTGCCCACTCAGCATTGTGAGGCATTTGGGTAGCAACAATAAGTAGCGGCTCCAGGTTGAGAAAACCAGCTATAACAGATGGGGGACTCGACATGCTGAACACATGTCACCCCTACACTGGCTGATGACCATCTACCTCTGTGATTAACACATGTGGATGTGAGGCCAGCAGCCAGCTGGTAGGCTAAGGGCCTTCTAGGCCTGTCGTGCCAGGAGTTAATCTTGACATTGGTAAGGCTTTCAAAACAGTAGGCATTACCCTATTACCTAGAAAAAAGTTTACATCTGTCAGAAAATAGTCTAGCTGATTTAACTCTACCTCAAAGATTGCCAGCAGGCAGTATCAGTTCATAATTGTTTCCCCTACTGGGGAGTCATGGAAACATTCTAGTCACATTACTATACTCCCGGGTATAGTAATGACATTTCACAAAATTACATTCCCACTATTTAGAATAACAATATCCAAATTAACATTAACTACAAAACAAATTAAATCAATGAAAACGTTGACAGACTTAATACTGATCATTAAGGAGCAGATTCCTATGACATGCCATATTTTTACCAAAGTCTATATTCTAAGCTTCAAGTAAGTAAAAACATTTATATATGCCTTATTATTAAGATTAAGCAGTTTTTTATTGGGTCTTAAAAGTCATATTTCTCACTTTTCAGATCTTTGGTCATACTTCTGCTTATTTCTACGATAAAGTCATATTTTGGATTTTTTTAATAGCCTAGTCATCAGGCGATTGGAAATAACCAACATTGTATCTGTACACTTGTTTCGAAGGTTCCTGTTAACAGGTAGCAAACATTTGCACTGGACAATAAATTTTTTTGAAGCCGCCATCTTGTCTCAGTTGTTTACGTTATTCTTGTTTTCCTATGACTTGATAGCCAACTTTATTAAGTTATGTAGATAGGAAATAACACTATGAGGTTTTTTATTATTTGGAAAAACCGAAGGAACTCACAATTTGGGAAAAAATTTACATATGCAAGAATGAAAATACAACTATGAATTTTGAAATACCCGGTTATAAGGAGAGAGGACTGATTTGGAAGTTCATCGGTCAGCCATCAGATGGCGCGGAGGTCAGTCTGCAGGATAGAGGCAGCCGGACGTCAGTTGTGAACGTGACACAGCATTGAGAATGTCACGAAGGATGTGACGAAACCCTGGGTATGCTAGGAGTTATGAAGTATGAGGTGAGTGAAATAAAAAATAAACAATATTAAAAACCTCATAGTGTTATTTCCTATCTACATAACTTAACAACCTTGAATGTTTGTTATCTCACCCTTACCACCCTAATTGTTTGGTGTCAAGTTTTCTGCTTTGTTCCCTCCACTTTACCATTCCCACCTTCATCAGCCCTCTGAAATGTTCCTGTGCAATCTTATTGAGATTTCAGTTTCAGTTCAATTTCACCATGCCTAAAAGTATGTGTTTTGAGAGTGTAAAATTAAGGAATTTTGTTCGAGAGTTTGGGGAGAAGATTTTTAGTACTGATGGTGTTATTTTATATTGTAAACTGTGTGAAGTTAAAGTATAGGCAAAAAGTGATTTAGGGTCGAATGTTTGAACGCATTAGACAGTAAAAGGCGTTCTCTGCTGATAAAGTTTTATTCAAACTCATTTTTCTTACTCAGAAATCTATTCACGCGGTAATAATTGTAAAGCTACCTGACAAGGTACCTTAAGATCGTAGCTCAAGATATAAACTTAAGTGAAAATCCCGAAGGGAACCGATGTAGTTTGAAACTTATCCAAGATGTCGGACCTTGAAGACTTCGATCATGTTTTCGGTATACGCGGAGAAGAGGAATTTGATAGAGTCTACCAAAGAATCCAACTGGAAGAACAGGAGAATCGGCGTAATATTGCACGTCGCAGACGTGTTTGTATATGGTATTATTTGCGGGATGCAAGCATAAATGCATTCCTCTATAGCAGACGAAAATAACGGAAGCGGTTTTATCGCTGAGAATTCTGGGTAATTCGTTGCCAATATTACGAAAACATCAACATTCATGCATGACCGGTTAAGGCGGCCGTTAATTCGATCTCAGCTCACCAGTGATTGGAAGTAATTTGAGTAGAGAGTAATGTATTTGCATACGACCCTTAATGTACAACAACATTGTGATACTGTTAAACATAAGTAGTGTTCAATGACAGCTACCTCCATGGAAAGCAGGCAGCAGCTGATGGTTGTAACAGCTTCTTCTTCAACTGCAAAGCTTCATCGGATACTCCTTCAGAATTTTATGAACTCTGTAAAATAGTGACTTAAAACATTCCCTTAAAAAATTAAAGTGCCAGCTTTAGGTATTTTTTTGAGAGTATAAGACAGATTTTAGAAAAGAAATGGGAATATAATGGTACTGTACATCAACTATATGTAGACTTCAAAAAAGCATATGATTCAATTAAGAGGGAGAAGTTATATAGTATCCTGCTGGAGTTCGGAATTCCTAAAAAGTTAGTTAGACTTATACGAAAGTGTCTAAATGGCACAAAGAATAGGGTGCGTGTAGGCAAACAGTTTTCGGGCACTTTCGAAATCCAGAATGGGTTGAAGCAAGGAGATGCACTATCTCCTCTACTATTTAATTTTGTACTAGAGCATGCCATTAAATCTTTAGAGAATGAGGAAGGCTTACAACTCAATGGTATTAATAAGCTGTTAGTATATGCTGATGATGTAGTATTGTTGGCCGATAGCGAGGAGATACTAAAGGACAACACGCACACACTATTGAGTAACACTAAGAAATTAGGACTGGAAGTAAATATCAATAAAACTAAATACATGGTCACACATAGAAATGCATTATATAATGGAAATGGACAGCTTATGACAAAATGAGGGAAATTTTGAGGAAGTGGCTGAATTCAAATACCTAGGAACAATAATCACAAATAGGAATGAGGTGCACAAAGAAATTAAACATAGGCTCAATTCTGGAAATGCGTGCTATTATGCACTGCAGAGACTCTTGATGTCCCAACTCCTTTCAAAAAACGTTTAAACTGAAAATATATAAAACTATTATTCTGCCAGTTATATTATATGGGTGCGAAACATGGTCTCTTACTTTAAGGGAGGAAATGAGATTGCCAGTATTTGAGAATAAAGTTCTTAGGAAAAGTTTTGGACCAAAGAGAGATGAACAGATAGGTGAATGGGAAAGACTACACAACAATGAACTGCATGGTCTTTATAGGAAGCCAGATATAATAAGAACAGTTAAGTCTCGTAGACTGCGATGGGCAGGACATGTTGCACGTATGGGGAGTGAAAGACTTGCATGGAGGCTTCTTGTAGGAAAGCCAGAGGGAAAACGCCCAGTTGGTAGACCAAGAATGAGGTGGGAGAATAACATTAACTATGATTTGGGGGAGGTGGATTATACAGGGAATGATTGGAAAGCATTGGCTCGGGATAGGGATGTATGGAGAGCTTATGTCCATGCGGCCATGAACCTACGGGTTCGATAGTGCCAGTGAGTAAGTTAAGTAAGTATATCTCTCATCCAATACCCAATGAATCGACTCTTGCTACGAAGATGTGTTTAAAAATATAATATCTTCTATTGGCAACAACAAGATACGGGTTTCCATAGATGGAACAAGTGACGTAGATGGAAGATATGTAGCCAATGTGATTGTTGACACTCTAAAAGATGATCGGCCTGGTGAAGTGTTTCTCCTAACATGTGCAGACCTTCAAAAGATAAATCATTCAACTACTGCAGTGCTCTTCGATGATGCAATGAAATTACTCTGGCCAAATGGTGTAAAAAGAGAGAACATTTTACTCTTTTTAACCGATGCTGCCCCGTATATGACAAAGGCAGCCAAAATGATCCACGTTACATGCCTTGTGCATGGTTTACATAGAGTGGCAGAAGAGGTTTGCAGCAATTATCCTGATGTAGACACCAGATTCTATTCGACGATACACAAGTTTTAGCCACAACTTCCTACTATTTCCCTAGATTATACCGAGAGGCTATAGAAATATACAAGCATAAGGGAAATATCAACAGAAAAGAGGAAGGTATCAAACTGGCTAAGGCGTGGTATCATACACTAGAAAATAAATGCATTAACACTAGGGACAACAAGGAGACGACCATTAGCCAATCAGCAAGAGCCACGCCCACTCACCCTGCACCCACCACTAATACAACGTCCACAGCGCTCACTCTAAGTAGATCTTCCGACCAGGAAACACGCCTAGAAGCACTCGCCACTGAAGATGCCCTCCGCAGTTGAGGGCGAAACGTCTGGTATCAACACCAACTATGGACCAAGGCCACATAACCCGGAATCACTCAACATTATGATTACCGGCCGTGAAAGCCTGCATTGAACTATAGTTCAAGAATTTTATTCTATTGATTCGTCATCCATTAAAATTGTGCAAGATGCATTTTCATCACCAACTGCGGCAGGAAATTTGGCATGTATAGTCGAACTTCAGTCAAATAGGCGCAATTACCCTCCTAGAAACCATAGGACTTTCACTTAGTGATGCATTACAAATTGTGAAAGAAATTGAAAGTGACAAAGCGATAAAAGGGTAAAGTGGCTGAAAATATTACTGCAAAAAGTATTAGCAGCTAATATAGGTTATACAACCCTTTCCAAGATCAGTGACATTCTTTGTGGGCTTAAAGCAAAGTTTGAAGATTTTGAGCCAGAATTTTCCCCAGATGAATTAACTTATTTCAAATTGCTCCTATAACCTTATGTGATGTGGAACGTAGTTTTTCCAGATATAAGAACATTCTGTCTGACAATAGAAGAGGCTTTCAGTTTGAAACCTTAAAATGCATGTCGTCATCCAATGTAATTTTGAAAATGGAACCAAGCTTGATTACAAATTTCTTCAAAAGTACACCAGACAGCAGTTTGGATAATTACCAGCAACGGAAAAAAATTGAGTCGTGAATACATCTGAGGATGGAAAAGATGTTTTTTTCCGATACTGTGTTAAAAAAAGTAGATATATGAGGTAAGAATAATTCACAATTCATTTGATTCTTTCTTAGCTTTATTAAAAAAACCCAAAATAACCCATATGGGCTAGGTTTTTTTAAAAAAGAAACCAGAGCTTTTTGAACCCTGGTCAGAGTGGTGAAGATTTTTGATGTTTTTAGCCCCTAAATGAGGTAGGCATGACACACATTGCTGCTCAACCAGACCAACATGATACAGCAAGATGTCATGTGTATCATATGTTTTATTTTAGAAAGAAAAATTACGTTCGAACCGGGAGTCGAACATATAACATCAAAAGTGTCATATGTTGTTTAGTTGCATATGATCCACAGTAATTCTGCAGGTCTTTCACTGCAATCATAGCATTTTCATTTATTTATGAGAATGCTTTTTTGTATTATTTTTTTTGGCTGCGATGTATCTTCTTTACTATTTTATTTAAAATTAAGCTTTATTTCATTTTTATTTATTTGAGTTCGTGGGACTTTACTAGGGAATTGTAGGTGTGGTAGCTTCCCGTTGCTTTCCACACCGGTGAAGGATGAAGATGGTCATATGATTTCAGGGACCGTTTGGGCCTTAAAGTTTTCTGACATTTGTCTTACAGGTGAGGAAAAACCCTGATAAAAAACTCACCCAGAAAAACTGTCCCGACCGAGGATCGAACCTGGGCCCACTGCATGACAAGGTAGCATGCTACCTTGAGACCACAGCGGTGGACTTGTATATGATAATATCCATCATACGATGAATGAAATTATTCTTGTACCATTTTATTTTTTTCCGCATTTATGGGACAGTCGCTAAGTCTACTCCATCCATATTCTGATTGTAAATGTGTATCATTTCCAATTTGAATATCTTCTTTTTATTTTTTTAATTGGGTTTGATTTACCTGTATTTTATCACATTCACCCTTGAATGCCAATTAGATAACATTCACACCTGTAAGGGGGGGTAATTGTTGCATTTCTATTTCCCCTTTTTGCAATTCTTTTAGGAAATGCAGACAGTATCAATTGCATTTGTGCCTGTTCTGTGGAGAATGACATCATTTAGGGAGCTATATAAATTATATTTGAAGAGAAAAATTTTCGCCTAGACCGGGACTCGAACCCGGGACCCTTGGCTTTCCGGGCCAAGTGCTCTACCAACTGAGCTACCGAAGCGAGTTGCGATCTAGACGCAAATTTTCCTCTTATATACGTTGTAATTCCCTATCGCCAAATGCTTTTGAAACCATTGCTTCTATCTTTGCAAATGGCGGCTTCTTAGTTAAGAAGACATTTATTGGGAATTTAACATTACTTTATAAAGCTAGTAAGGCTTCTAATGATGTTTTTATTATTCATTTAACATTTCTCAATGAAAGATAAATTATATTTGAAGAGAAAATTTTTTGCCTAGACCGGGACTCGAACCCGGGATCCTTGGCTTTCCGGGCCAAGTGCTCTACCAACTGAGCTACCGAGGTGAGTTACAATCTAGACGCAAATTTTTCTCTTATATAAATTGCCTAGAAATAGTCCTACCCTTAACCAACAAAGGGTCCGTCAGATGCATAACAATAGAAACAGAGTCCTAATTACAAGTTGCCCTATTATCAGTTCCTTTTCCTATGTAAATACTACTGTTATATGGGTTCCAGTTGCCGGATTCACACATCAGAATTTTTTTCCCAAATCTAGCTCTTTTGTATTGAATAAACGGTTTCCAGCTAAGACATCCTTTCCATAACATGAGACTTTCATCTACTGCAATTATTTCCCCTGTCAATAGATTGACATAACATATATTCATAGTTAAATATGGGAAATAACATCACGAGGTTCTTATTCGTAAATTAATGAGTCTTTTTTACATCTTACCTCATATTTTATGTTTTTTTAACATGGGAACTAGTTTTCAAGAAAAAGAAAAAATACGAAAAACAAAAAGGAATTTGGACATTCGCACTAAGGAACACTTTAGAAATATTAAAAATGGTGAAATTGAAAAAATAAGCTATTGCAGCACATACTTTATTGGAGAATCATACAATTGAAAAAGAAGCCCAACTTTTAAAACATCTGGAAAAACCTGTAGAATTGACAATTTGGGAGAAGAGATATATTCAGAAGAACAAATTTAGATCCATGAATTTCTAGATTCCTGATGAACGTGACCTCATCTCAAAGTTCATCAAATCAATGCCAGATGGCAACGTTACTAATGGAGATTACAACGAAAATCCAGTAGTCATAATGTCGGTTGAAAATGAGAGAGATCTTTCTCTTGAAAACTTGTTCCCGTATTTAAAGAAACATAAAATATGAAGTAAGATGTAAAAAATGACTCATTAATAATATATATCGTTATGAGGTGTATAAAAAAAACAGTGTATCCTATGAGGTGAGTTGTTTAAACAATATGTTCTCCGATGAATTTTAATAAGAGTGTATCTTACTTAGTTTGTCATCTTTTATATTATTACCGAAATAGAGAAATCTCAAGATGAATGAAAATCTATTGTGCGACATGCATTTTCTGAAAAATGGTACGATGAGCATTTTATATGTGAATCAGTGTATTTCCGAACTTTGTTTTATAATAATTACCATCAAAATATTGGCCGTGGTGGACTCCTTGCCCCTGGTTCGGATGGTCACAGGTACAAACCTGGCCGCAATCTATGGATTATTTTTTTAGGATGGAAAAACCCAAGAAGCAAGTCCTGGAGCAACTTAAAGCCATGGGTCTTGAGTCTGAAGATTTTCAGACTCAAAAGATCCTTAAGCCTGAACAAAGAGGCCTCTAAGCAAAATTTACCAACCGATCTGAAACATCCTAGTAATACCTTAGTTGTCTGCTAGATGTCTCATTGAATCGGTGTGTGTTGACCGCATGCCATCTTTGGACAAATAAGGTAACTAAAACTGAACTTGGTCTATAAACTCCTGATAAAGGAGAGGCTATGGTTCAACAATGGGCTATGCCATTAATCACACCATCAAAATAATATATAATAACCACCTCAACTTATGTCCAACTCAACGGTCAGGTCGAGAGATGAGATGAAGTCCCCTATAAAGAGACCTGTAAATGACAAAGGTGCCGGCCAACAATCCCTGACACACCATCATGGGGACAGTTGAACGAAATGGATATGAATATGGAGAGATGTTGAAATGAAATTGTGGCAGGGGAAAATGGGAGAAAACCCCAAGAAAAACCTGCCCAAGCTGCATTTCGTCCACCACAAAACCAACATGGATTGAGCGAGACTCGGTCTCGGGACTCTAGTCACATCAAAATATTAAGGGGGGGGGGGGGGAAATCCACATACATCTTTAGATACATTGACCCATTGAGGTTTATTTTTCAGTCACAAAAAATATTTTTGTATACTCTTCGTTCGAAAAGATTTGTTTGCATAACAATTAGACTGTTTATATTGACTTAGGTTTTCACGGCCAGAGTTATTATGACTATTTAACTCATGCCCCAAATGGGAGTCAATGACCAATCACGTTTCAATGATTTCTGTTTTACAACCAATCAGAGTCGTGTTTCACCAAATATTTATCAGTGTTATAATTACCATATTAAAGAAAGCTCCTCCTTACAATATTGCGTTCCTTTTGGCAATAAATAGTATGATCTGGTTGCAGTGATAAACAAATGAAGCAGTAGAAGCGTACCTATCGTTTCTCATTTGTTTTCAAACATCGCCGTTTACATTAAATATATAAATATTTTAAAATAACTATAGTTAAATAATGATTTGTGAGTAAACAGCTTAATTTTTATTCGTTAAATAGTCCTAACAAATGCCACTCTTGATTTCCAAATTCTCTAGATAAATTCACTCCTCACTTCGTGAGTCGTGAATTTATCGATAATTTGGAAATCACTCGTGGCATTACTTATGATAATCTTTAAGAAGATTTCTGGGCTGTAGGCCATGGTCTTGAAGTTCCCCAACGTTTCGCCAGAGACTGCATCCGGCATCCTCAAGGCTTGAAGTTCCCCATCCTCAAGGATACCAGACGTTGGGGAACTTCAAGCCTCAAGACCATGGCCTACAGCCCGGAAATCTTCAAGATCATCTTAACTAGACTGCAATAATTTCAGCACAAATGTACTACATGGTAAAATTAGATTTCATTTCTTTTTAGAGAAGTGTAGAGTGGCTTTTTTTTGTGCTATAGAGACTGTGGTAGAAGGGTAAATTAATGAATGAAGGTTAAGTTTCCCCCCCTTGCATATTGAGCATTGAAATAAAAGACCATCTGTTCTCTATGGTGTGACTTTGCGCAATAATCACAAATGTTATTTCAGCATATGTACAGAGAAGCAAGAAAGAATATCACCACAGTCTCTACAAATATTTTCATGAAAAAATAAAGCTGTAAAATTTGTAACTGGCTATTGTGGCATTTTAAAAGTAAACAAAAATTGTTTCATAAATAGGTTTCTCTTTCTAATGGCATTTATTTAATTAAGATATCTTTTTCATAATTCCATGAACTATGCTGCCTCTTATATTGACTTAGACTTTCACGGTCGAAGTTAGTATGATCATCTTGAAGATTTCCGGGCTGTTGGCCATGGTCTTAAGGCTTTAAGTTCCCCAATGTTTTGCCAGAGACTGCGTCCAGCATCCTAAAGGGGCTTTAAGTTATATATAATTGTAGGCTTTCACAGCCGGCGTCTTGATCCATATTTGGTTCGTCTTCCGGGCTTATAGGCCGTGGTCTGGTTGTCTTCTTACTCGACGTTTCGTCTACTGCTGCGGTAGACCTCATCAGGAGATACTGCGTGCTCTCTGTGAGCTCCTCAACAGTCGGCTGCAGACTGCTGAGGAGTTCACAGAGAGCACGCAGTATCTCCTGATGAGGTCTACCGCAGCAGTAGACGAAACATCGAGTAAGAAGACAACCAGACCACGGCCTATAAGCCCGGAAGACGAACCAAATATGGATCAGGACTTTAAGTTCCCCGATGTTTCGCCAGAGACTGCGTCCAGCATTCTAAAGGGACTTTAAGTTCCACAATGTTTCGCCAGAGACTGCATCCAGCATCCTAAAGGGACTAAGTTCCCGATGTTTCGCCAGAGACTGCGTCCAGCATCCTAAAGGGGCTTTAAGTTCCCCGATGTTTCGCCAGAGACTGCGTCCAGCATCCTCAAGGGTTGTCTTGAGAATCTATCTCCATGGTCATAGAAAAACGCAATCTATAACTTCGGTATTCAAAATTATACATACCTCTATACCAAGCTACTTATCCTCCTGCTTTCATCTCCTATCCTCCACTCACAATTTTAATACACGATTGCATCAGAACCTGCTACTTGGCATCACACAACAGAACCTCCCATTATTCTAATTCCTATATTGTATCTAATGCAAGACTCAAATTCCTTACATCAAAAAATTAGGGACATCTAGACATTAGCTTCCTTTAAAACAAAACTAAATTTCTTTCTTTTATAACTGGTCTCACAAGAGATTAATTAATGATTTTTGATCTTTTGCTTCTCTAAAAATATGACTTGGTTTTTATTAATTTTAGTTTAATTTGTATAAATATTTATTCTAGGTTATGATCTTATGTATATTTTTTCTGTAAACAATTTTTTCACTGAATGAGTGGAAGAGAAAGCATTATGGTCTTAAAACTGTCAATTTAAATATACAAATGAACTGACTGCCAGAGTTGTCAAAAATATAAAAAAAAACACATACTTGAAAAAAAAAATTTAAACTGGAATACAATTTAAATTGTTACAGATTTACCAGAATATAAGACAACTTTTTTTTGGTCCAAAATAAAAAATTATGACTCATCTTAAATTCGCAAAATAAGCTCGGCCAAGGTCAATGTTTTTATGCTTTTTGGTACACAGTTGTCAGCTATGAAATTATCGCAAATGCAACAATGGATAAATGATAATAAGAATCTTGGCAATGATGTTAAAAATTATAGCGACAGCAGTAGAGTTGAGTGGATAATTTTCTTATGGGCATTAAAATTTGTGTTAAAAATTCAGACGTCAAAAAATGCAATAAACTACGAGTTCACAGATTCAGATCGATTCACATAGACACGATGCTAATAATTAAGACATATTGTCTGTATATTCTTACCTCTTATGGTTGTTTTTGTCGAACAAATGTTTCAAGGCTTCTGAGCCCCATCGACAGCGATTACAGATGATGGGGCTCAGAAGCCTTGAAACATATGTTTGACAAAAAACAACCATAACAGGTAAGAATATACAGATAAAATGTCTTAATTAATAAACAAACCTCTTAATTGACGATTTTATTATTAATTTAACACTTCTCATAGAAGGATAAATTATATTTGAAGAGAAAAATTTTCGCCTAGACCGGGACTCGAACCCGGGACCCTTGGCTTTCCGGGCCAAGTGCTCTACCAACTGAGCTACCGAGGCGAGTTACGATCTTTGCAAATTGCAAAGATAGAAGCTATGGTTTCAAGCATTTGGCGGGAGGGAATTAGAACGTACATAAGAGAAAAATTTGCGTCTAGATCGTAACTCGCCTCGGTAGCTCAGTTGGTAGAGCACTTGGCCCGGAAAGCCAAGGGTCCCGGGTTCGAGTCCCGGTCTAGGCGAAAATTTTTCTCTTCAAATATAAACCTCTTAATGTTACTTCCTATTGTATAAAAAAAATATGATGCAAATTTTTAAGTTGATGGTAATTAGGAAAACAAGCTATAAAGAACTGTGCATCAGGGAGAACATTTGATGTTTCTGAAGTTAACATTTGTAAGTGGCAACAAATTAGGGGGGGTGATGGGTGAAAAATTGACCATTTGAGATCAAAATTGGCATTTTTTGTACTAAAAAATACCCTGTACTTAAATATATATGTTGGCAAAGTTTCAGAGGCCTATTAAAAGGCTGCGCCAGTTAAACATTACCAGCATGCAAATCTTTAAACTTGTTTTTCCACACTTTTATTTTCACTGCATTTTTGTACATTCAAAATTGAATTTAATTCAGAAATTTTGTCCTAGAAGAATTTTTACTGCATGTCCTAAAAACAATGGGTAACAAAGTAGTGCATGGATTTCATGATTGAAGTAGTATTTTAAGAAATAAAAAAAATATATGCAATTATTTTTTTTTTGTAATTCCAAGCATGAGGTACAATATTATTTTTTATTATTAATTTTTTTCTCCCTTTGTTTTCACATTATAGAATTCTAATGCATGATGTTTTTCTAAATATTTTAGGGGTCTTGTAAAAAAAATTCAAGACATTTTACTAAAAAATTGTGGAACCCATTTAATTATAATATATGCAAATTTTTTAAAATATAATATTTAATAACTCATAAAATAAATGTCTCACAAGAATGAAACTTAAACACATCATTTTGTATCGAGTAGTGAATGTTTGTACAAAAAATCAAGTCTCTAACTCAAAAAATGTAAAAACTAGAAATTTCAACCATCACCCCCTTAAAGAAAAACTGAGAAATACTAATACTAATTCATTCTGAAAAAATCTAATGGATCAAAGAAGGGGAAATATCACAAGTTGGAACGAATATTTATTGAGTATGTGCATAACAAATTAAGGTTTTCCTACCACACGAGAGGTGCTGGTGATAAAACATGACCTTTTACAAACTGGCAGTGTGAATGATGTATATTTAAAGCCAGCGTCAGTTGGTGTGCACAAGAGCAGGGCTTGCAGCTAACAATATTCACACATCTTCATCCTGCAGAATATGCCAAGAAACTAAACTCATTTCAGTGCCATGTGATTAATTTACGAACGCAACATAATTATTTGCTCAGTCAGATGGTTGCAGATCAGAAGCCCATTTATTTCGTTAAGCAGTCTAATGTTACAGTTGAGTTAAAGACACAAAAACTGTACCTATCAAGACAACTGGAAACGAAAAAGCACAAAGAGTAATGATGGAAAAGATGATGAAAATGGCGACTATTACCAGTTTAAGGAGTAAGCACAGTTACTGACGGAGGATGCTGCAGTCGTGTTTATGCAGGAATAGAACACGTATCACTGCTAACTAAGAAATGCAGAGGGGTATGGGACGCTGACAGTACAGGTCTAGTAGAAAGTTTGTTAGCGGTGCACATTGTAATATGTAAATTACCTTTGAAGAGAAAAATTTTCGCCTAGACCGAGACTCGAACCCGGGACCTTTGGCTTGCCGGGCCAAATTCTCTACCAACTGAGCTACCGAGGTGAGTAGGGATCTAGATGCAAATTTTTCTCTTATATACGTTGTAATTCCCTAGCGCCAAATGCTTTGAAACCTTTGCTTCTATCTTTGCAAATGGCGGCTTCTTAGTTAAGAAGACATTTAATGGGAATTTAACATTACTTTATAAAGCCAATAGGGCTTCTACTGAGGTTTTTATTATTGGTTTAACACTTCTCACTGAAAGATAAATTATATTTGGAGAGAAAATTTTTGCCTAGACTGAGACTCGAACCCAATAAGCCAAAGGTCCCAGGTTCGAGTCTTGGTTTAGGCAAATTTTTTTTCTCTTCAAATATAATTTATCCTTCAGTGAGAAGTGTTAACCCAATAATAAAAACATCATGTAAATTATCTTCCTGTGTTGTGAATTAATTACTTTTCTTGGAGACTTTTAGGCGTCAACATACATACAATACAAACATAGGTCTGTAATACAAATTATTGTATCGACACAAAATCGCTGTTCAAGAGAGAATGATGTGGTTACAAGTGCTATTAAAACTGTTCAAGAGCGAAAGATATGGTTAACAAGTGCTATTAAAAGGCAACTGTGATTCTTTGTCCACTGTACACTGCATTATATTACGTAAAGTGTAGCAATAAACAGTGCTTCGCAATGCATCCACCTGCAGAGATATTTTGAATGACTACTAATATGAAATAGTATTTGTAAATTAATCAAGAAAATTCTTAAAGCCTCTACAAAATTGGGGGGTTATCCAAAATTCAAGGTTGTCTTATATTCGGGTAAATACGGTATTTAACATTTACAAGACTTTAAAATTATTAGGAGCATCTAAAAAATTTAACACTGAAGAAAATGCAAATTCTGGAATGTAAAGACAGGTTTTTCTTTGTATGTATCAAACTGTTATAGAAGCTATTCAATTTCTCATGAAGTTTCATCCTTCCACACGACCATAATAAAATTAATAGCATTATTGGATGCCATAAAATATACACAAAAGGAGCAAAAAAAAAATATATATGTAGAACTCCTGAAAAAAAATGTGTAAAAAGTGCACAAAAATATTACTGAAGAATAAGGTAAGATTTCCAACATATGCTCTGTTCCTATATTAAAAATACGCTTAGTTTAGCCACTGAACCTTTAATCTCTTCTCACAACCACCAAGCAGTTAGTGTACATTAGAATTACAGATTTTTTTGCAAATAAAATTAATTTTACAAGTTTTTTCAGCAATAAATCAAGTCCATATTACAAAACAGCACCAACTTTTTGTGATATGCAGAGCAATCTTCAAAAGCTATCTATTATGACAATTATTTGTTTTTACAACTCTCGCCTCACATTACACATCAAAATAATAAAAATAATTAAATACTCTATGATCACAGGTATAAAAATGTGAACATGTAATGCAGGTACCCCAACAATGTGTCACATTCAGTACCGTAAACCAGTTAAGGCATTTAAGGAGACTATCACGTATGCAGCAATCGGTCAGTTAACTTGTTTTAGAGTGGGCACAAACAAACCGCATTTATATTCGGCGCCTAAATATTGTGTTGGCTTAGTATGTCTTGGAGATCATAGATGGCATGTAAATGTACATTTTCTATTCCCGTTTGACATGTTTAACCTTGGCGAATCCCCTTTTAATTTTAAACAAACAACACACGGAATTCATTCACCCAAACTTGTCTCCAGTCTCCAATGCAGTCGTATTTGTTTCTCGTTATCACGCTGTTCTTTGTGCGTGAGTGAAACCATGGCGAAAGAAAAATTATCACACTGAAGAAGAATTAGTGAATATTTTGTATAATTATGATTCAGGTGACGAACTGATTCATGAATTAGAAGATTCACAAAGTGAAAGTGAAGATGAACTTCCACTTCCTGAAATTGATACGTTGATACTATGTGATGTCAATTACTCAAGTTATCTCACCATCAAATCCTACTAGGATATCTCCTTTAGGTATGTACAAAATTTGAATTTTCTAGGACTAATAGTTTGTGAATAATAGTCCATTTTCTGAAGTGCCACGAAAAGGGTAGCTGGGGTATTTAAATGCCCTGCTCAGTGCCTGGTACTGAATGTGTTAAAATAATAAGTTGAGATTAACATTTTGTTAGTAAGGATTTCTAATAACATTAATTTGTTTAAAGGAACTAAATACAAACAAATGAACACATACTTCATTCATTAGAAAGAATTTAATACATATTCAGCATGTGACAAAAAAAGTCCTACAGAAACGTATCAGATACAAAATTTTTATTTTTAATGAAAGCATGGCAAATGCAATTAATTTGCATTGCACATACTAATTCGTTTGTTCACCATTACAGCATTAAACTTAAGAAGTGACATTTTGACTTTACCAAATACAGATACAATGACAAGAATCAAATTGCGTATTATCCAGAACAATTAATATGACAAGGCTTACAGCCAGCTATCATAAATTCAAATTCACAAAAAGTTTCGCATATTACTTTTGTTGGCTTGATTTACTTCACTCGATAATATAATACCATACTCCGCTGGCTGCGAGAGAGCACTTTGCCTCCAGGCCATAAGACTAGATGGCTATGTTGATCTGTTGACAGGTTGACAAAGTGTTCTCACGGAGTTGAGCTGACTGAGCCGAAGTCAGTTCTTTTTCAGTAGCGGCTCCAATCAGCTGCACACTACTGCCTATCAGTGGCACGCAATTTCTCCTCAACGGCTTCTTGGGATGCTTCTGATAGATCCGTAGCCTGAAACAGCACATTTGTATATATTCAGTACATGTACTCAAATATGCAAAATTGTTTATATTCTTTACTTACAAAAAGTTGTTCTGCTGAATGTAAAGAAAGGTGGAAGCCTTAATTCTTACTACTTCAAGGGCCTCCTGATGCCTGAGTGCAATTATCTCACTATTTTACCGTAGAAGCTAATAAAAATATGACAAATTGTAATCAAATATGTCAAACTTTGGTTCCTAGATAGTAACACCAGTTTTCTTCATTACTTGAATTTAATTACATTAATTAGTAATTTTCTTGATCTTATTATTAATTTCATACATCTCAATGATGGATAAATCATAGAGCACTTGGACTAGAAAACCAAGGGTCCTGGGTTCATGTCCCGGTCTGAGCGTATAATTTTTCTCTTCAAATATGATTTATCCATCATTGAGATGTATGAAATTAATAATAAGAACATCGAAAAAAGCCGTACTGGCATTTATAATGTAATGTATAATTCCCAAATATGTCTTCTTAATATAGGAGCCGCCATTTGCAAAGATAGAAGCAAAGGCTTCAAAGCATTTGGTGGGTGGGAATTACAACGTATATAGAGAAAAATTTGCGTTTAGATCGGTACTTGCTCAGGTAGGTCAAATGGCAGAGCACTTGGACTAGAAAACCAAGGGTCCCGGGTTCAAGTCCCGGTCTGAGCGTATAATTTTTCTCTTCAAATATAGTAATTTTCTTCTTCTTCTTAGGCTGAATTTATTGCTGACATCAATGATTTACTGTTAGTGAATATTGCACCTATTTTATAGGCTTTATGTTGGTGTCACTAACAATAACAAGTGCATTTTACAAAATTGATTTATCAAAGAAACTGAATTGGTTCCATAACCTCACCTTATATTAGCTCTCTCACCTGAGAACTACTTTCAAGGATAAGAAAGCTAATATGAGAGAATATGTGTAGAACCAATTCAATATCTTTGAATGACAAGTGTTTCAGAAATTATCTCTCAGTGCATGCATATGTTCATGTGTGACAGCATAACACTTCAATGTCTGGAGCAATTTCAATCAAATTTGGTACATATATTAATTAAAATCTGGAAAAGTACCTGTAAGGGATAAGAGACCTCTAAGAGAAGAAGAGAGGGGAGATGAAATTTAATATCATATTTAGTCAAATATAAAACGAAAACGATATCCCAATTTTCAAAAGGATTTTTAAGAATATGCCAAACAAGAGTGCTTTCCAATATGGCTTCCACCTGCCATCCAATTCCTCCAGTCCTGCCAACCTCTCCTCATCTGCCACCTGGTGGGCAAATTCCTTCACTTACTCTGACTTGGGTTGCCATCTTGACAGGATACAGGTACTGACAGCAGTCCAGTACTGCCCCCGGTCCTATTAGTAGTACGGCTTACAAAATTATCAGCTCAACTTCACTGCTACCATTTCAATTTTTTAATATCATTGTCAAGATTCTTTTTACCAAATAGTTTTTTCCAGTTATCCCATTGCCTATCATATTATATTCAATTTCTGCTGCTTATTATTGCCCATTGTTGGAACTGCAATTGTTTTCTATCCGCCAATAGTGTACTATGCATTGATCTCAACCAGGCTTATTTCATAGTCTTGCAAATTTAAGATGAGTGTGATTTTTGGATTTCATATTTGAGGATGTTTAGTGAGGGAGGGAGCTATGCCACTTTGAGAAGAAATGGAAATAATCAGTGCTATTTATATTTGAAGAGAAAAATTATACGCTCAGACCGGGACTTGAACCCGGATCCCGGGTTCAAGTCCCGGTCTGAGCGTATAATTTTCTCTTCAAATATGATTTATCCATCATTGAGATGTATGAAATTAATAATAAGAACATCGAGTGCTATTTATATTAATGTTTATATTTTTCCTTTTGCATAGTTTACATAACAGTAAGTTAAAGAAGAAAAAAGTTATCCCTTTATTGTACAAATAATGTCGTAACATAACGCTTTACAAAATCCAATTTATTTCCATTTCTTCTCAATGTGGCATAGCTCTCTCTCCCACTAGACCCCTCATTTCGGGGGGGGGGGGAAGTTTGTCTTACATTTGGGTAAATATGGAATTATGTTTATGCATTACTGTGGAATGCACGTAGCAATTTCCACCAACTCGGCAATACATATATCTTAAAGTTTGGAAAAGATAATATGGGCATAAGATACCCTTTTCACCTCTAGAAGGTTGAGAGGGAATGACTCATAAAAACAATTGACTACCTGAATCCATAGTTTTGGCAATCACTTAACTGATTGGTGTCAGTCCAATAATATTTAAACCCAGGTTTGACCCCTGAGAATGAGTGGAAAATATGTCCAACATGACTGAGATTAATATCCAATTCATAGTTTTTTAGGTCGCTAAGCTCATTGATGACATTTAAGCCCAAATGAGACTTCCAGCATGGTGAGAGGGATTGATTTGTAAAATGGACCAATATTAGTCTCAAATTAACATTTTTTGGAGTCAATGAAATGAATAGTGACACTCCCTATGCCATTTAACTCCAAGTTCAGCTCCCATCTGTATGGAGTGAGAAGGGATGAATGACAAAATGTTCAAAATTATTTGAGATTAGTGCCGAATCCATAGTTTTGAGGATCAATAAGCTCATTGGTGAATAGAAGATAAGGGAGTATCATAAATACACACGTACATATCTATAATTCTGCTTAGCAAGATCCGGGCATTTTACAAAACATCTTTATTCATGACAGCAGTTTTCCTGCAGATGGAAACATAAATTTGTTGGTGATAGTCCTATTCTGTGTAAGTGTCGATGAGACAATCATGGCTGTTTTCTAGTCAAAACAGAGCGATAGAGGATTTTTTTTGCAAATACCTGATGTTCTTAGTATATAATTTTTTTCCTGCTAAAGCCTCTTTGAATTGTTCTTTTCTGTCGAAGTTGCAACTCTCTATTGGCAAGCTAGAGAATTAATTTCATAAGCCAGATTCCAGCAATTGGATGACGACGACAACAACAGCAACACTTATCTATAATTAAAATTCACAATAATAACTACATAAAAGAGCATTATGTGAAAAAAAAAAAAAAAAGTGATTCCTCTACAGGCCTCAGGAGGCCCTTGGTGTTGTAGGGGGTTAAGACTCCCATTTATCTGGACAATCGGCACTTGATGTCAGCCAGGTTGTCAACCCTGCGTGACAGCCACCGTTACCACTAGAACAAGCACCAGGTACGCATTTCCATTTGAGGCTGGGTCGACCCCATGGTCATAGTGCCACCAGAAGGTTTGGGTCAGTTAAAAAATTGTGACCCCACCAGGACTCGAACCCTCGACCATCCGGCTTGTACTGTAGTGCCTTAAACACTACGCTATGGCATGTCCCCTACTGCTTACTAATTTTCCTGTCCAATAATTAAGACTATGACCTATACTCTGGCTGACCTCAAGACTCTTTGCTGTCTAGAATCAAAAGTATGCCTGAGTCATATAAAAACTGAAATTCCATGGCGTGACAGATCTAGAAGGCATATTCAATTATATTATTAACAGTAATACACCTCTATTTTGGTTTCAACCTATCAGGCGGCCTGACATCCACATGATTAGATCACAGAGGTAGACAATCATATAGCTAGTATAGGGGTGACATGTGATCAGCATGTCGGGTCCCCCAGCCGTTAGTGTTATTTTCAACCTGGGGCCATTATGCCTCATGATGCCGGGGGGGGGGCACTGGTCCCATACTGGCCAAAATTCCATGAGAAAATTTCTCCCCCCATGGAGACCCAAACCAGCGCAAGACTCATAACTCTGCACCAAGGCCCAAACTATCTTACCCATGCAATTATATGTGCAAAGTTCCAATGTAAAGAAATAGTGGCTTTTAATGATCTCTTGAAACACCATAGTTACATGTCATTTTTCTAGATGTTAAGCAAGAATCCGCCATTTGCAAGATCCGAAGCAACGGTTTCGTAACATTTGGTGCTCGGGAATTAATAGTGTATATAAGAGAAAGATTTGCATTTAGATTGGAGTTTCTCAGGTAGCTCAGTTGGTAGAGTATTTGCATAGAATGCAAAAGGTCCTGAGTTCAAACCCCAGTCTGAGCATTTATTTTTCAAATATAATTCAAATTGTTTTTTACTCACCTGAATGTACTTCTGAACACCAACAAGTGATTTCTTAAGTGCATCAAAACTGGAGGAATACAACATCTTCTTCTTAACCTTGGCAGTGTCAGGGCACCAGGACATCAAGAAAAGCTTCTGCTTCTTTGATGCCTGAAAATAAAATTAAGTTGTTACTGGTAGATGTAATATAAAAAAAAAATTAAAAAATGCTTATACAGTCAAACCAACGTATAATTAAAATTTATACAATGATAACCCATGTAAAGCAATATATTTGTAGAGTTCCAGAAAATTGCATGTCTTCATGCTAAATATCACTCAATGATGAAGATTTTTAGAAATACCCTGTTATAAAGAAATGTATTTTGAAGATATTTGGTTTTTGGAATTTGATAATTTCACCCAGAAGGCAGCACTGTCATCATCTTAAGGAGGAACAGGGCAGTGACCAAGGCTTCTATAGAAAGATGTGACTACCGTATTTTACGGACTATATGATGCACCTTAGTTTTTTAAAAAAATAACATTTTTATTATTAGATTGCAAAGCCAGACTAAAAAAAAATCTTAGTTTATAAAACCGCTCTGATCTTTAAAATCCCTGAAAATCGTCATCTGAACTTTCTTCTTCGTCATCGTTTTCCTCTTCATATATAACATGGTCTTTACTACCATCGCGAGCGTTACATAAGCCGTACTTCTTGAAAGATTTAACAAAAATGTCTTCTCTTACTGTAGGCCATGACTTTTTTATCCACTAACACACTTGTTTGATTGTACATTGTTTTTAAGCTCCCTTCGGCATAAGTTCATGTTGGGTTTTATCCATCATCCATTTGTTCAAGTTCACTGGCATCGCAGACTGCAATGATGCATCATAGGCTAGACAGTGTTCTGGGTTTGTGATAGCGGGGTGGGAGGAAGACGGTGTTAGCCAGCTTGTAAATCCCCGCAACTCATGTTCGTGACACCGGTGCACTACTGCTGCCAGTTGAATAAAATGTTGCCAGATAGAGATAAATTTCCCATGGCATCGAATATATGGCCATTTTTAAGAATGGCAGGAATATTAAATCAAACATTGGATATTTTTATATTAATTTCGAGTATAAGACGTACCTAAATTTTGGAGGCAATTTTTCAAAGAAAAAAGGGTGTCTTATAGTCCGTAAAATACGGTATATTTTGTGTAAAGTAAAAGCTTCAAAAATACACTATTTATGTTATATCTAGAATATCAGTCTCTCAGAGGTATGCAATATTGAAGAACTGCTTCTTCTGATCGACATAACACCAGTCAATGAGAAATTACTGCAGATGAAGCTGCCCAGGCTTCGAAACCAGTCTAGTTAGAAGACTGAGATGAGGTATGAAACAATTTTAATTTAATCTTTTCTCTTCAAATATAATCTTTAATTGTTTTATTTTCTTTAAGTGTATTCAATTTAAAAGAGTTATCTGTAACATCAGGGTGTAATGGAGCACTGTTTGGATTGTGCTACTACAGTTAAAAATAGTAGACATTTTTCAACCTTTCACTCACTCCTCATTGTGGTGGTGGGGGGAGGAGGCAAACTTCTTTTAACATTTGACTCAATTTTAAAAGATATGAAAAATAACTGAGGCTAAGGTTTTCCAAGAAAGCTATACACCTTACTGAAGGTTGCATTGTGTTTAATTGTGGATATCCCATGTCATTTTTCTTAGAAAACCATAAAAGGTTTGCATTATGTTTCAATGTGATGTAGCCTTTATCAGCAGGATTGACTAGACAAATATGTTGATATAGTGATATGACTACGACCTGTCAATCATCTGAGCTTCCAAACAGAGTTGACAACAAATCATACAGAAATTTTACTTTTTTCCTAGCACTGCACACAAAAATTTTGTGAACTTACATTTGAAGACCATTTTATGTAAAAGATATGTAATATCAAACTTGAGTATATAAGGTATATTGTCACCTTACTCCTAAAACCTCGTATATCTAATTTAACAACATTTTCAGGAAAGCATAAAAACCTTTTCTAACATTGCTTATTATTTTGTAACTAAGTTTTTAATGTATTATTTTCAATGTTTACACATCTTTCTGCCCCTGAAGTTTTAATTTCCTTCTCCATTTGTCCCTATCCACCCACTCCATGTCCTCCAGTTCTCATTCTAGTTTTTATTTAACATAATTACAAAATAATAAGCAATGTCAAAAATATGTTTATGCTCTCTTGAAAAATTTGTTAAATTAGAGTTACGACATTGTAAAGCATTAGATCAGGATAGGGATGTATGGAGAGCTTATGTCCGCGCTGTCATGAACCTACAGGTTCGATAGTGCCAGTGAGTAAGAAAGACTTATGAGGTTTTGGAAGTAAGGTGACCATATATTTACGTGAATCAACATTTTTGGTTATTACGAAAATGTTTCAAGGGGGAAAAAAAAAATGCAAAGAACACGAATTAAAGCATTGTTCATCACTGCAGATATGTAGGTCGATTCGCCAGAGTTCAGGCAGGACTGCAGTGGTAAACCTGGCATCATTTTCTGTTCTATAGTAGAACATTCCAGTATGTATGATGCAGAGAGACACCAGTACAATCATATATGAGGAATAGTGTAAAAGGAGGCACATTTGTACCTGAATTTGTATTAAACTTGAACCACTAAACTTTACATCATGTGAAAATGATGCAGATTATTATTCTTCTTCTTTGGCTTTCCCCCACTTATAGATTTGCAGTCTTCAGTTTCCATTTATCTCTATCATTCCAATCTCCCTCTTCCAAATTCCTATCCTCCATTATTGTACTGACGTAGAGGCTTTCCATTTCCATCTTGGTCTGCCACATTTATTTCTTCCAGGGGGTGACCATTGGTATTATTTTTTGGCCATCTTCCATTTTCCATTCTTTGTACATGGCCATACTGGTTGAATGGAAGAGAGGGCCTTATGGCCTTAACTCTGCCAGAATAAATAAAGTATTATTATTATTATATTATTATACCATTTAAGCATTTGATTTCAATCCTCTTAACAACAGATGTGGTGACATTAATTTCTCTCCAAAGGAATTCATTTCTTATTTTATCCTGTCTTGTTTTTTGGAGGCTTCTAAAATAATCAAATTCAACTGTTCTAATTTTATTTTTTTGTAATTCCGTCAAAGACCAAGTTTCGCTTCCATATGACAAAATGTTCTGTATTATGCTCTTATAAATTTTCATTTTAGTTTCCTTTGTAATATTTTTGTTCCAAATTACTCCATGTAATGTCTTAGTTGCATTTTTTGCCATTGCAATTTCAGTCTGTACATCTCTCTCACAGGTACCTAAATTTGTAATTGTTATGCAGATTATTAATAATTAATAAATAATTATGTTGAGGCTTGCAAGTAAAATTGAGATCCTTAGGATGGGTTACCGTCCCAACACCAAGTATGCCAGTGGTAGGGCTGCTACCTTCCAGTCTCTGGACAGGCATTAGGATATTGTTTATTTTTTATTATTTCACTCACCTCATAAAAAATAAACAATATTAAAAAACCTCATAGTGTTATTTCCTATCTACATAACTTAAGGCATTAGGATACTGCATTTACTCAGCACACTGCCGTGACTTAGACCCCAGAACCTCATTTGTTAAAATGGGTTGTACCACGAGTAGGTGAGGATGAGCATTGGGAAGGAGAGATTTTATTTTTTAGGTAGATATTTTTAACACTCACCTCATATTGTTCTTATTTGACTATAAACTAGTTTCAGAACATAGTTTCTGTTCCATCCTCAGTATCGTCACGACCGTTGTTCTGTCATCTTGAAGAGCCATCCTTCGCTCATTCCATTGGCAGACTGAAAAACCTCGAAACCAGGTCATTCTCACCGGGAATTTTAAAGTTCATCAATTTCTTCTTTTCGCTCTCCTGAATGTAGATCTTTTTCCCAAACAGTAAGTTCTTTTTGAAAAGATCTACATTCAGAAGAGTGAAAAGAAGAAATTGATGAACTTTGAAATTCCCGGTGAGAATGACCTGGTTTTGAGGTTTTTCAGTCTGTCAATGGAAGGAGCAAAGGATGGCTCTTCAACGACAGAACAACGGTCGAGACAATACTGAGGATGGAACAGAAACTATGTTCCGAAACATGTTTATAATTGAATAAGAAGAACAATGAAGTGAATGATAAAAAAAATCTACCTAAATGAATATACCTCATAGTGTGAATTCCTAAAATAAGTAGAAGAGATTTTATATTTAAATTAATATTGGGAAGTAAACATTATAAGGTTATATCATTAATAGTGAGCGGAGAACATATTTTTATCGACTCACCTCATATAATTACAATTTTCTTTTATACCGACGTTTTCATACAATATCATGTCCCTCTTCAGTTATGGCTTTCACTGATGAAATTCTGTGATTGTTGATTTCTCTAATGACATCACCTCTTGTGCTGCCATCAATTTGGGAAATGATATTCATTCAGAAGAATAAATATCGATCTATATCGATTTCGATATTCCGGTGGATAAAAATTTAATTACAAAGTTTATAATCCCAACGAAAGATGGCAGCATAAGAGGTGATGTCATTAAAGAAATCAACAATCACAGAATTTCATCAGTGGAAGCCATGACTAAAGAGGGACATGATATTGTCTGAAACCGTCGGTATCAGAGAAATTTGTAATTATATGAGGTGAGTCGACAAAAATGTTCTCCACTCACTATTAAGGAGATATTTTGTTACACATCACTAACCCTCGGTATGTCTATTAAAGTCAAAATAGGTCAACAAATGGCCTAAATTCATGAACAGACTATAATAATCAATAAAAATTTATATAAAATAATTTTTATCAATGCCTCCAGGTTGTATTTGACATTTTTGGTATTCTCTCCTGGAATTAGCAGAATTGCAAGTTACTTCTTAAGTTGGAGCACTTAAAAGACAGAGTTATATTACTTAAGTCATGATAGGTGATGAATTACAATGAATCATTAGTAGAGTCCTTAAACCTAAAATTAACCTTTAAGAAAAAATTCTTGTGATTTGACTGGGAAATGAATCTGGGACTCCACCATAAACTGTAGTCAGAAGCCCTGACCACTAGCCCATGAGGCTGGTAATAAAATTAGATTTTCAATCATGGAAACTTAATTTTTAACACAGTATGCAATAAAAGTGAAGACTCAGATATTTTTCTTTAAAACAAAGGAGCACAAGGTAAAACATTGATAAAAAATATACATCATTAACTTGGTGCCATAAAGACAATGTAGGTGGTAAGATAATATAGGAACTTTCTTAAAGAGACTGATAACATATCAAATGAATGTAATCAGCCAAAGCCATCAAGGTTAAAAACCAACATTAATCATGATGTCTCTATTAACGGTAAACATGTTTCATTTTCACCAACATTCCAATCAGTTCATCAACCTATTACTTTACGATCACACTGGTAACAAGACCACCAGGTAATTTACCAAACAACAATGTTAATGATCGGCATCTATGATTGTCATTATCAGTATAAATTAATTAAAACATAGAAGTAGTAATAATTAAAACCTTTTGTCTACTCATTCTTACTTCTTATAGTTGTTTTTGTCAAACATATGTTTCAAGCTTTCTTAGCTCCATCGTCAGCGATTACAGACTAAGGCTAAGTAAGAAGCCTTGAAACATATTATATTCGAAGAGAAAAATTTTTCTCTTCAAATATAATTTATCCCTCAGTGAGAAGTGTTAATTTAATAATGAAACATCAATAGAAGCCCTATTGGCTTTATAAAGTAGTGTTAAATTCCCAATAAATATGTCTTCTTAACTAAGAAGCCGCCATTTACAAAAAGACATAAGCAAAGGATTCATAGCACTTGGCGCGAGGGAATTACAACATATATAAGAGGAAAATTTGCATCTAGATCGCAATTCGCCTCGGTAGCTCAGTTGGTAGAGCATTTGTCCCACAAAGCCAAAGGTCCCGGGTTCGAGTCTCGGCCTGGGCAAAACTTTTTCTCTTCAAATATAATGTATCCTTCAGTGAGAAGTGTTAAATTAATAATAAAACATCTTGAAACATATGTTCGACAAAATACAACTATAAGAGGTAAGAATGGACAGACAAAATGTTTAAATTGTTAAACAAAGCTCTTAATGTTACTTCCTATTGTATTTGAAAATAGAAATAGTAAATTTTGTTCCCTTTTAATTAGGCTATTTAAATTCTTTTGTATAGGAATATTAATAATAATTTACCACATGTAAAATCATCATAAGATGCTATACAAATAATGCCTAATTATATCAGCAGATTTTTTCATAGCATTTACACTTCTACATTTCTTCTTCACCTTAGAATGTGATTCAAGTTCTTTTCAGAAGCTATGATAGCAAATGTGTAGGTCTACTTTATATCATTAAGATTTGCTAAATATTAAGGTGCTTTAGATTGATATTCAATTATAAAAATTTGCTACCATTTCTAGAATTAAAATTTTATGCTGCCATCCTGATATCTAAAATCATTTGTCTCAAGGGGTAGTCTGTCAAAGTCAATCTAGTTGCACTATTATACCTAACACCATTGTCAAAGTTCTAGCTATGACAACCTGGTGGCATTAGGCACAAAAAAAAAATTATTGCTAAACAATATGATCTGAAATTTAAAATTTTAACTGTGAAAGTTACAAAATTTACCTAGAATTTAAACTTACCTCAGAAGTTCCTTGGCATTGATGCGTATATTCAAAATCAAATAAACCATATCTGCATTCTCCTGTACCACCTTTCTGAAGATCATCTAGGAATTGGTCATAAGCAGCATTACGTTCACCTATAAGAAAACAATTTTAAAATGTAATGGGAGAGGGGAAAGTTTAATGTAATTGGAACAATTTTCTCTTTAATATTAAAAAAATATGTTTTCATTAAGTAACTATAATTGGCTTAAGATTCATATAAGGCATTTTTGTCTTAGTAAAAGTAATTTTATAGAATATATTGTAGAAGTACGTAAGTTATTACAACATTTTGACACAGAGATAATTTAAAAATAACCTACATCAATAACATCTATATTTTTTAATGTTTTTGGGAACTCTATCTGAACTCATTCATCACAAATGATTCATCCAGTTGTTCTGATATGTATGTAATCAATGACTGGTTAGTTCCTTCAAGATATCATTGCATTTGTAATCTCATTTAGCATATCCTGTTGTATATCTCATGAATCTCATTTTGCTAGAAATCATCCTGCTCTCTTCTCCTTTCCTCAAAGTCCATGCCTCACTGCCGTAGCAAAATGCAGGACTTGCTAAGGTTATATTTCACCTATCATATAATTTAAAATTTATAACAAATTAAAAACCAATTGATAAATAATAATAAAAATGGTAGAAACTGTTTCAAATAAAATTAGTAATTCCAAACAGGGCGTATAGTGCTGTAGTAAATAGTATATTCGTAATTTTTTATTAAAATGAAATAATCTGACATCCACCACATTCAGCCTGGCAGAGCCTTCTTCTTTCACATTCCTGTAAACAGCTTTGTGAGAGATGAATTCATGCATGTGCAGATAATGTATTTTGGTGTACATTTGTCAGATGATACTAATATCTAAGGCCTGATTATTTACTGTTTGGCAGCTAGCTAGGCTTGTGACATCACTGATATTGGAAAGAGAAATGTGCATCTCATTGATTGAATGAAATTTCGACATATCGATTCATGAAGAATTCCTTTAACAAAGAAACTCAAATGTCTGAAGTGGAAAGCACAATTAGTTTAACAAAAATTTAAATAGCATTTTTAAATTAATAATATTTAATTTATGCATATTACATTTTTTAAAACCTACAAAAAAATTATGTTATACATTTTGTCAATTATGACAATTATTAATTTAAGGTTTATTTGAGTAACTGATTAACTCAAATGAATGTTGAACATTTAGGCCTACTGCATACTAGCTGTGGAAATGAATATGTGAAGTGATTTAAACCCAGTATCACCAGTAAGTTTATTTACTCAATTACACTATTAATTTGTTCATGCATCTTAATATTGAAGTGTTAATGCTAATGTGATTTGTCAAGTTACTGAAAATGAATGTACGTGAGTGTGTAATTTATAATATACAAGAGAGAATTTTTGTGCAGACCTTTCCGTGAGAAAAATGATCTCAATATAAGACAAGTCAAATTCAGATTTACAGAACCTTAAAAAAATATAAAATTTACAAGATAGTTTACTTGTTTCACTTAAGAGAAATATTCATGGTTAACTAGCAATAAACTGTACATCAACTGTATGTGGACTTCAAAAAAGCATATGATTCAATTACGAGGGAGAAGTTACATAGTATCCTGTTGGAGTTCGGAATTCCTAAAAAGTTAGTTAGACTTATACAAATGTGTCTAAATGGCACAAAGAGTAGGGTGCGTGTAGGCAAACAGTTTTCAGACACTTTTGAAATCCAGAATGGGTTGAAGCAAGGAGATGCACTATCTCCTCTACTATTTAATTTTGTACTAGAGCATGCCATTAAATCTTTAGAGAATGAGGAAGGTTTACAACGGTATTAATAAGCTGTTAGTTTATGCTGATGATGTAGTATTGTTGGCCGATAGCGAGAAGATACTAAAGGACAACACGCACATACTATTGAATAACACTAAGAAATTAGGACTGGAAGTAAATATCAATAAAACTAAATATATGGTGACACGTAGAAATTCATTAAATAATGGAAATGGACAGCTAATGACAAATGAGGGAAATTTTGAGGAAGTGGCTGAATTCAAATACCTAGGAACAATAATCACAAATAGGAATGAGATGCACAAAGATATTAAACATAGGCTCAATTCTGGAAATGCGTGCTATTATGCATTGCAGAGACTTTTGATGTCGCAACTCCTTTCAAAAAACGTTAAACTGAAAATATATAAAACTATTATTCTACCAGTTATATTATATGGGTGCAAAACATGGACTCTTACTTTAAGGGAGGAAAGGAGATTACAAATATTTGAGAATAAAGTACTTAGGAAAATTTTTGGACCAAAGAGAGATGAACAGACAGGTGAATGGAGAAGACTACATAACAATGAACTACATGGTCTTTATAGGAAGCCAGATATAATAAGAACAGTTAAGTCTCGTAGACTGCGATGGGCAGGACATGTTGCACGTATGGGGAATGAAAGACTTGCATGGAAGCTTCTTGTAGGAAAGCCAGAGGGAAAACGCCCAGTTGGTAGACCAAGAATGAGGTGGGAGAATAACATTAACTATGATTTGAGGGAAGTAGATTATACAGGGAATGATTGGAAAGCATTGGCTCAGGATAGGGATGTATGGAGAGCTTATGTCCTTGCGGCCATGAACCTACGGGTTCGATAGTGCCAGTGAGTAAGTAAGTAACTAGCAATAAACAATTAAATGCATTATTTTGATTGGACTGTTTATTATTCAGCCAATTTAGAAATACTAGTTGGATGAAAACTGAGTATGTTAATCTGGAAAGTTTTAACAAAATCAGCAGTTTCCTACAAGAAGTCTATTTGGCTGTATTATACAAACTTATATGTTGGCTTCCTTTGGCACAGTCATATGAATACACGAGTATGAAATTTCTTAAAAATGTTGATTTTTATATAATATACTGTTTCTATAAACATATATATAGAATAATAAATGCCCCCTTCTATTTATAGCCTGAACATTTTGCAACAGGGTTGGTCCTGGAAGATTAGTGATTTCTATGATCCTCTCCAAGGTTTGCAGTCTTAAACCAGGTCAGAATCAATGGATTCTTGAAGACATAAAAATTCTTACTAGAGTTTCCTTTCGAAAGGAAATAAATCTGTGGATCCTGTATCGTAGATTTACAGCTCATTAGAATAACTTCAAGCTTGAAAAGAGATCTTCTTCTTCTTCCTTCCAAGTATTAGGCCAGGGCCTTTACGATCCTATAGAAAATTGATCCTTCCGGAAAATTCTCGTATAAGACTTGAAAGCATAATAATAGTCCCTTCGATTTGTTGCTGGCCAAAGGAAGGCAAGACCAGTGATGGGGCTGCCATCTTATAGCCTCTGGTCAGGCTTTTCTGGAGAAGAAAAGAAAATAAAGGAAAGACTCCCTAGTCCTCCGATGCCCTAATAGCGTCGGGGTCGAAAAAACAAGAGTTAACCAAGAGAGGTTAGATAGTAAAGTTAAAAGAGTGCAAAACACAAGTAAGTGGAAGAAATGTTTTGCTCAGCTTGGGCACCTTGTGGTCGCCATCCACATATCCCCTAGATGAGGACCCCTGAGGGCTTGAAAAGAGATCTCCATGTAAAATTTGTTGGCTCTTCCATGCCAACATTTGAATTGCGATGTCATTGAGTACGATGACCTTAGCTGTTAAAAGTATTGTTAAAAAAAAAAAGAAAGAAAGAAAATGATAGCACAGCATTTTGTAATATGAGATATTATATAGTGTAAGACACATTTTCGTTGGACAGCTGACTTAACTGTTGTGACCACCGCATGTCACTGATTTTAAATATCATTATTTTGTGACATACTAATCCAAGTTAGCCTCAGTGGTGTAGTGGTTACACTCTTTGTCTCTAGTCCCAAAGGTTTGTGGGTTCAAACCTGGCTAGGTCAATAAATTTTTAGGTTGAAAAAATCCAATGGACAAGTCCTCCGGGAGGAACATTAGACTGTGTGTTCCAAGTAAGAAGATTTTCGGGGCCATAAAAGAGCATCATGCCTAAATTTGCACCACTCAGAAAAAATTTTAACTGGCCTTCCGTATCCAAGTAATACCTTAGTTGCATACTAGATGTCTCTTGATGTACTGATCACATGTCACTCATTGACATCTATACGGAAATAATCATTACTAAATTATGTGTGGACAAGAAACTCTACTAGGGGAGTACCCATGTCTCCATGAGAGACATATGGGATATATAAAAGTGATCCCACAACAGGCCCGGAGGCCCTTGGGGTAGTAGGAGATTAAGGCTCCCACATTTTCTAGACAATCGGCACTTTATGTCAGCCAGGTTGTCAGCCCTGCGTGACGGCCGCCTTTACCCCCAGAACGAGCGTCTGGTACTCATTTCCGTTAGAGGCTGAGTCGACCCCAGGGCCATAGTTGGATATATCCCATCTTCAATTTCTCTTTGGATACGAGATATCCAATATAACTCAATAAACTTTTGCAAGCTAAAAGAAATTCAAACGGCCCTAGTATCACAAACCGCATATTATTTTTCTACTTGTATCTCAAAATTATTTCAACAATTGACAAATAAACATTCACCTTTCTTCTATTTACTCAAATACCACATATCATGCCCTAAAGCAACTCTCTTATTCAACCTTTTACACTGAGGCAATTTCTGTACACCATGACGCAAAGAGTAATTCAAAGATTATAAATTTAACAATAAAAGAATAACATTATTAATGGCCTCTCGACCACCGTTGTGGTGTCGAGGTAGTGTGCTGCATTGTCTCACAGCGGGCCTGGGTTCGATCCCTGGTCGGGGCAGTTTTTCTGGGTGAGGGTTTTTATCGGGGTTTTTCCTCACCCGTAAGAGTAATGTCAGGGAAAACTTTAAGGCCCAAACGGTCCCCGAAATCATATGGCCATCATTATCATCCTTCACCGGTGTATTAAGCAACAGGAAGCTATCACACGTACAATTCCCCAGTAAAGCCGCAAGCATATCATGAAAATGCTGTGATTGCAGTGAAGGACCTGCCTTCGGGCAGAATTACTGTGGATGGATGGAATGGCCTCTCTGAAGAAGTATTTTTCCATAGATAAGAGAACAAAACATGACAACTTAATATTCTTATTCCAAAGTTTTAATGTATCTAGTGCTTCACAAAATATTGTATGAACTTCATGTTAAATTTCATGTTTAAACCTTCGGCCACTCAACTCTTGAATGTAACCACGCAGCCCTCAGCAAGAAACTTAATTTTTGCCTTAAATACAAGCTTACAATTTTTTTTTTCTTTTTAATCACTGAGTAACAATTTTTGAACATAAGTTGGAAATGAATCAGGAGAAACACTTACCTATAACCTCGACGTCTATCTGCTTCTCATCTCTAATGAAGAAAACCACATAACGGTGTTTCTTATCCTTCTTAATTTCTTCATATGTTGTTTTACACACGTCCGACACTGTCACTCCAGAAGCCTACAAAGAATAAAGGCAGTTTACTCCAATTATCCAAAAATTACTTCATGAAAAATTCAACTATAAGAATATTACTAACAAGTTATTTTATTTTTATCTAAATTACAAAATTTGTCATATTAAAAAATCAAATGTTCCAGTCTCAATAATTCAATATTTCATTAAATTAAAGGTTTAAAAAAACCTACAATGATTGATCCATAATCTATTATGGCACAGTAATGGAATGGTTAATGAATTCAACAGTCTATCTATCAATCTGTGTGTGTTTTACATTATTAAAATGAAGGGCTCAGCTGTAAAACATGTTAACTGACAAATTCTTGAAAATTGACTCATAGCATGTAAACTGTGATATGACCTAAAGCATTTGGTGCACATTGTTTTATCATCCGTCAATAGATAGCGGATGGTCAATAGATGGCAAAATAAAACTACATGCAACTAATGCTTCAGGAGGTCACATATGACAGTATACATGCTACAACTCAATTTTCAAGAATTTGTCAGTTACCATGTTTTACAGCCAAGCCATTCAAACATTAAATAAATTATATATTGCCAATTTAAGGGTTTAATTAAATTGTATGGCGTACATTGTGAAGAACCAAATATGGTAGTTGTTAGAGTCAATTTTTAATTTTGGGTTTCAGGTAAATCCCCACTTCCAATGGTTGGATTTCACCGATTTTAGTAGAATATCTTCCACAGTTTACTTTAATAGCACATATTGAGTTTTGTTGTGAAACAAAAAAATAGTGACTGCAAAAGCAATTTTAAAATATTCGTTTCAAGTGAACTATACCTAATGCTACAATTTTGCTCGTTAACAAATTCAACTTCACTTTTATTAACTAAGTCGGCCACTGTGGATTAGTGGCTATGCTCCTTGCCTCTCGTTCAGAGGGTTGTGGGTTCAAAACAGGGTCGATGGCTTTTTTTTAGGACAGAAAAATCCAAGGAGCATATCCTCCGGGAGGGACTTTAAGCCATGGGTCCCGAGTCAGAAGATTTTCAGCCTCGTAAAAGATCATTAAGTCTGAATAAAGAGACCTCTAAGCAAAAATACCGACATCAACATCCTATTAATACCTTAGTTGCCTGTTAGACGTCTCATTGTGTTGATGTGTTGACCACATGCCATCCATAACATCTATCAGCAAAAAAGTACTGAAGATGACACCGTTATGGTCTCAAAATCGCGTTCTACTTAGAAGATTTATATGAGGAGAGGTAAGAAACATTTAATTTTACCAACTAAAATTAACTTTGTCTAGTACTCCTTACAAAGGAGAGGTTATAGCTCAACAATGGGCTATGCCATTATATTTAAGATAGATTTATTAATTAATGCTATATGCCAAATTTGGTTTTGACAAAACAAAAATTATGGCAACTATAGTATTAACGAACACACACACACATATACACACACACACACACACACACACACACATATATATATATATATATATATATATATATTTTGATCATTGCCATTTTTGGTATCTACTAGATAGGACAGTAAAGATCTGTAAACATTAAAAAAATTTTTTTTTTGAAAATTTCAATGGCTTCATTCCTTCGGAATTCACTAAAAGCATAATTGTATTTGCAGTTGTAGGCAACTTTACATTAATTGCATATAATTGTGATTTGCTTCCAATTGCAAAAACAATGAATAATACTTATAACTTTTCAGTTTACTAAATTTTATGAACTTTCTTATGGTTTTCTTCTGACTTTTTTATTTTTCATTTTTATTTTAAATACGGAATCCTCACTGCATAGCTAGGCACTCCAGTGATGGCTAACAATCAATGAGGGGAAATGTTGGTATAATTAGTATTATATTATTATTATCAGTTGAGTTTTATGTTTTATGAATAAGATCTTAGTGGAGATCTCATTAATGTATAGAACCTATTCATCAAACATTAGATTAAAAAAACACTGACACATGCTGTTAATCTCAAGAACATAATAAAACATAAACATCATCCAATTCTTACACGAGTTTATAAGTTGTCTGTTACCACCAACATTGTGACCATCTTTTCCCTTAACCAATGCAGGTCTACATTTTTTAAATCTAATACTAGGTGAATGGGTTCTATTTAATATATTATAATGTTTATTGCGAGTTATAATGTCATATTTATACTGCCTATGTTGAAGTCATAGAAATCGAATCAAGTCTGGAATAGATTCAAATCAAATTGTAATGTATCCTCTCTCTCGTGCTAATAGTGCATATTATATAATTTTATTACAGCATTATCTACATATGATATAATATCTAGCAATGGAAATACAACAGGAAAGACTATTCATAGCAAAGGGAAGGAAATTGTAAGAAAAGTTATAAATACATGTGATAAATTAAGGCAAAGGACACTGTATTACAATATGAAATGATGTAATTTATGTGCATCTCAATATACTGGAAACCTGTAAGAACTATGCTAGCGAATTTTCAGGGAAGGACATTAAGTCAGTGAATCTACTCCATTCCATAAATAAATGAATGCAGAAGATAGAAAAGTTAATGCAGAACATTTCAATTGAGTGATTAGGAATATAAGCAATGAATTCATTTAATACTCACTGGCACTATCGAACCCGTAGGTTCATGGCCGCACGGACATAAGCTCTCCATACATCCCTATCCTGAGCTAATGCTTTCCAATCATTCCCTGTATAATCTACTTCCCTCAAATCATAGTTAATGTTGTTCTCCCACCTCATTTTTGGTCTACCAACTGGGCGTTTTCCTTCTGGCTTTCCTACAAGAAGTTTCCATGCACGTCTTTCATTCCCCATACGCGCAACATGTCCTGCCCATCGCAGTCTACGGGACTTAACTGTTCTTATTATATCTGGCTTCCTATAAAGACCATGTAGTTCATTGTTATGTAGTCTTCTCCATTCACCTGTCTGTTCATCTCTCTTTGGTCCAAAAATTTTCCTAAGAACTTTATTCTCAAATACTCGTAATCTCCTTTCCTCCCTTAAAGTAAGAGTCCATGTTTCGCACCCATATAGTATAACTGGTAGAACAATAGTTTTATATATTTTCAGCTTAACGTTTTTTGAAAGGAGTTGGGACAAAAAAAGTCTCTGCAATGCATAATAGCATGCATTTCCAGAATTGAGCCTATGTTTAATTTCTTTGTGCATCTCATTCCTATTTGTGATTATTGTTCCTAGGTATTTGAATTCAGCCAATTCCTCAAAATTTCCCTCATTTGTCATTAGCTGTCCATTTCCATTATATAATGTATTTCTACGTGTGACCATATATTTAGTTTTACTGATATTTACTTCCAGTCCTAATTTCTTAGTGTTACTCAATAGTGTGTGCGTGTTGGCCTTTAGTATCTCCTCGCTATCGGCCAGTAGTACTACATCATCAGCATAAACTAACAGCTTATTAATACCATTGAGTTGTAAGCCTTCCTCATTCTCCAAAGATTTAATGGCAGGCTCTAGTACAAAATTAAATAGTAGAGGAGATAGTGCATCTCCTTGCTTTAACCCATTCTGGATTTCAAAAGTGTCTGAAAACTGTTTGCCTACACGCACCCTACTCGTTGAGCCATTTAGACACATTCGTATAAGTCTAACTAACTTTTTAGGAATTCCAAACTCCAGCAGGATACTATATAACTTCTCCCTCTTAATTGAATCATATGCTTTTTTGAATTAATTAGGAAGGAAATTTCTAAGTGGTAAAATCTGCTTTGCAGATTAAAGATTTTTTCAAAGTACAAACTTTGAGAAAAAAAATGTAACATATGGACCACAAATAGAAGAAGTGCCAAAATTTGAGAAAAATATTGACTTGAAGACCAAATATTATAATTGGCATCCATCCATCCACAGTAATTCTGCCCGAGGGCAGTCTTTCACTGCAATCATAGCAGTTTCATGCTATGCTTGCAAGCTTTATTAGGGAATTGTAAGTGTGGTAGCTTCCCATTGCTTTCCACACCGGTGAAGGATGATGATGATGGCCATATGATTTCGGGGACCATTTGCGCCTTAAAGTTTTCCTGACATTTGTCTTACAGGTGAGGAAAAATCGATAAAAACCTCACCCAGAAAAAACTGTCCTGACCGGGGATCGAACCCGGGCCTGCTACATGACAAGGCAGCACGCTACCTCAAGACCACAGCAGTGAAGAAGCATAGATAATGCTACCAAACATTCACCTTACTCAGCACATGACCATCCATGATTACATGAGAGAGGTTGCAGGAGGGTGGTCTTGAAACAAATGTCATAGTCTAATCTAATAATTCTTTGAGCCTTAGTGAACGGCCAATCCCTGCCCAGCGATGCACAACATTAATGTCTGGTAGCGCCTTCAATATATATGTATGTGTGTGTGTATCCATAGTGCAAAAAAATTGTATCACTGTAAAATTAGTTAAAATACACAGTTTTTAATTTTATAACCTGAATTATAAAAGGCTATTGATGTACTGTGTCCCTTGCCTTGGCCCAGGTGGTTAAGGCAAGATGCCTTGGCACAGAGCTATGGGACTTGCGCTGGTTCGAGTCTCCAGGAGGAAAGAAATTTTGTCATGGAATTTCGGCCAGTATGGGACTGTGCCCACCCAGCATCGTGAGGCATTTGGGTAGCTACAATAAGTAGTGACTCCAGGTTGAGAAGACCAGCTATAATGGCTGGGAGACCCGACATGTTGACCACATGTCACCCTACACTGGCTAGATGATCGTCTACCTCTGCGATTAACACACGGTGATGTAAGGCCAGCAGTCGGGTGATAGGCCAAGGGCCTTCTAGGCCTGTCATGCTTGGGGAGAATTGATATACTGTACTGATTTTATATAATTTTTTTGGATATTTTGAATTTTTCAACCCATCCCTTCAGCTTCGAATCATCTAAATTCTACTACATTACCCATCTTTATTTTATGGAATGAATGAGATCAAATCTTCTCTATGGTGATATATAGTCTGTTATGGTGTTTCTGGTTCGACACACATCAAGCATTTACACACGACTCATAGTGTCATTTCTTTGGGCTGGACCCAAAGCTTTAAGGAGAGGCTTCAACCCTCCCTTTGGAAAATGGGGAAATATACGAGCGGACCCCATTAGATCACAACTTTTAAACACATATGGTCTGCTAAATTGTTATCTTTACCTAACACGAGATTAAAGTTGATATAAATTGAATGAATGAATGAATGAGGATTAAATAACATGAGGAGGAGGAAAGAGAAGTGGAGTGTTGGGATGAATTTTGGAAAATGGGATAACCTTGAGAAAAGCTCAAAATACCGGTGTGGTCCACCGGAAATACTACTCCGGAACCACTGAGATTAGAACCTGAGATTCCAGTTGGGGCAGCCGCATGCACTACTCATGTCCAAAGAGACACTATAGAACCTGTAAGTTCATGGCCGCACGGACATAAGCACTCCATACATCCCTATCCTGAGCTAATGTTTTCCAATCATTCCCTGTATAATCTACTTCCCTCAAATCATAGTTAATGTTATTCTCCCACCTCATTCTTGGTCTACCAACTGGACGTTTTCCCCTCTAGTTTTCATACAAGATGCTTCCATGCACCTCTTTCATTCTCCATTCATACTATATGTCCTGCCCATCGCAGTCTTATTATATCTGGCTTCCTTTAAAGACTATGTAGTTGACTGTTATGTAGTCTTCTCCATTCACTCGTCTGTTCATCTCTCTTCAGTCC
Organism: Diploptera punctata; assembly: GCA_030220185.1. Lineage (NCBI taxonomy): Eukaryota > Metazoa > Arthropoda > Insecta > Blattodea > Blaberidae > Diploptera > Diploptera punctata. Next base: position 399,288 of record JASPKZ010009384.1, read on the forward strand.
AAAAATGTTCCTAAGAACTTCATTCTCAAATACTCGTAATCTCCATTACTCCCTTAAACTAAGAGTCCATGTTTCACATCCATATAATATAACTGGTAGAATAATAGTTTTATATATTTTCAGTTTACCGCCTTCGGCATGGATTTCATGAAGTAGTCCCCGCCCAGAGAACCGAATGGGGGACTATTTTACCTCCGGAAAATTCTACCCCAGTGGAACCCATGTCCGCGTTTCTTGCCGGTTGTATTTTTACTGTGAAAGATCGTCACTCTTTCGACCAAGGTACTTTTTTGGTCTGGCTTATCACTTTCGACCAGTTCCGGCATGGGTAACCCTATCGGCAGTAATGCTACCGCCGGCATCGCTCTCGGGATCATTTAAGCACGCAAGCCACTCCACCACAGGATAAAGATACCATGGTGGGGAGACGGTTATCATATAACCCATAATGTATATATTTCAGAGGTAGAATATTTAAGGAAATTCCAAGTCCCTAAGATGGACTAAACATAGAGTCTGTATATGTGCATGAACCATCATCATGCGCGTTCCAATGTGAAATAAAACATTAATTACGAGAATAAAACCAAGCACAATTAATGACGATTAATTTGTGATTCGTTAGTTACGGACCGGAAGATAAAATTTTGCACGCGGAAAAAGAGCTGACACGCGAACTTCCTGGATCTAAACAAGTGAAAGCAAATAAGATTAAATAAAGCCTAGATTTATGAATTGTAGCAAAAATTCAACACGATATTTGTTTGACCAAGGTTTAATTTTATAACACCATACATGAGTTCAATGATTTTGCCAAATAAGCAGAGAATACTGGGGTAAACTATACGGTAATGAATCAGCTATGACTGAGAATTATTTCCATTTGTTTATATAAATGAGATGCTAGTCCACCGCTGTGGTCTCGAGGTAGCGTTCTGCCTTGTTACGCAGTGGGCCCGGGGTTCGATCCCCGGTCGGGGCAGTTTTTCTGGGTGAGGTTTTTATCGGGGTTTTTCCTCACCTGTAAGACAAATGTCTTACTTTAAGGCCCAAACGGTCTCCGAAATCATATGGCCATCATCCTTATCATCATCATCCTTCACTGGTGTGGAAAGCAACGGGAAGCAAAGCATCGTGCTATGCTTGCAGCTTTACTAGGGAATTGTAGGTGTGGTAGATTCCCGTTGCTTTCCACACCGATGAAGGATGATGATGATGGCCATATGATTTCGGGGACAGTTTGGGCCTTAAAGTTTTCCTGACATTTGTCTTACAGGTGAGGAAAAACCCCGATAAAAACCTCACCCAGAAAAAATGCCCGACCGGGGATCGAACCCGGGCCCGCTGCGTGACAAGACAGCACGCTACATCGAGACCACAGCGGTATGAGATACTAAATAAATAAAATTATAAGTTGACAAAATGTGATAAAAATGTTCAATATTACTATATTTGGAGAACTAAAATTCTGCACTAAAAATTTGAAAATGTTACCATGACAAGTCTGTTGGAAGACAGATTATCCCATGCGGTTGAAGAACATTGAATATTCATCCAGATGCATTATACGTAAAATCTCCATACATTCGCATTATAAGTTGTAAGTAGAGTGGAAGAGGAGCAAATATTGACAAATGCGAGTATGAGGCTTTGTTCCACAGCCAAACCACTAAAATTTATTTACATATAGAAAATGTTCGCGACGCAGGAACTGAATTAAGCAAATTCCTCAAGTCGAATTTATAGTATGATTTTGCTGGTTTAAGGAATATATCTTATTAAATAATATTTAATGAGAATATATCAATAAGAATACATATTATGTATTCAATTACGTTGCAAGAAAACTGGGGCACGCCGTAGCATAGTGGTTAAGGCACTGCGCTACAAGCCGGAAGGTCGAGGGTTCAAGTCCCGGTGGGGTCAGGATTTTCAAACTCATCCAAACCTTCTGGTGGCACTATGGCCCTGGGGTCGACTCAGCGTCTAACGGATGTGAATACCAGACGCTTGTTCTGGGGGTAAAGGCGGCCGTCACACAGGGCTGACATCAAGTGCCGATTGTCCAGAAAAAGTTGGAGCCTTAACCTCCCACTAACCCAAGGGCCTCCTCAGGCTTTACCTTTTTACAAGAAAACTAACAGTGGCCTCTAGAGCGATTTACTAAAAATATGGCTTTCAAGTAATCCCTATTCCTATGGTCAGTCATAGCTGTTTTTTTTTAGAATACCTTTTTCGTTTCATGACATTTATCGTGTTTCGTTGCGAAAAATCGAACATTGCGGCTCGCTACAGCGATTTTTAAATTTTCGCTTTAGGTGAATCCCCACTAAAATGACCCGATTTTGCTGGTTAGCAGTATTCGATCTTACTTTTTTTAATGTAATGCTATATACCGAGTTTGGTGCTGAAAAAACTTCGGCGTCTACTCGGGGTGTCCAGCAAATTAAGAATATGAAATTCCCGACTATTTCCCGTATTTTCATGGCATCAAAGAATAATTCCAGGCTTTTTTAAATGCTAAATTGAATAAAGCTCATTTTGTAAAAATATTTTTGATATGTGTAAGTAGGCTAATGAAACAATTCATTTTATGGCAAGGTCTTAAAACAGAAAAGCAAAATAATTTTATTTTTTATTATTTGAACATGAACTATGTTACGATAAAACATTGCAAACAATCTGCTGAGAGTTATATTAAAAATACGTGAGTTCAATATAAGTTTACTGTATGGAGTCCGAGTTGATCTGGCTTATTCAACTATGTGTGCTCAAGTATTGTTTTGTATTAATAACGAGACTATCGTTTGGAAAGAAGCGGCATTTCTTTAGCGGTCGCAGCTTGACTCCACTACAGTTTCATAAACATTTCTTCAAAGAAATATCCCAATATCTGTACACATTTTTAGAATGTGATTTAACGATGGCGATTATTTTGATTTGAATACAAGATGGTCGTCGCTTTTACGAATTCCCGCCTATTTCCCGGCTGCTTTCAAATTTCCGACTTATTCTCGGTTTTCAAAGTTTTCCCGACTGCTGGACACTGCTACTAGATAGAATTAATGAAGATTTATAAGAATTTTTCAGAAATATTTTCATGAGAACAAGTCCAATATCTACACTCCTTCGGAATTCGGTGAATTAACAGCAAGCATCAATTTTATTATTTCGTAAATGAATTACTGGAAGTATCTTAAGCGTTGGTTCTCGTATTATTTTAGAAAAGTTACTAAATTTAACTTTGTTCCTTCCTCCTCAGTCCGGTTGCACTGGCGCTCTGAATTTATGAACAAAATCTATTTATTTATTTAACAAATCCAAATAGAATCTGCCAAAAGTGACGAAGTATACTTGACAATATTGTGTTTTTTTCTCGATTAAACTGCTATACTCGGACCAACGGATATGTGCCCCTGTAGTGCTGGCATCGTTCTTAGAAAAGTACACGTCAATACACCATTTCACCGCACTCCCCTTTCCCCTACGACAAACAGCCTTCGAGTAGGGATGTTACCAAACTTCCCCCAGTGTCATGGCTCTTGAATATTGAATAATGCAAGGTTGGAGTCAAGTTGGCAACACTGAAGTACAAGTGCAAAAGAGAGAGGTAGAAATGCAGAGAGGGAAATGATTTGCCGAAGCAGAAAAGGGAGTAGGCTTTAGTTCGCATATCTTACCGGGGTACAGATCCGTTGGACAGGCAATATATAAGTCAAACACGGATGCAATAAGGGCCCTTAGCATGTGGTCAGCCTTAAACAATAACGCACTATAAACAACCGTGTTGTGTGGTATATTTAAATTATTTTGACCATTATATTATTTAGTCCACCGCTGTGGTCTCGAGGTAGCGTGCTGCCTTGTCACGCAGCGGGCCCGGGTTCGATCCCCGATCAGGGCAGTTTTTTTGGGTGAGGTTTTTCCTCACCTGTAAGACAAATGTCAGGAAAACTTTAAGGCCCAAACGGTCCACGAAATCATATGGCCATCATCATCATCATCATCCTTCACCGGTGTGGAAAAATGATATGATTGCAGTGAAGGACCTGCCTTCTGGCAGAATTACTATGGATGGATGGATATTATTCTCCCTTCATCGTCCTCCATGCGAAACACTTTACACTGCACAAACACATAAATTTACAGTATTTACTCTGTATAAGAATATATATCATCTATGTAAAATAGTCTGCCTAAGTGGTGCTTAAATTCAAGAAATCGAAGAAACAAGGATGTAGTGTGACCTTAGGGTCGTAATATACAGTAATATGCAAACGCGTACAATATATTCTAATAATATTAGCGGTTCAATGTAAATGGTAAATAACCATGGTCTTTTAGAGAAAGATAAGTGATAAAAATCAGTTGAACAATAACAATTTATTGTTACACTAGTTTAAAATTATATTAGTTTGATCCTTCCGGGAAATTCTCGTATAAGACTTGAAAGCATAATAATAGTCCTTTCGATTGGTTGCTGGCCAAAGGAAGGCAAGACCAGCGATGGGGCTGCCATCTTATAGCCTCTGGTCAGGCTTTTCTGGAGAAGAAAAGAAAATAAAGGAAAGAAGAAATGGAAGAAAGGAAAGACTCCCTAGCCCTCGGATGCCCTAATAGCGTCAGGGTCGAAAAAAACAAGAGTTAACCAAGAGAGGTTAGATAGTAAAGTTAAAAGAGTGCAAAACACAAGTAAGTGGAAGAAATGTTTTGCTCAGCTTGGGCACCTTGTGGTCGCCATCCACATATCCCCTAGATGAGGACCCACTGGGCCGTCCTATGAAACGCTGGAGGGAAAATTTTCTATAGGATCGTAACAGGCCTTGGCCTAATACTTGGAAGGAAGAAGAAAATTATCTTATACTAACTACAGAGGTATGATCGGTAGAGAGAAGATTCAGTTTTGTTGCTACAAGATAGCATACAATATATACACACACACTCGTGTTCAACTCAGGGTCGGGTAGAGATGAGATGAAGCTCCTATATAGAGGTCTATGAACGACAAGGGTGCCGGCCGACACGCCTGACGCACCATCACGAGGGCAGATGAACGAAATGGATGAAATCGGTATGGAGAAATGGTGGAATAAAACAGTGGCAGGGGAAAACGGGAGAAAACTCCGCCCAAGCTCCGTTTCGTCCACCACGAAACCCACATGGAGTGACCGAGACAAGATCTCGGGACTCCAGCGGTGAGAGATGAGGGTCTAACCGGTTGCGTCACGGAGTCGCTATATAAACAACGAAATCCGTAACTCAAATGTGGGTTAGTTTTTAAAATAGGAACCCTTCGATTAGTTCTACCGCAACAAATATACGTATTAACATATTCACTCATCCTCGAAGAGTCCATTTCAAAACACAAAATTCCATTAAATTAATTTATATCATAAAGAATGCAATTTTTATTGAACCATAGCTACTACAGATAATTAATAGTGCAACACGAATTAAAAAAACACATTCTGGAATTACGTATATAGCAGGATTTTAATATCATAATAAATATGACTTAAATAAAGAAAAAACATCTAAATAATTAATTGTTGTTCATTGTTGAATAAAAATGTCTCAGTAACAAGTAAAGAAATTGTATTATATAAGTCTCTCTAAATAATGCTTTTAAAATTTTGTTTTAAGTCATTGTTGTCTGAAATATAAAGCTTTCTGTTATAACTGTAATAAGAACACCTGCTTAACTTAATATTTTTAAATAAAAGTATACTAAATTCTGATTGGGTGTTAAAACAATTAACTTTTTGATTTAACAAATCAAATTTAAACCTGGTATTTAATGGACCATTAACCAATAGAATTTAAATATAAAATCATGTGATGTAATAATGTTCTTTAAAATTATAACAGAATTACACTGGTCAGTCAGCATATAACTTTCATCAAGGATAGAAGTAATAACAGCTCTCCTGATAAAATGTGATATTTGATTCAAGAAAAGAAAATAATTTAATTTTAATTGACGGTGAAGAATAATACCACCTATATTTACTTGATCTGCTGGGAAATTAAATAGTAAATAAATTTACAACTATTTCTACAAGAATCAGTTATTAGTGATTTTTAAAGTGTTTTCCTATATTGTGTACCAACTTCGACCTTGAGAAGAGAATCCAGCTCTACCGAAAATCAAACCCAACCTGAACCAGTATTTTTTTACTAATCCTTTTTTTTTTTTAATTTGAACAAGTTTTTTACAACCTGCGTTTTACCCTGTGGGTATATCGCAGGATATTTAGTTTACACATGGTTTAACAATTAATGGATTACAATTAATGTGGATTATTTCAGTGTCTGGAATATTTCATTTATGTATTTGATTGTTTGTGGCATTTTAATAACTTTCCTTAGCACTATATTTGGGTCCTTGATGTGCGCTGGTCTGTTCTTTTCTTGTAGCTTGCAGTGAAGCAAAAGATGCATAGCTGTTTGGTCGTCTTCTTCAAAATGTTACTACATCATCGGATATGAAGAGAGTTAGCTGCTTCAAAATATCGTCACAATATGGGAGAAGAATTACTTCTTCAAAATTGTCGCCACAACGAGGGGCATAATGAAGATCTATACTAAAATACTTCTTCACGTACTGCCGTGTGACTTATTCCGGCTATATGCACATTTTCGGGAACTTATGAAGTCCTACTTCAATCATCGCCGCTTAAAACTGCAAGGCCAAACTTTGTTATCACGACTATACTTAAATGAACCACAAGAAAATGTTAATTTTTACGGTTAAGTCAGATCAAAGCTTAGGGCCGGTTTCACTAACAGAGGTAACTGTATTACGCCAGTTTCCCCGTGTATAATGCATAGCATAAGCTGGCGTAATACATTTGCCTCTGTTGGTGAAACCGACCCTTAGAAGCAAAGTGTTTTAAGATGCAAGAATTAAGTAAACCATCCACCCATGGTAATTATGCCCAAAGGCAGGTCCTTCACTGCAATCGTAGCATTTTCATGCTATGCTTGCTGCTTTACTAGGGAATTGTAGGTGTGGTAGCTTCCCGTTGCTTTCCACACCGGTGAAGGATGATGATGATCATATGATTTCGGGGACCGTTTGGGCCTTAAATTTTTCCTGACATTTGCCTTACAGGTGAGGAAAAACCCCGATAAAAACCTCACCCAGAAAAACTGCCCCGACCGTGGATCGAACCCCGGTCCGCTGCGTGACAAAGCAGCACGCTACCCCGAGACCACAGCGGTCGGTGGACAATTAAGTAGTTTATTACAAATACCTTGCCTTTAGATATAAAAAAAATATATACACTACACACCAATATAGAAAGAAGATAGGAACGGCTGTAATAATTATTATACTGTAGTATCTGATATCTAAAGCTGCATCATTAATACAACGTGTAATATGACCTTTAGGGATACCGACATTTTTTCAAATGAATTAGCCTTTAATACGAGCATATCGTCGTGGTTACTGCAAAATTATGTAATTTTTTTAACTTTTCGTATGCTAAAAGAACTGATTACCTCTACAAATAATAATAATAATAATATATTTAAGGTGATTATTAAAATTATATTATATATTATTCCTGGACGACATATGACCATTTGCAGCTTGTGCAATGGTGAATGCTGGTTACGATGATGCAAAAAAAAACTCAATTCCGATTTTTGGTGACATACGACCTATTGCAGTCACCACGACGATAAGACAAAATGCATTAGGCACTAGTGTCATCCGCGGGTTGCCTCTAGATGGAAAGAAAAGTTTGAAATGTTGCTTTCGGTAGATCCCAGGTCAATCCACGATCCCCCCTCCCCCAATTGTTTATTTGAATTTCTATTATGATGAAAATTTTCAAATTTAATCATGTCATAAAAGATTTTAAGAAATAAATTCAGGGAACACAATGAAAAATCAAACACAAATTTGAAATATGCATTTAAATATAAATGCTATATACTTTGCAGATAGAACGACACTGTATGATGGATAGTCTGTAAGCTTTAAAATTAAAATAGAGTGGGCCTAATTAAAAGCCATATCCATGGAAAGTACAACGACCATGTAAGATGGATTTCCGTAAGCAGTAAAATAAAGGTACGGTGGACCAACACCAGGAATAATGGAGTTTATTATACTACGATTCTATATATTTCGCAAATAGATCGTCACAAATTATTACATGACAAACAAAATTGTTAATTGAGTTGGTGTTTACTCGATGAAAGCCCATATTCATTAATTACATAAAAATAAAACTTAAGTTTTATTTGATTTTCATATTCATTAAGATATAATTCAGTGACAGCTGTTTCGGTACACTGTACCTTCTTCAGACATGTTAAATTATGAATTATATTATAGTACATGTCAACTGATCTAAGCAACAATACAACAATCATTTATTTTTTTAAATTTAACAAAGTAAAGTTAAATTGTTAAATTTAAATAAATTATTCTTGTATTGTTGCTTAGATCAGTTGATATGTACTATACTTACTTACTCACTGGCACTATCGAACCCGTAGGTTCATGGCCGCGCGGACATAAGTTCTCCATACAACCCTATCCGGAGCTAATGTTTTCCAATCATTCCCTGTATAATCTACTTCCCTCAAATCATAGTTAATGTTATTCTCCCACCTCATTCTTGGTCTACCAACTGGGCGTTTTCCCTTTGGCTTTCCTACAAGAAGCTTCCATGCAAGTCTTTCATTCCCCATACGTGCAACATGTCCTGCCCATCGCAGTCTACGAGACTGTTCTTATTATATCTGGCTTCCTATGAAGACCATGTAGTTCATTGTTATGTAGTCTTCTCCATTCACCTGTCTGTTCATCTCTCTTTGGTCCAAAAATTTTCCTAAGTACTTTATTCTCAAATACTTGTAATCTCCACAAAATTAAATATTAGAGGAGATAGTGCATCTCCTTGCTTCAACCCATTCTGTGTCCGAAAACTGTTTGCCTACACGCACCCTACTCTTTGTGCCATTTAGACACATTCGTATAAGTCTAACTTTTTAGGAATTCCGAACTCCAGCAGGATACTATATAACTTCTCCCTCTTAATTGAATCATATATGTACTATAATAACACAATTCATAATTTAACATGTCTGAAGAAGATACAGTGTATCGAAACAGCTGTCACTGAATAATATCTTAATAAATATGAAAATAAAATAAAACTTTTATTTTTATTGAATTAATAAACAAAATTGTGGTATTTGGGGTAACGTCAAACAAATCCAAATCGCAAATGATTCATTTATGGTATTTTCCATATTTAAATGCCAAATCAAACAACGTTAAGAATTTGGAATGATACTATAATAGAAAAATACTTTAGATACTACTCAGCAAGTATTCTCCTGAAGCATAACACATACGTCATATCATTCACAGTAAGCGGCGATGAGAATTCCCTTTCATCTCTCCCTCTTCCCCTCTATACAGAAACTGCTTACGAGGCTGCGGCATGACCATATATAGTCAACAGTTGCCGGGTCATGCGCAACCAGTAACTGAGTATGTATGCAAGGGATCCCCTACTTTCACTCCCGCCAATGACTTTCAAGTTTTACCTTATGTTCAAATTATTAAGAATTTCCTTAAATGTACAGTGACTCATAGCCCTACATTTACAACAGTTAAACATACTAAATAATTTCCGATTATTTTCTATTTTAGAGAAATATAATTGACCGCGGTGGACTAGTGGTTATGCTCCTTGCCTCTGATCCCGAAGGTCGCGGGTTCAATGATTTTTTTTAGAATGGAAAAATCCAAGGAGCAAGTCCTGCGGGAGGGACTTTAAGCCGTGGGTCCCGAGTCTGAAGATTTTCAGGCTCGTAAAAAATCCTTAAGCCTGAATGAAAAGGCCTCTAAGCAAAATTTACCGAATTTTCCCGTCCTAGTACTACCTTGGTTTCCTAGATGTTAGTATGAGGCGGGACGCTGACCACGGACCACTCAAAATGACATCTATACGAAAACAAGCGTAACTAAATTAGTATGGTTCAAATTCTTCCCTGTAGGGGGAGAGCGCTTAAATCTCTGTTAAGGGAAACATGGGCTTACAAGAGAAATATACGTTTCCTCCCCCCTTTTCTTTGCAACTAGAGTGGTCATACACAAATTCCACGACTGAACAAGTTTTCCGTGGATTTTCTTAGTCAAGGTAAATTATGGATGAGATTTTCATTATTGCCGTGAAGTTCAATGGTAATGAACCATTTATAATTGATTAAAAAGGCAAAATAGTGAATTTGAAAATATCCTCCTCCACTTCCTGGTTTAGGCATTAATTGCCTGTTCCGTCTTCACTAATAGATCTAAGACAATCTCTTCTTCCTCTCGGAAAACGTAGGATTTTATTTGGTTATCTACTTCCTTGTATTCTTTCTACATGTTCTTTCCACTGATTCTTGTTGTTAAACATCTTTTCTTTTAAGGAGTAGATGTGCAGTTCTTCACGGATATCTTCATTTCTTATCCGATTTGAAAATATCCATCCATAGTAATTTTGCCCGAGGGCAGGACTTTCGCTGCAATCGTAATATTTTCATGCTATGCTTTGCAGCTTTACTAGGGAATTATAGGTGTGGTAGCTTTCCACACCGGTGAAGGATGATGATGGCCGGATGATTTTCGGGGACCGTTGGGCCCTAAGCTTCCTGACATTAGTATTACAGGTGAGTAAAAACTCAGAAAAACCCTCACCCAGGAGCCTCCCCACCGGGAATCGAACCCGAGCCCGGAGCGTGACAAGGCAGCACGCTACCTCGAGACCAGCGGTAGACTTTGAAAATATAGCAAACCCAAAAATAAAATAAATTATACAGAACATATATAATCCAATGATCCTCCTGGGTGCGATACAATGTCTAATTATATTAATAAAACATACCGGTACTTTAATTATATTTTCACATACACACTAACATAAAAATTGCACATTCTGCATATACTCTAGTGTATATCTATATTTGTCAAATATTTATTTGTATTTATGCTGGTTGAGTGGAAGAGAAGGCCTTATGGTCTTAACTCTGCCAGAATAAATAAAACATTATTATTATATTATTAAATTCTAATTCTGCGCGATGTTCCAAATCGTAACAATTAGGATTTTTTTTGCCGACTTACATTTCGGTATCGAAAGCACAAACAATTGAAGCTATCTCAGACATCATTTTTGTAACAAATGTGAACATATCCCAATGAAATCGGAGCATGAATGTACAAGTTAAACTCCAAAAATACTAATAAAAAATTAGAACGTGGATTTTTTGCAATCTAAAGAAAAGAAAAATGAAATGGATATCCTACTCAATTGTAAAAATCAATGTCTAGCGAAAGTAGAGAAATCATACTGGTCTGTTAATTAGGGAATAAAAATTGTATTCTTGTTTTAATGTCACCTATTTCTACTCTGAGGCTAATTACGCGAAAGCGATGAGCTCAATTGGCAATTTTGGTAGGACTCCCCGAGTTCATTTGGCGTGCCATGTATCTCTGGCAAGGTCCTTAGTTTTCACATCCGAAAAAAAAATCATCGACCTTCGAATGAATAACAAAGCTCAAATTTCGGGACCATACTTACTTACTCACTGGCACTATCGAGCCGGTAGGTTCATGGCCGCGCGGGCATAAGCTCTCCACACATCCCTATCCTGAGCCAATGCTTTCCAATCATTCCCTGTACAATATACTTCCCTCAAATCATAGTTAATGTTGTTCTCCCACCTCATTCTTGGTCTACCAACTGGGCGTTTTCCTTCTGGCTTTCCTACAAGAAGTTTCCATGCACGTCTTTCATTCCCCATACGTGCAACATGTCCTGCCCACCGCAGTCTACGAGACTTAACTGTTATTATATCTGGCTTCCTATAATGACCATATAGTTCATTGTTATGTAGTCTTCTCCATTCACCTGTTTGTTCATCTCTCTTTGGTCCAAAAATGTTCCTAAGAACTTTATTCTCAAATACTCGTAATCTCCTTTCCTCCCTCAAAGTAAGAGTCCAAGTTTCGCACCCATATAATATAACTGGTAGAATAATAGTTTTATATATTTTCAGCTTAACGTTTTTTTAAAGGAGTTGGGACATCAAAAGTCTCTGCAATGCATAATAGCATGCATTTCCAGAATTGAGCCTATGTTTAATTTCTTTGTGCATCTCATTCCTATTTGTGATTATTGTTCCTAGGCATTTGAATTCAGCCACTTCCTCAAAATTTCCCTCATTTGTCATTAGCTGTCCATTTCCATTATAATGTATTTCTACGTGTGACCATATGTTTAGTTTTATTGATATTTACTTCCAGTCCTAATTTCTTAGTGTTACTCAATAGTGTGTGCGTATTGTCCTTTAGTATCTCCTAGCTATCGGCCAGTAGTACTACATCATCAGCATAAACTAACAGCTTATTAATACCATTGAGTTGTAAGCCTTCCTCATTCTCTAAAGATTTAATGGCATGCTCTAGTACAAAATTAAATAGTAGAGGAGATAGTGCATCTCCTTGCTTCAACCCATTCTGGATTCCAAAAGTGTCTGAAAACTGTTTGCCTACACGCACCCTACTCTTTGAGCCATTTAGACACATTCGTATAAGTCTAACTAACTCTTTAGGAATCCTTTATACAATGCCAATTAATGAATATGTAATAGAACTGAAATGAAATAATTGCAAAATTATGCATGTGCTAGTACAAGAAATGGAATATAATATAAGAACAATATTACAACGTGTAACAGTTTTATTATTGTATATTAGAATATCAAAACTTGTTTTTAAGACAGTAAGTTGATAATTGAATTCAATATGTGCAAATTTGCAATATTCACAAATTCGTGTATGAAATTTCAGTAAATTAGATATTATAAAATTCGTTATATTTAGGAGTAAATTAAGAATACAGTATATATTTCAAATGTTCCAACTATTCAGTAATTTAAACTATTAAAGATAATCAATATTATAATCGCAAATTGAGTTAAAATAAATTTAGATTCTTTAATGCGTCTAAAATTAACTGAACATGTGTTATATTTTAAATGAAAATTGAATTATGTTTTCACATATGTGAATATTACATCATTCATTGGCAGGGTATTGGTGGTCGATCATACCGGCATACTTTGAAGAGCTTCGGGGCAAAATGTTTCAAATGGAGGTTAAAATATGCGTTTCAGATTACATCACAACGAAATGTTCCAACAGTTACTAAAAACCATAGATGGTGGATACAATACATCTCCTAAAATCTAAATTTCTGGAAACAAGTTTGCCTATTGGCCGCTAGTGAGGAATTACGCTAGTTTATGGATACTTTAAATTGGTTATACCAGCTATAAAACATTAACAACTGTAATTAAAATTACTATAATTATCACTTAGACCTTAGCATTTCATAAAATCATATATATATATATATATATATATATATATATATATATATATATATATATAATTTGTTTCTTTAAATATCGCTTAACGACATAGAGCATTAACATACGTTTATATTATAATTATAACGAAATAATAAAATTGTGCATTAAATTATAATAGCCTTGGAAGTTTGAAACGTCATTCTTGAAGTATATGACGTAAGATTCATTACAGAAAGTGTTAATTCATGAATACTTCAATTTTTCGTTATTTTGAGAAGAGACGAAAACATCGTCACAGAGAGCTTTTATTTCAAGCTTGAGATTTTTTTTTCCCCCAAATGCCCCAGGTTTGTCTTTCGACATTCCTGGTTTTTCTCCTGGCGTGGCATACTTGTAACCCACTTCTGAGGTTGGGGCGCCTGGAAAGCGAGGTTACGTTGCCCCGATGATATGACGGGTGATGATGATGATAATGGTGCGCCAGGAGAGTCCGTAATCCTAAGCTTAACCTAAGGTGAATATGAATGATGATTATTGCGATGGCCATATTATTTCGGGGACCGTTTGGGCCTTAATGTTTTCATGACATTTGTCTTACAGGTGAGGAAAATCCCCGATAAAAACCTCACCCAGAAAAACTGTCCCGACCGGGGATCGAACACGGGCCCGCTGCGTGACAAGGCAGCACGCTACCCCGAGACCACAGCGGTGGACTTGAGATTCTTTTATGCCATAAATCCGTGGATTGTAGCCCACGGCTTCTTCCCTACTGAAGGAAGCCATTTCAGGATTCTTACACCCGAACAAAAAATATATCGATCATCTCAACCCGCGAACCTCGAATATAGAGATGAGGTATAATAGTTTGTAAAACTTCAGGACCGACCCTGTAACAGCATGAAATCAATAGCATTTGTAAAAATATCCCAACATGTTTACAATTTAAAAACTTGAAATTAAATACAATTTAAAATATCAAGGAAAGAGCTTTCCGAAAAAAACCAATAAATAAAACCCAAGTAGAGAAATAATGAAACACATCAAACTATATATCAATCAACATTACGGGTTGTTCATTTATTTTTTTAGTAAACTCAGTAAAATCAAGGAATCTTTTCATTATTTGCTATATCCAATGTATTTGTTGGAGAAAAATAAATCTTTGACCAGTTCAGAACATTAAAAAGGAAGAGCTTTCTTTATCATAAAAGCAGGAGCTGATAAAGAGAAATCGATAAAGAGCGAGGCGAAACACGACTGTCATTGGTTGTAAAACAACATTCATTGAAACGTGATTGGTCATTGACTAGCATTTGTGGCATGTGTTAAACAGTCCTTTTAAATTCAAATTCCAGAAATCAATACTATATTTCAGTATTAAGTACATAGGATATCAACCTCTTACAATGCCACGAATTGTTCAATTTAATTTTACAAGGATAATGTTGCTTCGATCGTTCACCTATTTTTGTTTTATCATTCAGGTAGGGAGGGGAGAAAATTATCAATTTTTTAAATACATGGTGGCGACGCGCTGCGTCATGTTGGCATGAGTCAGTCAACCCTGGCCGCAATCAGAGTTGCCAAGTTGGAACGCCAACCTAGTTCATGTCATGCAACAGACATGCCGACTACAGTAAGCAACTATTTGAGAACAAGACAAGTTGAGTGAATCTTCAATCTTCGGTATAAAAAAAAATCCCAAATTGCTCATTATTCACTAGAGTTGCATTCCTCCGTCGGAATTATCGTCAAACATCCCGTACAACTTCTTTCAGAATGTTGTAATACAGCATTTTTATAACATCTGTCACTTTTTTAAGGCAATAAGCTGAATTAAAAAATTTATTTCAAAATGGAGACGAGAACACTCGTGTTTAAAGAATATTTTGTCGTTCAAAATATTTAATCCCTAGTCTCTTAGATTAAATCATGTTTAGATTATTTTGTAACCCATGCTAATTTAGAATCTACTGTATACAGGCACAGTACTACATACAGTATAGGTTTTTGTGACATCCATACTTCCTTACCTGTAAGCCATATTTTGAAGGTAAATAAACCCATGACTAACTGTATATTTTACTGTTTCCACACTTCTAAATGAGTGCCTTCCATGAAGAATGTAATGACTGTATATTTTACTGTTTCCACACTTCTAAATGAGTGCCTTCCATGAAGAATGTAATGACATCTCAAACTGCATTTCGACAAAAAGCTACTAACCTGGTTCTTTCCTCTTTACCCTTCAGTTGGAGATTTAAATAATGAATACAATTCTGTAATCAATATTACAACTTAGCTAAGACGGTCGCTCTCTGCACAAGTAACTCCAATTTAAAGTTACATACCTAAAGCACCCTAAGGAGTTAGTTTTTCTCGACACACACTGATCAGATTCTAAGTACCTAATTTCGGAATAATATTGGCAGCAGAATTGTAAATACATATTAGAAACCTACATTTCTTTGCTGTAAAATATACGAGGGCGGATCGGAAAGTAACGCACAATAATTTTTTTCTGCTTTGGTATTGCAGCTAGAATGTTGAAATTTCACAGAGATATAGTTTGAAGTTTTCACTACAGATGGTATTTTTTTTTCTCAGGTGCACCTCTTGCGAGAGAAGCTTGAACTATGCAACAAAGATAGCGCGCATGCTACAGTCGTCCACCTGTGAGGAACAGAGAAGTGTTGTTCGATTTTTGTGGGCCAAAGGGCATAAACCCAGTGAAATTCACAGGGACAAGCGTGGCGTGTATGGACCGTAGCAATGTCTCCAGGTGGTGCACATTCTTCCAAGAGGGACGCGTGAACCTTAGTGATTACTGGCCGGCAAACGCTTTGAGACAGATATGGAAGTGAAATCAGCAGTGCGCAGATGGCTACACTCCAACCAAACGGACTTCTACGAACAGGGCATATTGAAACTGGTAACACGATGGGAAAAATGTGTTGAGAAAGTTGGTGACTATGTCGAAAAGTAGGTAAAAGATGTAAGTTCATTTGTGATTTTTTTCCTTTTTTTTACTATTAAACTTTTTAAAAAAACAATTATTGTGCGTTACTTTCCGATCCGCCCTGTGGACGACTGTAGCATGCGCGCCATCTTTGTTGCATAGTTCAAGCTTCTCTCGCAAGAGGTGCATCTGAGAAAAAAATACCATCTGTAGTGAAAACTTCAAACTATATCTCTGTGAAATTTCAACATTCTAGCTGCAATACCAAGGCAGAAAAAATTATTGTCCGTTACTTTCCGATCCGCCCTCGTACTTCGGAATTACTAAATCTTAACTGTCACACAACATATTTATTGATGTTTATGTAATAGAACAACATAGGCCTACATGATCATGCTATAGAATAAAATAATTTTAAAATAAATATTTCAGCATCTTAAATTGATTTAGGAAACCTGATTTTTGAAAATATCGCCTATATTTTTGTTCGAGGAAGCCTACATAATTTTACTCTCGTTTATGTACAATACGATACGGGAAAACAATAAAGAACATGAGAAATCAACCAGTAGTGGTTTAGCTGAAAATGGAAGAAATGAAGATGCAAAGGTACATTTCAACGTGAAAAATCAATGCAGTCTAAACTAATAAAAAAGTGGGAATCAAAAATGCAAGAAACGTCATTTGAACTAGGTTTTGGATTGTTATAAATATTTCTAAAGAATATTATGCTACAGCTTAATGCAAATTTTATCTATACAAGCCCTGTTATTGTTATACATACAAATATACTCGCATATTTTTATAATACTGTTCAGGGTTCTAATACGAAAAAGACCAAACAAAATGCAATACAACTGGAGAAATATGACAAATCTTACAATGTAGAAAATAGAGAAATATTTGTACCTATTAATTACACGTACATATAAAAAGGGTTCTTAGGGCTTTATAGCCTACAAAATTATTTAGGACAACGTCCATGCAGATTTGTCTTCAGAACACACAGGATTTTCGGAATTTTGAGGGTTCATTCCAATAACACGCCAAGCAGGTTGCAAACGCCACACCGTTTACCGGCATGTTTCGAATTTTATGTTGCCCCTTGGTCACTTGACCGTAAGACTTCCGTGACGATGTGAGAACTCAATGACCATTAAAGAAGCCACTTTACTCACTGAAGTAGCACAGGCACCCACAACTTGCTGGCTAGAATGGAAATTCATCTTAAATGTTGAAGGACAAAGAGAGTACCATGCAACTGATGAACACTTTTGCTTTAACTCGAAAGCCTAATATAATAATACTACACTTTAAGTTGCCACTAATTCGACATACATTTCAGATATAACCATGCTATGAGTAGAATAGCATTGCACAAAACTCAAGATAGGCACAAAAAAATTAATAAAAATGTACACATACAGCAGTAAAAAAAACATAAATTAAAGGTAAGATTACAAAAAGCAATTAGTGAAATTTTTATTTCGGCGCCATTCTCATAAGAAATTAACAAAAGTGGATTGTAATTTATGGTGTAATGCACAATTTCTACTTATATTGAAATGTTGACTAATATTGAATTATTATTGACGATAAAATACGCTATCTTACGTAGGATCAATTCTTGAACCCTTTTCCACAAAATATTTATATAAAATTTATTTTTATTAACTTTATTGTAATTTATGGTGTAATGCAAAATTTATACTTATATTGAAATGTTGCCTAATATTCAATTTTTATTAATATTGACGATAAAATCAGAGAGTTTTAAAGCTGAAGTAGATAGCAGGTTAGTACAAGCACGAAGAACCATAAAAATGTTGAATGGAGTACTGTGGAGTAGGATCATGTCAAACCACACGAAGAGGATTTTGAAGTCTGTTGTGAAAAGCATAATGACTTATGGTGCTGAGGGATGGACTTTGGTAGAGGGACAAGATCTTGGCAGTGGAGATGGATGGAATAAGACGCAGTGCCAGGGTGTCCAGGTTGGAAAGAAGAAGAAATGAAGAAGTGAGGCAGATGATGGATTTGGAGGAGACAGTGGTGGAAAGGATTGAAAGACGAGCTCTTCAGTGGTATGGCCATGTCAGGAGAATGGAGGATGATAGGTGGCCCAAAACTCTTTTGGAATGGTCACCTTCTGGTAGAAGGAAACGGGGCAGCCAAGAACAACTTGGAGAGGAGAGATCCATAGATTGATGAACGACCGAGGTCTGGAGGAGGAGGAGGAATGGCGTGATCGGCAAGAATGGCGAATGGGGGAGAGACCCAAAAAAAAAAAAAAGACGATAAAATACGTTATCTTACGTAAGATCAATTCTTGAACCCTTTTCCACAAAATATTTATATAAAATTTATTTTATAAATCACAAAGATGCTTACATGGCGCAAAAAATATATATGTTTTCAGAAATAAATAATGAAAACCTTGCGCTGTTCGAAATCCTCTCATGGAATTTTGAACAGTATAGGATCCAGCATCGTGAAAAAAATTATTACTACAGATTCCAGGTACGAGAGTGGCTTCAAGTTATAAAAAAAAGTATGACTGGAGACCATACATGCTAACCATATGTCCACATCTGTGTTTAATACATGTGGATATGAGGCCAGCAGCCGGCTGGTAGGCCAAGGACCTTGTAGGAATTTCGTGACTGTTTAGTTAAGCAGAAATCTACAGATCCACAAGCCCATGAAGTGCATTTGATTTTTTTTCTCCTAATACCACCAGGTTATCTTTTAAGACACTTCTGGCTTTTTTCCCCTAACATTGGCAGATCATTTCTTAGGTTGGGGCACCTGGAAAGCAGTCCCCGATGATATGATGGTTGATAAATGATAATGAAGCGCCAGGAGAGTTCTTAACCAAAATTTCAGACCATGGGCAATCACAGATTTGATTTAAATAATACAAATATATTCTTGCTAAATCACAAATTACATAATGTTAGAGCGCACAACGAATGCTTTATTTCGACAAAGATAAGCTGGATTTGTGTTACAGAAAGAACATATTGTGATATATATATGTAATGTGATCATTTGTGATAGTACTTGTATGATTAACATTTCAACTATTCACAGTATCAACCATTTGACCACATAAACATATCACAAGAATCACTTGGAAAATAAATTAGTTTATATTAAAAGCTGACTCTTCTTAAATACATTGTTTTCCAACTCCCAAGATAATCTATATTTCTTGACAGCAAATATTTATATGCGAAGCTTTAAATTTTTTATAATATCTACAAGAGGTTCATACGTAACTAAGTAATCGCTAATATTTCCTCCATCCCAAAATAAGTAGCATTTCTTTCAGCAGTGATCTAAACAGAAACACGGATATCCTATTATCCGACAGCGGAACATTGACCTGCTTCGTTTGTGGATGATTTAAGAACTAATGCCCGGCCATCCCGCGTACACTCGCTTGACTTCAGTCTGTGGCGTCGAGGACTGCAGTGCAATCCCTAATACGTATAAGTAAGCTGGACAAGTGCTTCATTAGCTATTTGTTCCTGATTATATATGGTTAGTATCTACGTCAATGCGACGCAGCGACAGTGCTGCTACGACGGAGGTAAACGTTCCGCTGAGTCGTATAATAGAGGATCATTACAAAATAATGAAAATATGATATTTATGGTACTCTGGAGCACCTGGCCACTTGATACTATCTAAGGTCTTCGAAGGCTTTTTGACAGGAGTAATAAATGTATCTGCTGTATATGGAGCCATTTGATGTTGAAGAGACCTTATGGGGTTGTACAAACCAAGATCATGGACGTTCATATTTTGTACTGATTGGATGTTGACAATACAGGTGTATGGTTGGGCCAGTCTCAGAAACAGTGGCTATGAACTGAGGATCTATAGGAATAATGTGCTGTTTTGCATTGTCGTGTTGCATATAAATGGGTTTAGATGAGTTCCATGAAGGCCATTTTCATTTGATAACAGAAAGAACTTTCTCGATTAGCTTATTTCTGTATTCATGTTCTGTAATCGACTGGGTAGATTTTATAACTGTTTCCATGGCTTATTTTTACTGTTCCGTTTTTGCTGACTTCTATACTGAATGGAGACAAAATGCACAAAATGTTCGATTTTTTAAGCAATTTTTTCGAATTTTCGAGTACAACAGGCACCGAATACTGGTTTACGCATTGGACGAAGACGGGAAACGAGACACGGCTGCTAGAAACACCAGTTTCCCAATGAAGGATTTATTCTAATAAGTTCGGCGTAGATAATGTATTTCTACTGCAATGTAAAACTTTCTCTGTTTATTCTGGCATGAAAAATTATATTTCTTCAATACAAATCCGATTCAATATGTCCTGAAACCGTTCGCTATTATATATGATATTCCTTCTTGCATAGATCATAATTTCTTTAAGTTATCCTGATCTATAGATTTCTTCTTTCTACCGACTCTCCCTTTCATTTTAGAGACATCGGGAACAATATCACCATTAATTAGAGAATTATCCCCTTGTTAACAAAAGCGCTGGATGGATCTCCTGTGAACGGCAAATTCTATGGAATTTTTCTTTATGGACTACTTTCCAAAGTGCTGTTTTATTGCTGACACGAAGTAGGTGATCATAAATGAATTGCCGTTGTTCGTCCCGAATATTTTTCATTATTCCCATGTTTGTAGTGAAACGTAGAAACAAAACCACAAACGATGAGGTTTTCAAAAACATAAACCACGATGAATAACCACAGCATTTGCCTATAATTCGTTTTGAAGTGATCCACCCAAGTTGACAGGACAGGCATAATATCCAGCAATCTAACACGTTTTGTAGATTTGGTGACAGGCTCAATTTCAATGTTTTGTACTTACACTCTAATTCAACTCAGGAAGCTCTTCGCCAGTGTCCCCTTACGTGCAAGGGGTAGATGTTGCCAAACTCATAATAACGGTATTAGTTTGTTTAGGGAGGGGAGGAGGGGGAAAGTTAGCAGTACTTTTTCCAAATCAATTTAATATCTTCTTGTAAGCCCATGTTTCTCTTATCAGAGATTTAGGCGCTCTCCCCCTACAGGGAAGAATTTGAACCATACTAATTTAATTACACTTGTTTTCGTACAGATGCCACTTGAGTGGTCCGTGGTCAGCGTTCCGCCTCATACTGATATACTCTAGGAAACCAAGGTAGTACTAGGACGGGAAAATTCGGTAAATTTTGCTTAGAGGTCTTTTCATTCAGGCTTAAGGAACTTTTACGAGCCTGAAAATCTTCAGACTCTGGACCCACGGCTTAAAGTCCCTCCCGGAGGACTTGCTCCTTGGATTTTTCCACCCTAAAAAATCCATCGACCCCGGCCGGGTTTGAACCCGCGACCCTCGGGACCAGAGGCAAGGAGCATAACCACTAGTCCACCGCGAAAAAAACATAGTTTTTCTTTTACGGCATGCAAACTAGTTTTATAGTAAATATGAGAGTCGACACTTTCACACAGGTTAGTATAGATCCGCACGAGCTCAGTGACAAGTGGTAACTTTTTTTTTTAAAGAGGGAGTGGTTTGGACGGCTACAACTTACAACTATGTACCTGCTGTGTTGCATACTTCAGTTTTATATAAGAATATCTCCCAAGAAAATACTGTTAAAATGGCAACCCAGTTTCCTATTCCAAACATACAGTAATCTCCTGGGTTCACTCTGACTGTAGTCATTAAATTTTATTTGTGAATCATACAAGCATATTATAGAAATGCGACTATTATGATCATATTTGTTAGAAGGATGAGGACAGAGCATCATGTTAAATTACAAAGAGTTGTTTTTATGTCAAATACCTTCTCAGTAACTTCCATACAATTTATCTCATCCTCGAATTCTATACCTATACCATCCATTCCATATCATTTATGGACAGCTAGAAAGTAAATTCTTACAGCATATTTTTGATTTATTCTAACACTAGAAAGTGCTGCCAGCTGTTAAATTTCTCGAGTATTCTTAATCATCTACTCAGACTGTCGTCACCATCCATAAATATATTTCACATTTTTTTTACTCCCCCGTGAAGATAAGAGATAATGATCATTGATAAGATAGTAGATGACAGGTACGAGTGTTTTTATTCAGATGTTATAAACAAAATAGTCAAGTGATGTTTCATTTAACAGGACAATCATTTCGACATCGGTATAAAAAATGTAAGGTGTTCTTGATATCCACGATGCTAGCCATGAGTCACGCCAACATCTTCACAACAAACAACAGATGTAATCAAAATGACGTGTAACTATTATTTTCCCATTAATATTACTCTAAACGGATGATAAAATGCGAGATTTAAGTTATATACGTTAAAACAATTTTAATTAATGGTAAATGAGCTATTTTTGATAGCATCCGTTATGGTTAATTAACTATAACCTTCTAAGAGCGCATGACTCTATAAATATTTATGATTGATAATTATATGGTACAAAATATAACCAATATTTTGTTTTCACATATCCCACTGCATTTCTGTCTTAATCCCAACAAATATTTTTAACAATACTAGTCATATTGAAAAAACGGTCTCATTTTATTGTATGCCTAGTTGTTTTCATCGCATAATTTTTGTTATAATATTATTTTCCCATTAATATTACTCTAAACGGATGATAAAATGCGAGATGAGTTATATCCAGCTTTCAAATACGTTAAAATAATTTTAATTAATGGTGAATGAGCTATTTTTGATAGCATCCGTTATTGTTAATTAACTATAACTATAACCTAAGATTGATATTATATGGTATAATATAACCAATATTTTGTTTTCACATATCCCACTGCATTTCTGTCTTAGTCCCAACAAATATTTTTAACAATGCGTTAAGCGAGTCATATTTAGAAAATGGGTTCATTTTATTGTATGCCTAGTTGTTTTCATCAGATTATTTTTTTGTTCTAATATTTAAAAAAATAATTTCCAAAGCGCATATGGAAAGCGATTAAAAAACGGGAAGCGTTTTATAACTCGTTTAAGGAGAACGCGTTACATTATTTCGGACTTAAAACAATAAAAGAAGCCCTACAATTAGAAAGTTCTGAATAAGGATATTAAGAGAACTTGAACTGATGATGATACTACAAAAGAAACTACTTAGAAACTTCAGAATATTTAAACGAAGTTTATTTCCTGGAGCAACATTAATTTCCAATTTAACCAGAGAATGTAGTTTTATAAAATTGTAATTCAAATTAATGGGAGGCACCACATAGCATAGTCGGTTAAAGTAGTATGCTACAAGCCGGAAGGTCGAGAGTTCTAGTCCCGATAGGGTTCCGTTCTTTTAAATGGCCTAAACCTTCTGGCGGCACCATGGGCCTGGGGTCAATCCAGCCTCTAATTGAAACGAGTACCAGACGTATGTTTTGGGGGTAAAGACGGCCGCCAAGCAGGGCTGACATCTCGTGCCGATTACCCAGAAAGCTGAGCCACTTAAACTCCTGCTATCCCAAAGATCATCTAAGGCATGTAATGGATTATTTACTTAATGATGCTCTGTAACATCTTCGGAAATTCGCGTCACTATACAAATTTGAACATGAAAGGACCCACAAACTTTGCTGAGAGGCATCTTTTTGCACGCTTGAACTGATTTGTCGTAAATCTGCAGCACAGGAGCCATGATTTTAATTTCCACCCACAATCACATCTGCTAGGGATTTTTACGCCCTTGATATGAGTTTGAAACTATGAACTTCGAAACAAGAAGTGAGCAAAAGAAACTACTGGACCATCAGGACTGATTTAATTCAAATTTGCTGTTCAAATGTAATTAATTGAAGATTAAATTGAATATTGGCTATAATATCAAATTGGCGAAGTTTGGTGACAGAAAACTTGATTTAAAATAAGGCTTGTTAAGAAGTAGTCCTTGATCGTATAAGATAGTTCCGTTAATTCAGAATTTTTTCTGTTGTATAATTTATACAATCTAATAAATTCATTACTGTAATTTAGGATTGAAATAACGGTTTAACAGAACATGCCTCCGTTATTACACCTTGCGATATACTCTTATTGGTTAGTGTATTCTAGAATTCTCACATCAAGGTAATTGTAGCATTACAGATAAATATGAAATTAAATACACAATTTCAATGTCATATGTAAAATATAATGAAAGAAAGCAATATCCATGGTTCATAGCATAACACAACAATCCTGTTTAATCCCAAGCGGTCGGCAACCTACGGCTCTTTGAACATGCCTTTTTTGGCTCTCTCTCTATTTACAAACAGGAAATTTATATCTAAGATAGTCTGACTTATCTTGGCAAGAAATTTGTAGAAAGAGACAGCTGTGCTCACCTCTCTCGCTCGCACCAGTGTTGTCGGAGTTTCTTTACCGGATGTTAATAGGGTAAAGGGAGAAGACGAAAACTGACAACAGGGTTCTTTCTTTTGTAACTGGGCAAAAGCGGTCGATGATCTACCCTTATAGCTCATCTTCATCTCTCTCTCTCTCTCTCTCTCTCTGCCAAGTTAAGCCAGATATATTTTAATTTAGTGTTTCTCATGGTAGCTCTTCTTCAACCGGTGCTAGTGAACATCGTGCTACCATTTTTTCCCGGGAGTTCGCTCAATTGTTGAAATAAAATTACGTTTATCCATGTGGCTCTTGCCTAAATTAAGGTTGTCGCTCTCTGGTTTATATAAAACTAGGAAATATTCAGTGTGCGTTGCTATGCCTAAATAAATGAAATAATGAAGTGTATGGTTATGCTAGGACGAACCAAACCGTTTTTAATTTCGGATTTCAGGTAAACCTCTACTTCTAATTGTCGGATTTCGCTCATTTTTTGATCATACCTACATCGGTTTGTTTTAATAGGATATACTGAGTTTCGTTGTGAAACAGAGAATTGTGACCGCTAGAGCGATTTTAAAATTTTCACTTCAGGTGAACCCCTACACCTAATGGTTTTAGAGGATCCAATTGTGAATCTAAACCATCCAGGAACCTACTAAAAAAAATCGACATGGTAGTCAATTTCGGATTTGAGGCAAACCTCCACTTCTAATTGTCAGATTTCGCTAATTTTTCGATAATGCCTACATCGGTTTATTTTAATACGATATACTGAATTTCGTTGTGAAACATCTAAAAATGTGACCGCTAGAGCAGTTTTTAAATTTTCACTTCAGGTGAACTACACCTAATGGTTTAAGCGGGTCCAACTGTGAATCAAAACCATCGAGGGACCCAGTCACACACATACAAAAATTCATCAAAATCGGTCCAGTCGTTTAGAAGTTCAGTGACAAACATACAGAAGAATTACACATATGAAGGGCTTAGTGCAGTAACATGATAAGCCACATTATATTAAGAAATGTAATTTATTACAATTATAGCAAATGAATGTATTGAAAACCCCATACAAATCATTTGTTAAGTGCGCCAGTGATGAGCTAAAATATATATACGCACAATGTATTAACAACAATACTGCCCAATTAGTATTTATAATTTTTTGAAACATTAAAATCCTTACATATCAGAAAGAACATGTGGCCTATCATGTTATTGCCATAAGCCCTTCATATAGAAATAGTTAATAAAACTTTTAAAAGATATGTCAGATAACACACATTAATTAGGTCGTGGATACCCTAAAATCCGAAAGGGGAATTCTGGGCGCAAATTACCCTGTACTCTATAGAATTGAATGTTCCAACAGCACCTTCGTATCCAGTAGCCAAATGTTCAATACAGGAAGAAGTATAAGGTTTTGAAATTTGGTACTCTGAAACATATACGTTAATTCAAGCGATTGAAAGCATGTATCATAGGCCTAATACATGAATTCGAATAAAGATAATCAAATCAGCAAATCGGATAGACTAATAACCCAAGGTGTAAAACGAGGTTATCTACTTAAAGTTTGAAAACATGATCAATAAGATATTAAAACAATATTCGAAATATTGCTGAGACTAAAAATCTCGGATGAGTGCTCAAAATTTTAATACAGGATCTGTCGTGAAGAGACGGAATCAGGTCTCCCAAATTACAATAGAAAGTAACATTAAGAGGTTCTTCTTAATAATAATTACTTTGAGTTTTAACATCTTACTTAATAAATTGTTGTGATCTTGGAAATATGCCTGAATATTATCGGTATTATAATATATAGTTTTACAGCAATACACAAAATATAATGAAAACATGTCTAAAATAAATTATATGTTCTCAACAGATAAAATTGTAGCATTTTATTCAACATCTATCGTTAACAGTAAAGATTAGTGTCGCAATTCAAATCTGGACGTGAAATGCCGACAATTTATTTCTTCCATTTTTTTATTTTTCTTTTCCGGCTTTGTAGTTTTTATACGTTTCGTACTTTTACGATATGGGACCCGCGGCTTGAACTTTTAGCTCCGAAGGAACACATGCTCAGGAGTTTTACATCTCATTCACCCTAGCCGGGTTTGAATATAGGAACCATGGTAACTTCTAGTTCACCAGAACCGACCCCATTAATATACACGATGACATAAATTAAGAAGTGGAGTAAACTGAGGATGAGTAGCAACTTGACCGAGTAATAAATCGCTAAATATTCAAATTTTAGCATGACGTTTGCGATATTCTGTAAACAGCTTCTACAATTCAAAACCGTTACATGAACAAAATAGAAGCATCCTTCGACACTACTGTTAAGTGTACTGTATACCATGTAATCGCATGTTAGCTTTAGTGCCAAGTCTATAGCATGACCGTCTTTGGGATTTCCTTTATATCTCCCACTATCAGCTGGCGGCGGATCTGCGTCCGTTACCACTTCCTCTTGTAACTATGCGAACTGACAGATCTGGCCATTTTATCTCCATATAGAGTAAGCCATCAACTTCTACACTACCTTAAACTAAGAAATCCTTTTAAATTCATGTTAAAACTCTTTTCATTGTTGTAATTATTTTAATTAAATTCCTAAGTATGGGAAATATAGTATTCGGCCTAAATTTTAATTGACAGCAATATTGTTTTAATGCTAAAGAAAAAACTCTAAACGTAACGAAAAATCACTTAAATGTGTAAACAATATTCTCAATAGAAACTAAATATTTTCTATAATAGGTAAGGCATATTACCCGAGTTTTATTTTATATAAAATTCAAGAATTTCCTGTCAAAGGTAATAAAATCGTCGAATATTTTTAAATATAATATCAGCCTAAATGAATATTCTAGACAGAAATGCAAATATAAAATTCTAAGAGTTTGCAGACTTTATAATTATCTGAAACCTGAACTCTTACTACAGGCAGATTAAATAGGATAGTAGCTGCAGAAATGAAGTTAAATAAGACATTTAGCGGGTTATACGCTTTATGACCACATGCATAATGAAGATATCTGCAAGCTCTCAACACACCAGCAATAACTGAAACCATCAAAATATACCAAAATAATTGGCGTGAACACTTCCTTAGAATGCCAAACAATAGACTACCTCTGAAGCTATTAAACTACAGACCCACAGGACAAAGAGACCAGGAAGACCTAAGAAGCGATGGAAGGATCAATTTCTATCTTGAAGCGGAACATGCCAATGGCCTAATCCATGATTGTAATTCATGATAATTGGAATGGATATTACGGTTTTTATTTCTCTACAATAATGTGCATCACGTATAGAAACAGTGTCCTTTTTATATATAATTAAAGAATATGATTATTTTTGTTTCATCAATTTTCTTCCACGATGATGCACAGTCAATACTACTGGCATTACGGCCTTTTAAGTCTAGCCTTAGCCTACCTGATGGCAGCATCCCAATCATTCCGAACCAAATCCTAAATATTTTTATGATTGCCTTTGTAAGGTCAGGTCCAGCGCCGTAGCCGAGTAGTTAAGGCAGGAAGCCTTGGTGCAGAGCTACGGGACTTGCGCTGGTTCGAGTCTCCATGGATGAAGAAACTTTCTCATGGTATTTCGGCCAGTATGGGACCGGTGCCTACTCAGCATCGTGAGTCATTTGGGTAGCTACAATAAGTAGCGGCTCCAGGTTGAGAAAACCAGCTATAACGGCTCGACATGCTGACCACATGTCACACTTTAGCACTGGCCAGATGATCGTCTTCCTCTTTGATTGACACGTGAATGTGAAGCCAATAGCCGGCTGGTAGGCTAAGGGTCTTCTAGGCCTGTCGCGCCAGGAGTTTTATTTTGTAAGATCAGACTGGAAATCATCAAACTATATTGGTCTGGGTCTGCCGACATTCCTTTTATCACCAGGTTATCATCTAAGAGTTTACGGGGAATTCTGATATTATCCATTCGCAGAACATGGGCCAGGCATTCCAATATTCCAAGTTTGATATCACGATAGCAATAACAATGTCATGATTTTTGTACAACAGTTGTAATTCTGCATTTGTTCTGATTCACCATGTCCCCAGGTCATAAATGGGACCGTATATTTTCTTTAAAATTTTCCTTTCCCGGGCACTTCGCACTGCAATAACTCGTTCAGATAAGAGCCCAGGCCTCACTTCCATAAACAATAACAGGTTTAATTATAGTTTTATGAACTTTTATTTTCCTGTAGGTTTATATCGGTATTTAACCTTCATTAGTTTATCTAAGGCTCTGAAACAACTATTATTTTTTTCTTTAATCCCCACAATAATGTTATTTTTATTTGTAATTATATAGCTTACATAATTGATATAATAAGAACAGTTAAGTCTCGTAGACATGTTGCACGTATGGGGAATGGGAGATTGCATGGAAGCTTCTTGTAGGAAAGCCAGAGGGAAAACGCCCAGTTGGTAGACCAAGAATGGGGTGGGAGAATGACATTAACTATGATTTAAGGGAAGTAGATTATACAGGGAATGATTGGAAAGCATTAGCTCAGGATAGGGATGTATGGAGAGCTTATGTCCGTGCGGCCATGAACCTACGGGTTCGATAGTGCCAGTGAGTGAGTAAGTAAGTAAGAGCTTAGATAATTAAAAATTGACACCTCTTCATAAGGTACGTTACTTAGAATAATGGCATTTAAGACACCATCATTATTACTGATACATATATCCACTTTTAGTAAATGACGTACAGTACATTTGAAATCTAGTTATCATGGTCATTATTTAAGTCATCACTAACGACTTTCATAAAAGACTGTCAGCTTGTAAAAATAAAGAAACTTCAATGCGAATGACATTTTCCGTGTAAGACCTTGAAACAAAAAGGACATTGACACTCTTCGTATATCGTATTGTTTTTTATTACCTACTAGATAAATACAGCGTCTTACAAAACTTTCTTAAAAATCACTTCGTTATAGAAGTAGTATTTAACGATGCTCTTAACTCGGGCCATTTCCATCGAAATTATAAGCTGGGCGCGTAGGAAGCGAAATTTTTTGAGGTCTCGCAAGTTATTTTTTACGTTCCACAAATATATGGTACCGAATCTACGGCTTCAATTCCCTTCCAATGTCAGCCATATTTAGGATTTTTACGCCCTAATAAAAAAATCTTCCATCTCGGCCGAGAACCTGAGGGGAGCACGATACTCACTAGTAAAATAATGTTAACATATTTAAAATAAAATTAGAAAAGAACAAATACTCTCGTCTAAAATACAGTGAGTTCACTCGGGTGGTAGCGTTTATGACTCGCATTTGTGAGGTCCCAGGTTAAAATCTCGCAGGGTAACGCCAACGTAAGCTCTTTGATAGATGTCCCCTGTTTCACGCAATGGCTCAGTTCGATATTCATTACCAAGAAATATATCACAGGATGACAAACTTATAATTATTAAAAATTGAATTCAATATGGACATAATAAAAACGTAATTAATGGTAAAAATGTAATTTGGTATGTATGCAAAAACCAGGCTATCTATCCTAGATCTCAAAATAATTCCATGCGAATTAACACATAATAAGGCAAGTTTTCAAATTTATCATCATCATCCAGGGATTAAGCCTGTTGGCTCGTTCCGGTTTCATGAAAGCTAGAATTGTTCAGACCATCTTCTGTGTGGGCGTCCAACATTTCTCCTTCCTTGCGGTCTTTAATTTAGCAATAATTTTGGAAATCTTTCTTCTGGCATTCTGTCAATATGTTCTTTTCAGTCATTCCTATATTTATATTTATATTTTTCCTATATTTAATTATTCGTTCTGTAAGTTTAAACATATTCAGTTCCTTTCTTATATCTTCATTCATTTTCTTATCCAGCAGAGTATATCCTGCTATATTTCTTAAAAATCTCATATCAGCTGCTTCCAATCTTTGCTCTTGTATTTTAGTCAAATTTATTTTTTTTAATAAAGATATTGTCATTCGAAATTTGCACGAATGACCCAAAATCATGAGAAGCCGCTAATTAGCCGAGGGGTCATACACAGATGCCTTATTTCAGAACTGTCACGTAACCACATCAGTGTTCGCGTTCAAGAAGATATAACACATATGAACAGCATCAGTGGAGTCTTAAAGACATTAAAATCATTAAATATTAAGACTAAATATAAAAAATAAATGTTAAAATAGGTAGATGGGACAGTCCAGCACAGTATATGTATTCTATTTCTCTTTCATTGTACTTCTGGCTACTCCTATTCTAAGCTTATACCTGATTTTTTAATCAAATATTTCTTTGTTCTTAAAAGTTGTAGTCTCGAAGTAACGCCACTGCCTTGTACACAGAGGATCCCGATTCGATCCTCCAGGACATGTTTCCTGGATGATGGTTTTATCGAGGTTTTTCCTCATCTGTACAACTGACAGGAAACTTTAATGCCCAAAAGGTCCCCGAATATCAAATGGACATAATAAACATCATATTTGCCATGTTTAGTATGAACGTATTAGTGAATGATGTGTTTCATATTAATGCTCTGTTGTCTCGGAGGTGGCCCTAAATTAAGCTGATTGCTCATTCAAGGAGGTCCTCAATCTCCCAGTGTGGTCAAAAAGTGTATGATCCAAAGTTTAATATCCCTCTTCCAACGGGTAGTGCCACTTTAGGTCTCGTGCAACATGTAAAAGTACCCACAAGTTAGAGGTTAAACTACGATGGAGAAGAATATTTATCCTACAACCATTCTTAAACTGGTCCTTTGTTTTGCTTCATGCTGGAGAATACATTATATTATTTCCTCTGACTTTTTGGAATGATCATCAGAATAAAAAATCGTAAGCATGACTCTCTTTAGATGAGAAATACAACCGATTCCTTCGCGCACTCATTATTTGAACATTTATTCCTATATACTCGTAATTACTATTTGTTCTCTTCTTTAGTAGGCGACTACAACCTCATTGAAATTTTTGCCTCAACAATTTTCTCCACCTAGATCTATCCTGGATACAGACTGGTCAATTTCCAATCTTTTATAACATCATCCTGCCATCTGTTTTTTTTTTGGGCGTCCAGCTGTTGTGGTGCAGTCATTATTTTTCAGTAATCCCATATATGGTGAAATTAAATGTTTCTTACCTCTCCTCATATCATCAATCGCCAAAGAAGTACTGAAGATGAGACCGTTATGGTCTCGAAATCGCGATCTACTTAGAAGATTTATATGAGGAGAGGTAAGAAACATTTAATTTCACCATAAATTAAACCTCATAGTGATTAATTCCTATAAAAGTTAAATCCCATATATGTTGATGTAAAATAATATATATTTGTCTGGGAATTTAACGTCTATTTTTGTTAAGAGGCTTTTGCTTTTATATATATCCGAGTTAACTCCCCAACACATCTTTATGATATCCTGGGCCAATAGTTCCAATTTCTTTTTTTGAAAAAAAATCCAAGAATTTTTCTTATCCGAAAAATTGTAACGACCTTCGTCGAGATCGAACCAACAATTGTTCCGGGGTCATTAACGCAAACTGGTGGGTGGGCTTTCCGATTGAGGGTCTTTCCACTTTTTCAGCGGTTGCCCTTTTACCAGCCGGCTGCTGGCCCTTCACATCCACATGTGTCAATCACAGAGGTAGATGATCAACAGCCAGTGTAGGGGTGACATGTGGTTAGCATGTCGAGTCCCCCAGCCGTTATAGCTGGTTCCTCAACCTGGAGCCGCTACTTATTGTAGCTACCCAATTGCCTCACGATGCTGGGTGGGCACCGGTCCCATACTGGCCGAAATACTATGAGAAAATTTCTTCCCCCATGGAGACTCGAACCAGCGCAAGTCCCGTAGCTCTGCGCCAAGGCTTCCTACCTTAACCGCTCGGCTACGGCGCGGGACTGGTGGGCTTTCAAGTCATTTTAATCGTTGGAATTGCTTCTAAAGAAAATAACTTAAAATACGGGAGGTAGGTCGCATTTTATCAGATTGTATAATTATTATAATAGGATAGTAAAGCCAGATGTGGCTATTTTGCTACTTCATTAAAAGAATTTGTATTACAAAATAATTATAGAATGTATAAAAATGCCTAGATAAAGCAAGGTTAATTTAAAATATAAACTCTATAGAATATTTGAAAGCAGCAAACGTCACAATGAGAGAAACGTGTGACTCATAGTCATCCCATTTAAATTTATCACGCTACCTCAAAAGGTGAATCACTTTAGTAACTAATGGGAGAAATGTGATTTCATGCAATAGAATTCATTCTGACATTATTTTTACGGCTGGCATCTGTACAATTTATCTGAGTACCTTACAACATTTCTGTATTACCGATACACATAACTAAAAATTATTGCTCTTCTCTGCTTAGAAATATACACTCGCATTTATCGATATTTCTATTTTACGTAACTGCTAACATTTGAGTTAACGCCCATTAACGGGAAGTAAATGCCACAATTGTGTGCTCTATCAACTAATCGCCCCTCCCTGCGACGACGTCGCTTTTAGCGACATCGTTTGGCGTGGGACGGCGCTAGTGACTATTTTAGGAGGCTTGAGGTTAGTGGCGTCCCGTAGGTCGGTCGATCCTCCTATCGAGTTATACTTCTCGCTGCAGTGGCGTCCGAATATTGCCATTCTAAAAGAAATGTGGAAAATGATACTAAGCAAACGTGTAATTAATACATAACCGCGAATATTCGAACAAGGTCGTTAAATTCCACCCCTAACGCATCTTGTAATCACCAAAAAATATTCACACCAACTACAAGAAGCCCTACCGGGATCTAATGGGAACTTCGGAAAACATTAATAATTGTTTCGTTTTTGTTTTCAGCTTTATATTGTCGTTAACTATCAAATCTGGACTTATTGTCTCAAAATCTCAGAATAGTCTTTGTTATAAATTAGAATTAAATATTAAATGAGAACAGGTTTTAAAGAAAGATGTACATCGATTTTATTAATTTCGCTGATTTATATTTGAATAAATTGGAAAATATAAGCACGAATACCTTCAAATGTTCAAAATATTGGTTTAAATAATTAACTCTTGATAACTCTTTATGACGTGTCTAGTTTTACTAAATAAGTTGAAATAACCACTGACAACCTGGAAAAACCATTCAACAGAACTAAAATTAAATTAAATATTCATATGCAGCTTTCATTGAGTTCACAAGTTTTTTTTTTTTAATTTCATTTAAATAATTATGTACATTCTCTATTTAACAGCATTTCAAATTCATTTGGATAATCTAGTACCATCCAAATCCTACTCTCATCTTGTTTTTCTCACCTTCTTATCCCTTTTTTATACTGATACCAACTTTTGTACATACTATACAATTGAGACCAATTAACCAACATGCATGCATTTCAACAGATCTGAGACAAATTGTGATCATCTACGTGATGTAATAATTTTCATTCAATGACTTTTTATATGGTTAGCATAATTACCAGAATAACTGCGGCAGAAATGAAATTTATGAGACGTACTGCGGGCTATTCAAGAACAGGCCATAAAAGGAATTCTGAGATTCTCAAAGAATTACACACAGAATCAGTCATGGAATATGTACAAAAATACAGATTCTCAAAGAATTACACACACAATCAGTCATGGAATATGTACAAAAATACAGATTCTCAAAGAATTACACACAGAATCAGTCATGGAATATGTACAAAAATACAGATTCTCAAAGAATTACACACAGAATCAGTCATGGAATATGTACAAAAATACAGATTCTCAAAGAATTACACACAGAATCAGTCATGGAATATGTACAAAAATACAGATTCTCAAAGAATTACACACAGAATCAGTCATGGAATATGTCCAAAAATACAGAAACAACTGGAAATCTCACGTACGTAGAATGAGCAGAACAAGAATACCACATCAGATCTTAAATTACCAGCCACCAGGCAAGAGATCTTTGGGCAGACCCTTCAAACATTGGATTGAGACCGTAACAGACCACTAGGTATATCACATGAAAGGAGGAAGAGGAGGAAGAAGAAGAAGAAGAAGACCAGAGATCCCCAATGTATATGATTAGCATAATTACTACGGATACCAGGTTCTATTCCCACCTGTACCCTAAAAATTTTTGGTAGAATCTGGATTCGGATCCACTCAACCTCTCGAGGACAATTGAACAGCTACTTGTAGTGAGTAGTATTGAAATACAGTTAAGAAAACTTACCAAAGGTTGAAGGACTGTGTCACTTAGTGTATACCACCTACCAACTTTAACAATTGGTTCAGTTGGATATGGCTCCTCTGAGCTCCATATTATTTATCAAGCAACTGTAGGTTTAAATATAGAATTTGGATTTAAAAAAGCTAATAATTGTAGCATGAAATTAGAGAGAGGTAAATGTTCTACAAGTGTATGAACTGATAGAGGAAAATATTTTTAAAAATAACATGAAGTTATATAAGGATTAAACTTTACAAAGAAATAATAAAAAAAAGCATCATAATGAAGTCACTAAGTGGAGATAAGTGAATAATGGTACAGTTTTAATGGTGCAACAGACCTAGAAGGTCCTTGGTTTACCATCTGGCAGTTGGCCTCAACATCCATGTGTGTCAATTATAGCAGTCAGAATAGGAGATGAAATTAGTATGTTAGATCCCATGAGCATCCCCTCCCCCCAATCTGAAGCCGCTACTTATCAGAATTACCCAAATTCCTCAAGAAGCTGGGTGCCCATACATTGGCTAAAATTCCCTGTGAGAAAAATTCATCCCTCACGAAGACTTCAACCAGCACACATCCCCTAGCTATGTGACAAGAGAGGCCATGGTGTAATACTAAAAATGTATCACTCTTATAGAAAAAAAAAATGTTATGGTACCAATACTAATAAAATTCATTGTTAAAACAGTTGAGGTGGAGAGTCATAAAATAAAATAACTTAAAATATACCTTCTTAGGTAAGATCCGTCATCCTCAACTTATAAAATATGTATTCTTTTTGTCCAAAGGCCTTTCAGACAAAAATACATATTTTATAAGTTGAGGACGACGGATCTGACCTTTTTAACTTATTTTATGACAATGTTATGGCATAGAATGGGCTGTGAAAAAATATAATTATGCTTTCATTGAAGACTGTAAAATTAAATAACCACATATAGTTCCTTAAAACCTGTTCACTGTTATTTTAGAATGTTTTTAAAGAAAATTAAAGGTAAGTAATATCCAAGGTGGGTTTTTATGTTAGTTAAGTCTATCAACATATTATACAGAAAAATGTTACACTAATATTTGGTTTTATAATCAATATAATAAATAAAATTAAAAAACGTGATCATGTTAATAAAGTATGCAAATTGGTTATTATGATGAATCATCTATAGATTGTCTATATTAATTTTCCAGATAATATGACCATTTTTTCCCCTACAACTTCTGAATTGTGTTTCCCTCACTTTGTTTTCAGTTATTAGGTATATGACAAGATTATAACTGAACATAACCCCTTTATGAATGAAAGTAAATGCGCACAAATGTGCAAAGGATCGGTTATTTAGTCTGAGCAAAACTTATTGAAAGATAAATGTCTTTCTGTACACTTTTCAACATGATATTGTTGCACAGTTCGCATATGCATTCTTGGTTTGGCTCGTGTAATCTCTTCGTGCTGCAAACCTTGTGGTGAACGCTATGGATTGCACATCGTGTTAGGATGTGCCTAATCTCGTAATTTGGTCGTGTCCACTATCTCGTACACATAGCCTCTGTTGTGTAGAATTCGCTGCAGATATCATTCCACTTCTCCTGTAATCCTTGCAGTGTTGTCTCGTATGCGCAGGTGTTCTTCAATGAAGAAGGTCTCTCTCATTACGACGTACATCATTCTTGAACATGCCGTTTTTCCAACTCCCAGAACTCTCTTCATGAAACGCGCTTTTAGTGTTTCTATTGTGCCAAGTCTCTGTTTGTATATTTGTCCCATATTATATTAATTCCATAAGTTGCTATGGGACTGTCTTGAATAGCATCATTGCTGTTTCTGTTGATAATTGCTGGAGATGATTGATTCTGTATATTGCTCTAATTGCTGCTGTAACCTTTTGTTACACATGTATTCTGTAGGATTTTATCATTGTTTGGAGGGTGATGCCTAGGTAGGTGAACTGCAATACAACTTCTAGTGGCTCACCAAGGAGCATTAGCTCATCATTTTCAGTGAGTTTTCCTCCCTTTCTGAAGGTCATCTGCTTAGTTTTTTGATGGTTTATTTGCAGGCAGTTTTCATCTGCCCATTTTTCAAGTCTGTTTAATGTGCATTGTAGTTCCTCTTTGTTAGATGATCCAAATACCATGTCATCAGCGTACATTATGATCAATGTCACACTATCTTTGGTGATATTCACAATATCAGCTATCATTATGTTAAAGATCACTTTATACACTGGTGTCCAAAAGTTTAGGATAATTTGTAAAACGGAAAATCAAAATGCTTAAAGAGGAGCAAGGAGTAAAAATTATTTATCAAAACGTTTCTCAGTACATTTAGTTTAGTTTACATACTGAATTATAATCTCTCTTCAACAATGAAAAAATTAATAGCAATTATAAATGAAAATTGCATTGTTGCAGTTAAGCCCTGTTCCATAAATCTTCATTTTTAAAGAGAGTTATGATATAATCAGATGTAGTGTAAGAACAGATTGCAGTAAAATGGCACAAAGACAACATCTGGACCCTCTGCTTCGGGGTAGAATTATTGGGCGGCTAGAAACAGGACAGACACAAACTGAGGTCTCCATAGCACTTAATGTGCCACAAAATGTTATATCTAGGTTATGGCGACGGTTCCAAGAGACCGGAGACGTTAGGCGAAGACCAGTGGGAGGTCGTCCAAGAGTTACAAATCCTCAGCAGGATCGATATCTTGCGTTAACTGCAAGAAGAAACCGAACAATGTCTGCCAGACAACTGAGTTCAGAACTTGCGGCCGCCTCAGGTATCAGAGTATCCAGACAAACTGTCTATAGAAGACTCAGAGCTGCTGGTCTGTATGCTAGACGGCCTGTAGTGTGCGTCCCACTCACCCTTGATAACAAGAGAGCACGTTTACGGTGGAGTCAGGAACATCGCGACTGGACTCTAAATCAGTGGAGCAGCGTGCTATTTACAGACGAGTCCAGATTCAGCTTGAACTGTGATTCGCATCGCGTGACTATCTGGAGGGAGCAAGGAACTCGTTACAACCCCATGAACATCATGGAAAGACATCCATTTGGTGGCGGTGGTCTCCTGGTATGGGGAGGTATAATGATGAATGCACGCACAGAGCTTCACATCTTCGCAGGTGGCACTGTTAATGCTCAGCGGTATAGAGAAGAGATCCTGGAACCTCATGTAAGACTTTTCAGGGGAGCTGTGGGTCCAGAATTCATATTCATGGATGACAATGCCCGACCTCACAGGTCACAACTGGTGGATGAGTTTCTTCAGGAGGAAGATATCCAGCGTATGGAGTGGCCAGCGAGGTCTCCGGATATGAATCCTATAGAGCATGCATGGGATGCCTTAGGGAGACAAATTGCATCTCGTCAGCCTCCTCCGAGGACACTTCAAGACCTTCACATTGCTCTTCATGAGGAGTGGAATTTGCTGAGCATCGAACTCCTGAACAACCTCATCACTAGCATGCCACGTCGATGTGAGTCTTGTGTAGCTGTCAGGGATAATCACACCCCATACTAATCATTTGAACCATTGTTGTTCAACTTTTATGTTCGAATTCTGAAATGCAGTTTTCGTTTGTTGTGAAAATTACAAGTGAATGACGTATTCATGCCATTGTTTCTTTCGTGCCATGTTTCTAATTATCTGTGACATACCTTACCAAATTTTGTATTATTCTGACAAATGCTTTATAATAAGTCGGCAAATGAACTAATTATCCTTAACTTTTGGACACAAGTGTATTATGTATGATACAAGGATAAAAGACGAAGTGTTTTACTTGAGTTGGAATGTAAATAGAACATTATTTATTTTTAATTTATAAAGTAAGATGTGTAATATAAATATAATATTGCTAGATCCCACACAAAGTATTGAGACTTTTTTGTAAGTTATGTTATAAAAAAATTAGTTGACTGGATATAAAGACTCATTACATTAATATTATAACTATACTATAACTTTTAGAACCTAAAAATCCACTCCCTAGTTATAACATGAATCTAACATATCAGTTAAAGTACCGAAGCAGAATCTTGTCTTTTAGGAAATAACTCTCATGGAATATTCATGCTCAAAGAAGTCATTCTATTTTCATTTTGGCTAAATTTCAAGTTTGAAACTAGAATTTCATTAAGAACATTGTGATTCTTGAAAGTTAAAAACCAGTCATTTGAATATTTATGTTCTAGTAAGATAAAATTATATTTTTGTCAAATTTATAGTACTGTATTGATATGTTAACATTCTTGAAAAAATTAATATTCTCGTCCAATCCAATCTATAT
Organism: Diploptera punctata; assembly: GCA_030220185.1. NCBI lineage: Eukaryota > Metazoa > Arthropoda > Insecta > Blattodea > Blaberidae > Diploptera > Diploptera punctata. Next base: position 438,522 of record JASPKZ010009384.1, read on the forward strand.
TCCACAAATTTCTTATTTATTCTCCAGAACTCCATTAATCTAGTGAGAATTGTCTTCAATTCATTTACCTTCAATTTTGTCTGTAATTGTTTTAGTTAAATTTTCTTTACTCAACCTCTGAAAATGCCACGCCCATCTTAATCTATTTATTTTAATTATGTTAATTGTATCAGGTGTCTTGTGCATGTTATAAAGTTTGTTATTTTTATCCTCCAGGTTCTATTTTCAATAACTTGTCCATATGTCTTCCACAAGAAATTTCCAAAGAAACCTCATGAGAATGGTTAAGGGTTGTATTGAGGATACCCAATGTCTAATAAAGCTGCAGTCTGATATACTGTATCTGATTCACTAGATTGTCTTGGAGTAAGTGATGAGGGATGGAAATATCCAAACAAAAAATACTCAGATAAGACCCTATGCTGATGATATAAACATCATTGGTAGAAACATAAGAGATATTTTAAGATATTTTATGGCCTGGAAACATCTGCCAGTAAAATTGGTCTGTGAAAAAATTAAGGAAAAACTACATACATGTTAGCAAGTTAAAAACAAGAAAGTAAATGTTACACACAAAGATAAATACATTTAAGAAGATTTCTAGTTTTGTGTATCTAAGACCCCTAATTAGTGACTAATCATTTGTAAGCTCTTGTTTCTCTCAACAAGATTTAGGCGCTCTCCCCCTATAAGGAAGAAATTGAACCATACTAATATAGTTAAAACTTGTTTTCGTATAAATGTCATTGGAGTGGCCCATGGTCAGCATTCAGCCTCATACTGACATCTAGGAAACCAAGGTAGCACTAGTACGGGAAAATTAGTAAATTTTGCTTAGAGGCCTTTTTATTCAGGCTTAGGATCTTTTACGAGCCTGAAAATCTTCAGACTCGGGACTCATGGTAAAGTCCATCCCAGAGGACTTGCTCCTTGGATTTTTCCATCCTAAAAAATCCATCAACCCCAGCCGGGTTTGAACCTGTGACCCTCGGGACCAGAGACAAGAAGTGACTAATAATACGAGAAAAATTGACAGAAGAACATAAAATGCTAATCAAACATTTTAGATCAAAACTTCCAACAAGAAAACAAAATTTAATCAATATAAAAACTTATAAAATGAGCATTCATGTACGGTGATGAAATCTGGACTCTTAAGGAGTAATAATATATCAAGACTGAAGACATGAGATCAAAATACTCAAAGAAATGAATGGCCCTATAAGTAATCAGAAGGCCTAAGGCTAAAATTTGCATGTAATTAATACATATTCTTTCCCTTTGCTTATAGATAACCAAAAATAATGAATGTTCACAAATTCAATATGAAAATTTATCACATATTTGATCATTATTACATATTTTTACATTGTTATGTAAAACTATATTTTCTGCCTCTTAATTAAAAAGCAACACATTGCAGAAAAAATTTAAAACAGCATCTTGATAAAAAAATTTTACATTAGAAACTCACTGTACACTCAAACAGATTTTCCTCCGATTGAGGGTCTTTCCACTTTTCAGCGGTTGCCCTTTTACCAGCCGGCTGCTGGCCCTTAACATCCACATGTGTCAATCACAGAGGTAGATGATCAACAGCCAGTGTAGGGGTGACATGTGGTTAGCATGTCGAGTCCCCCAGCCGTTATAGCTGGTTCCTCAACCTGGAGCCGCTACTTATTGTAGCTACCCAATTGCCTCACGATGCTGGGTGGGCACCGGTCCCATACTGGCCGAAATACCATGAGAAAATTTCTTCCCCCATGGAGACTCGAACCAGCACAAGTCCCGTAGCTCTGCGCCAAGGCTTCCTACCTTAACCGCTCGGCTACGGCGCGGGACTACAGATTTTCCAAGAACCCAAAAACAGGTAAGAAACAACGAAGGAAAACTTCCATACAAAATCAGACTGTTTATGAATGAAATAGAAATGTGTAGAGGGCATGTCAAGGGTTAGTTGGTTAAGACAATATGATACGAATTGAGCGGTCCAAGGTTTGAGTCACAATGGGGCCCAGGATTTTTAAACTGACCTAAATCTTCTGTTGGAATCATGGTCCTGGTTTCAACTCAGCCTCAGCCTGAGTGATAATCTGTATTGGGCGAGTAAATGTGGTCATCATACAGGGTTGACATCTCAAGCCAATTGGCTAGAAAGTTGGGAGCCTTAATCTTCTATTATCAAAGGGACTCCAAAGCCTGTAGTGGAATTTCTTTATACTCAATAAATTGTTTGGGCCAGGAAAACTGAAAATAAACAATTGGTAAGGGAAAATGATCAATACAAACTCTGTAAAAAAAAATAATAGACTGTCAAAATTTGTATGCATATATTCAAAAAACAAGTCCACCGCTGCGGTCTCGGGGTAGCGTGCTGCCTTATCACGCAGAGGGCCCGGGTTCGATCCCCGGTCGGGACAGTTTTTCTTCACCTGTAAGACAAATGTCAGGAAAACTTTAAGGCCCAAACGGTCCCCGAAATCATATGGCCATTGCAATCATCATTCATATTCATCTTAGGTTAAGCTTAGGATTAAAGAACTCTCCTGGCACACCATTATCATCACCAATCATATCGGGGCAACATAACCCCGCCTTCCAGGCGCCCCAACCTCAGAAGTGGGTTACAAGTACATCATGCGAGGAGAGAAACCAGGAATGTCGAATGACAAACCTGGGGCATTTGAAAAAAAAAATTCAAGAAACAAAGTAATTTATTACAGTAATTATATTTTGATCATCTTCATTTACAGTATATTAAATCATTTCATGAAATTAACATTTTTCATTTGCTTGTAACCATCTTTCCTTTTCATATTAAACAGCAAGCTTTCAATATCAACAACGTTTAACTGCTTTTTCTCAGTATTGTGAGAGAGTATGAACCATTTTCTGGTTTCAAATCCTCTTAGCACTTCTGCAAAACTTAGCACTGGTTCATGCTTTAACTTCATTTTCATTACCATCACCTTCCATCATTTGTGGAATTTCCACTTTTCACTGCCTCACACATTTCATGCAGAGACAGCACACCACATGTTACAAGTTCCTGATCAACGGACACACAAGCGTTAAAATCAACATTAATGACGATTCTCCCAGTCAAGTCCAGTTTCCTCTACATTTTCACCAACTCTTTTAACTTCTGAAACATCTGATAATTCATTACTGCCCGCTTAGCCACATTTTGTGCAACAATTTTGAATTGTTGATTGCATAACTTGTTACCAAGATGGAAAAATGATTCGCTCTTTTTGACCTCAACCATTAAGGGGGTTGAAGTTTTCTCCACTTCTTTTATTATGCAAAAGTAAGAACTTGTTTAGCAGCCATGCCTTTCAAAATCCGATTAAGATTACAAAGAGTTATTTAAAAAATGAGGCAAAATAAAAATGGTTTGATGATGAGGAATGTGCTCGCATTATAAAGAAAAGAAAGCTAGTAGAAATCAATTGGTTGCATGATCCAAATGAAGTAAATTTAGAACAGTTGGGTAACATTGGACAGGAAATCATTATGTTTTTAAAAAGTAAAAAGAGACAACATTTCAAAGAAGGTTAATGATCTCAAAATGTTTGGTTCCAGGAACATATTGAATATATATATATATATATATATATATATATATATATAAACATTACTTTAATCAGCTATTAAATAATCATGCAGAATAGGATATTGAAGAAGATGGTTTACACACAGCAGAAATGATAAAATGAAAAAATTTGATGGAAAAGATACACCAGTTTCTTAGGAAAATAGGGTCTTCAAAATAAATCTTTATTATCATACCAATCTATAAGAAAGATAAATCTAACTTCAATAACTGCAAAGACATTTCATTACTTTCAACTTTGTACAATGTTCTAAAAATATATAAGTATCCACACTTCCTACCTATATTTACAATGTAATAGATGTGGATTTAAATATTTTTAGTATAAGACATTCTAGAAAAGAAATGGGAATATGACATTGTGCATCAACTATATGTAGACTTCAAAAAGGCATGTAATTCACACAAGAGGGAAAAGTTGTAATTCAGAAATTCCTAAAAAGTTCATTAAACTTATTTGAATATGTCTAAATGGCACAAAGAGTGGGGTATGGGTGGTAATAAAACACTTTTCCGATTTTTTTTAAAATTCACATTGGGTTAAAGCAAGAAGTTGCACCATGAGAAAGTTCATGGTGTGGCCACTAATGGGAGTAACAGACGAATAGGCATTATTGCATTTAGACCATCTTCTAAAATTGGTATGATATTAGATCCCACAATTCGTTTTGAGACTCATAGTGGCCAACCTGAGTAAGTTGACTCTGAAAAGAAAGCCATATACCAGCCAACAATTTACTATTACAAAGATAAATACCAACTAGATAGTATAACTGTCAAAGGATTGATGATCGGGGCAAGAGGAACTATCCCAGGATTTTTAGCCAAATTTTGGAATTCCTTAGATTTGGACAGGGTGTATCTTTCTAGAATTGCCATCGCTGCCATTAGAAGATCAATTTCAATTTTAAGAAACCATATTTACAAAATTACTACTTTATACTATGTATACTTCATCATCATCATAGTACATTCACGAATTTAGGCCATTTGTTGACCTGTTTCGGCCTCAAGGGAAACACCATCCAGAAGTCTTTTGAGTGGACGTCCTGGTCTTCTTCTTCCTGCAGGTTGATATCTTAACATTTGTTTGGGTATTCTGTGATCTTCCATTCGATGAACATGTTGCATCCATCTTGACTTATAATCAGAAATTTTGTTTTCTAAAGATTCCATGTGTAATTCTTCTAAGATGTCTTCATTTTTTTTTTTTGTGATCTAGTAGTGTGTATCCTGCAGTCGTCTGAAGATATCTCATTTCAGCAGATCTAAGTCTCTGTATTTCCTTCTGTTTCAACGTCCATACTTCGCTACCATACAAAAGAGTTGGAAGAGCCAGTGTTTTATACACTTTCAGTCTTGAATGCTTTTGGACTAACTGTGGCTTGAAGATAGAATTTATTAACCCTAAAATTCTTAAAAATGTAGATATTTTTGCATTTACATCCTTTTCTTCTTCATATGAGATATTGCATCCTAGATATGTAAAATTATTCACAATATTAGGCAATAGTAAGGAAATATATTCACATCTATTGAATAACATTAAAAAAAACTGGGGTTGCAAATAAATATAAATAAAACTAAATATGTGGTCACACACAGAGAAATACATTATACTGAAAATGGACAGTTAATGACAATTTAGGGAAATTTTGAAGTGATGAATTCAAATACCCAGGAACAATAATTACGAGCAGGAATGAAGTGCAAAAATGAATCAGGCTATATTTTAGAAACACATGCTATTATGCATTACATCGACCCCGACCAGGTTTGCACCTGTAGCCTTTTAAAAATTTATGGCGCAGCTCTTGATGATGGACAGTTAAAGTTTTGAAGAGTGATTCACACCAGTAAATTGTTACGTGTGCTGACACCTTTAAGTTCAAATCAGGTGGCGTAAGTTTTTATTTATGCATATTTGCATCGTTCGCTTTGATCATATGTTTTATATACTTCACATGTGCTCCCTGTCAATGTGACAGTAATTGTGGTGCGAATGGCAGGATACAATATGTTTATGTTGGGATCACTCTAAGAGCAGATAAGGTATAGTAATCAGCACGTTCTTTCTTTGCCTTTAAAAATATCCCACATTTTATTAAGTTATATTGGCGACATCAAGTTAATTCAGGTTAGATTAGATATGATATTAAGAGGTTGACTCAGTCACTTGGAAAAGAGTATCGATGAGATATTACCATATCTAGATTATAAAATCTGGCATGCTGTTATTCCTATCATAAGTAGAGACCGGATGTTAGGGAAAATGCCTAATTTATTATAGATATTGTAAAAGTTACTTCATATAAGTTCATACCGGCGACCCTAGAGTTGTTTTCCATGAAGTTCATTTTGCTTATAAATGCCTATTTGTCATTTTTCTCCAAATTAACTTAGTATTTCAATTAAATTAATTGAAATGGACAAACTTCCCCCTCAATGCACTCCCGTTAGGCGAAATAACAAGTACCGGTTATTGTATTTTCCCTAAGCTATGTCCCATTGTACTATACTCTGCTCTAAGGCTTCGAGGAAGTTGTATAGTACAGCTTTGCTTCTTTTCAATACAAAGATTGCTGAGTGACAAAAAGGGTAGATGGCTCAAGCTTTCGGCTTTCGTTGTCTGTCTCACACCTGGTGCTGAAACCTTTAAGTGAGTGGCAATATTATTTTTGATGTTGGTAACACTGAATTCAGTCTGTAGTCCTCGTTCAGAGACAGGTGCTTCAAAGACAAAGTGGTGCGACAAGTTTATGTGGCTTATTTTTTTACCTTTAGAACAGTTGTTTTACGATGCCTAAATAATGGGCAACAGTAAAAGACAAACTGACCAATTTCGTGAAAGAGTTTGGTGCGGAAATATTTTCAAGAGACGAGTCAATATTGTTTTGCGAAGTGTGTAAAATTTCAATGAATTGCGTGAAGATATGCCATGTTTTGCAGCATGTACACACTGCAAAACATAATTATGCTCTTTGTAAAAAGGTTCCAAAATTATCTCTGATATCTTCATATGCTATTGATAGCATGTTATATTCTTTACGTTACTTACTTACTGGCACTATCAAACCTGTAGGTTCATGGCCGCACGGACATACGCTCTCCATACATCCCTATCCTGAGCTAATGCTTTCCAATCATTCCTTGTATAATCTACTTCCCTCAAATCATAGATTTTACGTTAGGCTGTAAAAATGTATGTTGTAGTCTATTTTTTTGTAAGATCCTATTTTGAATTTTTAGTGCCTATAGTAACGATTTTTAGTGCCTTTTTGCCTACCTATTTTAAATGTTTTAAGTGCCTAACATCCGGACTCTAATCATAAGTATTCTCATTTAATTTATGAATAGCAACATTTGCTGTGTCCTTATCTGCTCTTAGAGTGATCCTAATATAAACAAATGCCAATTTATCTTTCTGCCATTTGCACCACAATTATTGTCACATTGACAGGGAGCAAGTATGAAGTACACAAGACATGTGATCATTGAATGGGGTAGATTACAAGAAAGCTGGTGAGATTTTTCACTGAGCTTATGAAATATGTTTAAAATAACTAGTCATGGTTTGCCAGACTTATGTTTTAAAAATTTAGATGGTGACACAACAACAGAGGACTCAACAATTTCAAGCATTTTGCTGAATAAGAATTGATTGAAGCATGACTCAAATGCATCATTCGTATGTAGTAAACTGTTTTAAGTTGTAATTATTGATGAGGTGTATTTTTAGGATATTTGCTATGTTTTAAATACCATTATTTTTATTCACGAAGAATAACAAGTATATTCTGAGGACATATTTTTAATTTAATGAAGGGAATTCCTTTTTGCGTACTTATTGCTTCTACATCGTACGTCGGTGTCCATAATCAATGAAAAGCAAGCAGGTCACATGGTTTTGTTTTCATGAGGATCACTTTAGAGCAGGTAGCCTTCACTGACAAAACAGAGTTTATGGAATAAGTTACTGTATAGACTTGGCAGTGTTACTGAAACAAACTGGTGTCTTACTTTCATGCAAAATGCTCTCATATCTTATTTAATCAAACTTACAGCCAACTTGATGAAATTATTGTAAACACTGATAAATACAAAGCACTTTAAATATGTTAGTGTCAATACATCAGATTTAAATGGGGGCACGCCGTAGCGTAGTGGTTAAGGCACTGAGCTACAAGCCGGAGGGTCGAGGGTTCAAGTCCCGTTAGGGTCAGGATTTTTAAACTGACCCAAACACTCTGGCGGCACTATGGCCCTGAGGTCGACTCAGCCTCTAATGGAAATGAGTACCAGATGCTTGTTCTGGGGGTAAAGACGGCCGTCACGCAGGGCTGACAACCCGGCTGACATAAAGTGCCGATTGTCCAGAAAAAGTGGGAGCCTTAACCTCCTACTACCCCAAGGGCCTCCGGGCCTGTTGTGGGATCACTTTACTTTTTACATCAGATTTAAACAATTATTCAACTAAACATTTCAAGGTTTGGCGTACTATATTAATCATGGAAGTAACTGATAACTTACTAACTGAAATGGAAGGAGCAGAATAATAGCTTAATTCATCATTTCCCAATCTGTGGTTCTCGAACTCCCAGGGGGGTTAGCAAAATATTTCAAGGGGTTCGCCAAAACTTTTCTGTGATGGCAGATTTCGAAGTTACGTCTATTATTGTTTCCTTCATTTCAGCAGCAGCATAATAATAATAATAATAACAGTCCACCGCTGTGGTCACGAGGTAGTGTGCTGCCTTGTCATGCAGCGGGCCCGGGTTCGGTCCCCGGTCGGGACAGTTTTTCTGGGTGAGGTTTTTCCTCACCTCTAAGACAAATGTCAGAAAAACTTTAAGACCCAAATGGTCCCCAAAATCATATGGCCATCGCAATCATCATCATTCATATTCATCTTAGATTAAGGTTAGGATTAGGGACTCTCCTGGCACACCACTATCATCATCATCACCCGTCGTCATATCATTGGGGCAACGTAACCCTGCCTTTCAGGCACACCAACCTCAGAAGTGGGTTACAAGTACGCCATGCCAGGAGAGAACACCAGGAATGCCAAAAGACAACCTGGGGCATTTGAAAAAATAATAATAATAATAATTAATATTATTTCATAAATTAAATTAACCCTACAATGTCCCATGTTGCATATGTGTAACATCGGGAATTTATCACATTATTTCCACAATAAATTAATATTTACCGCAAATGCCTAATTTGCAGTTATGTAAAAAACGTAAGGAATCCATTTGATTTCACCACAACTAGGCCTACATGTTGTGTAACTTTTAAGCTGTAACTAGAGTAACTTCTGGTTTTAACCGTTAAGTTAGTTCAAGATTATTAAACCTTTTGCTTGGAATTAAATTTTATGCATGTCTACTGTATGTAGGTTTAAAAATCAGTAGTTCACCCAACTCTGATCGTTGTGGAAGGGGTTCGTGAGTCAAAAAAGGTTGGGAACCGCTGGCTTAATATATCCATGTTTTGAGCTCTGTTTTTAAGAGGCATGGGAAGATTGATATTCACTGAAATGTCACAAATGATTGGCAAATAAAACACATTATTACTAAGTGGCATTGCAGAGAAAGCTCGATTGAGCTCTAATAAGAGGTGCAAATATGTAGAACCAAATTTTGCATTAACACAATTTATGACTGGACACGGTAAATTTGGACATTATTTGGAACAATTTAAAATAGGTACAGATACCTGTATTTGCAACAACTCCAGCCAGACTCTCACATCTGTTATTTGAGTGTCCAGCATTTTATTCCAAAATACATGAATTTATTAAAAAATTAGGTTATTGCCATAATAGATTTCAACTGCTTTTGTCAAATATTTTATGTAAGTGTTGCTATAGAAAGCTGTGTGACCTTATCCATCATATTTTTAAGAGACTTAGTTTTTTCTTAGGTTTGTTAATTAATTTATTTGTTCATATTATGTTATTACTTAATGCTAGAAACTAACCATACTCTAAATTGCTGTAAATAATTAATTGTATTGTAACTAAAACCCTAACATACCGGATGGTGAAATAGGGTTCATATTATTGGAGATTCGATAAAAAAAAAGAGGTACAGAAAGATTGGTAATCATTCCAATATCACAAATTATTGACAAATAAAGCATACTATTACTAGATGACACTGCAACAGAAGTTCGACATAACAGTGATCGGGGGGATATACTTCACCACATCATTATAGTGTAATCTTGGTATATCAGAATTTCACTACAGAGTGTCAGAATATCAAAGTGCAGGTGGCATAAGGAGTAAAGCAGTACATATAACATATGTAATTTAAAATACACTAGGTCTACTGTACAAAATTTATTCTGTCAATTTAAAAACACAGAACACTATTTACCACTTAATTTTTCATAGCTATAATAGCTTTCATTTTGAACATCTTAAGAAAGTCTATTTTTTTGGGTGGTTAAAGCACTGTTTCTTTTCTGTAATTACACTACAGAAATAAATACATTTAATTAATTATCCAATGACAGAGATTGATGGTATTTTCTCTCAAAATCCCCAGCAGAGTTAAAGTAACAATGTACTTTAATTTCTAAAAAAACTAGAAAATGTAATTGATAAAATAAGTAGGAATAAACTACAGATTATGAAGCAGGTGTACCTCATCATTTAACAATGGCAATAAGAAGTTCATACACAGAAAACAGGATATTGATAAAAACTGTAATGAAAATATAAAAGATATAAGAGCAACCTTTAATAGAAGATTAAGACAGGGATACCTGCTTTAAGTTTTTCCTTTTTAACTTATATACATTGACCATGCTATACATAATTGGCAGGCAAATTTAGATTCACATTTTAAAATAAGGAATACACTATGTTTTGCAGATGACCAGGTTCTTATATCTAGTTCAGAAGATAATTTATAGAAAGTCACATTGGAAGTAATATTTTTAAAAAATTATCTTAATATAGTCTAACAATTAAAAAAAAGTAAGATTTAGCTACCTTACTTACTCACTGGCACTAACAAACCCATAGGTTCATGGCCGCGCAGACATAAGCTCTTCATACATCCCTATCCTGAGCTAATGCTTTCCAATCATTTCCTGTATAATCTACTTCCCTCAAATCATAGTTAATGTTATTCTCCCATCTCATTCTTGGTCTACCAACTGGGCATTTTCCCTCTGGCTTTCCTACAAGAAGCTTCCATGCAAGTCTTTCATTCCCCATACGTGCAACATGTCCTGCCCATCACAGTCTACGAGACTTAACTGCTATTATTATATCTGGCTTCCTATAAATGCCATGTAGTTCATTGTTATGTAGTTTTCTCCATTTACATTTATCTGTCTGTTCATCTCTCTTTGGTCCAAACATTTTGCTAAGTACTTTATTCTTAAATACTTGTAATCTCCTTTCCTCCCTTAAAGTAAGAGTCCATGTTTCGCACCCATATAACTAGTAGAATAATAGTTTTAAATAGACACCTTAAAAGGCAAAATTATTTTTGATGAGAAACCTATTGAAAAAGTTAATATCCCTTAACTATCTGTGATATCTCCTATTAAGAAAGATTTTTCAACAAACTTAATTGTTATGATGATCTTGACGTGAATACAAACTTAATTGTTTCTGACTACATTTAGTGGGGTGAAGTTTCCATTCCTGATCAAATCATAGATACTTTTTCTTAAAGGGAATTATGTGGTCTCACATGGTTTAGGTTTAAGGATTCTCTTGGCACTTCATTGTCATTTATCATCTATCATATGGGGATTAACTTAACTCTGCCTAAGTAATAAGACGTACAGTGCATCTGCACCAACATTGACATGTGCATCTGGTGTGACAACTCCCGGTCATGCATGCTGTAAGTGTTCAGACGAATTTGAATACAAAGATAAATAACAGTACCCTATTCTTTATTCACCCTTATCACAGATGATGCTATAAGTTCTGGCCACATTGTCTCATATAAATACATATGTTCTTATAAAATATCTTCCACACCAATCAGTTCTACACTAATTGACTAAAATTGTATTCCTCTTAAAGAAGAGAGGTGGTCGATGGCTTTTCTTGCTATTCACAGAACCTGTGTTAAACCCATTCACTAAGTTTGATAGACACAGGAGTGTCCTATCAGAAAATTTATGTCTAAATTTACAAAATTTATGCCTAAATGTGTCTAGTTTTTCAACTTACTTACTTACTTACTCACTGACACTATCGAACCCGTAGGTTCATGGCCGCGCAGACATAAGTTTTCGACACAAATTCTTATTTCTTAATTTTTTTTAAATGTATTCCCATTACACGAGTGAGTACACAACCATACCGTTGTATGAACACACATAAAATCAATAATACATGCATTCACTCCAAGGTCTAGTCTTAAACTGAGTCAGTCAGTCTGTTGCTGATAAATCACACTAGAGTAGGCCTGAAATTCATAATATCTGCCGAACGCTCACAGCATATATTATCAGTAGTCGCACCAGACACCAATTGTAACTTATGGCTGTGAAACATGTGTACTGAAGGAGTGTGATAAACAAAAACTACTAATCTTTGAAAGGAAGATATTTTACAGAGAATTTTTGGACCAATTAGAGAAAGCGATGGCACATGGCGTATATGAATGAACTCTGAATTAAATAATCTAATACGAAATAAAAATATAATAAACCACATTAAAGCTCAAAGACTGCGCTGGTTTGGACATATACATACAATGCAGGAAGACAAGCTTGTAAGAAGAATATACAAATGGAAACCAATATGAACCAGAACAGCTGGATGCCCAAAAAAACACATGGCAGGATGATGTTATAAAAGATATATTAGAAATGAAAATTGGAAATTGGCCAGTCAGTATCCCGGATAGATCTAGGTGGAAAAAAATTGTTGAGGCCAAAACTTCAATGAAGTTATAGTCGCCTACTAAAGAAGAAGTTGCACCAGATCCACAAATCGGCAGGTAATGTATGTCCCTTCTATGCCACGATAATGCAACAGCCCATACTGTTAATAAGTCCATATATTTGACCAAAAACTTACAACCAAGGGTCTATGGTCTCATCGATTCCCAGATTTAACTTCTTATGATTTTTATTTATGGGGAACATTGAAAAATAAAGCATATGTCACTAATTCTCACATGTTTGACGAACTTAAAAATTTTGAACAAGGTAGAAACACTGCAGAACTGGTTCATATGAATCATAATTTCATAAAAAAAGTGTGATATGTTTGAGACAAGATGACAAGCACTTTCAATATCTTCTATGATAAGGGTAAGTAACGAATAGTTATTTAATATCTTGTATTCAATTTCAACCTAGCGCTCGTGGGATGTGTGACCTGGAATTGTCTCACCAGATCCACATAGCGGCAAGTAACGTCCCATCAATGTAAGTGCAGATGCACTGTATGTCATATGCACTAAAACTTAAGATTGCAACAGTTTGCTTTAATAAATTGAAAGTGATACAAAAGTTTTATTAATACAGTATAAAATACTTCAATTTTTTTTGTAAGATCTAAGAATATTACCTTGAAATTACTTCTGAATCAGGAAATAAATTACATTCCATTAATTTACATGAACATACTTAAACTGATTTGCAATCTTAAATTCTAGTGCATAAAAATCCTGAGGATTCTAGCAGACAGTATGGAACTGTAATACGGACAAATTATCAATACTTGTTTGTTGCACTACATATTTTTTCCGTTTTTTAAAAACATTTTGTAGTATTTTAAACATTTCACGATGATTCTTTAAATATATTTCATAATTATTAAATATTTATCTATGTATGCAAATTGTGGTATTTATCTCTCAGTGATATTTTTAAGTTCTACAGAATTGTTGTGCTCATGCTTAATGTAACTGCCACCAGATGGCAGGACATATCTGTGAAATTGGCGAGACCAACATTCACAATTAATTCCAAAACACATTTAAGAAATTCACTTCATTTTGTTACATTCTGATGGGACAACTTAGTGTACACCAGATTAGTTTATACTTAAGTATGTAATTTATTTTGTTTGGGAATTTATTGCAAAGGTTGGTCATACCAATTTCACAGATATTTTCTACCATTTGGTAGAAGTAACATTAAGCATTCGTGCATGCGCACTGCAATTCTGTAGAACTTACAAAAATTAATTTAAAAAGTAAACAGCAAAGTCTTAAGTTTTTCCGATGGCACTAATAAAATTAAAATATGTTCTGCAGATTAACACAATCACTAATAGCAGGATGTTACCGGTACCATTAATTTTTGTAGCAATGGCAACCTGAAGAAGTTGATCATATTGGCTGCTCTTTGCAATAGTCCTCACTATGCTACAGCATACAACATTTAGGGATTCTATGCCAAGTTTCTGCCTACATATTGAAATAAACGAAAAAACAGGCTACAAATTATAACTGCCGTACCGGTACATGAATAATAACCCAACAAAAATAGACGATTTTTTCATAAAAAAAATGCCACAAAATTGAATGAAAAGTTGAGATAATTTAACATAAAATCACACAATAGAAAACATGCATTATCATTGTAAAACAATGGTAAAGAGAAAATTTTTTGCCTGAACCGGGAATCGAACCCCGAAACTTTAGCTTTCCGTGCTAATGCTCTGTCCACTGAGCTAATCCAGGCTTCATTCCCATCCAAGCAGAAATCCTTTCTTTACCTTACTCTACTGGTCCCACATTCAATTGCAATGAATCATTCACAAATACACAATGAATGGCTTCTACCTGAAGAAGACATGAAGGGACTCCACACAGCTATAGCATTATAATGGAAAGCTAAACGTTCGGGGGTTGATTCCCGGTTCAGGCAAAAATTTTTCTCTTTACCATTGATTTACAATAATTTAATTGTGTTCATTAATTTACTTATTTCTATCATAGTAATAGCTTTAGCTTCTCAATATTAATTTAATTCACAGTGGAAAACATGCATTAGCAGTATTGTTGCACTACATACTTTTTTTTTTTTTTCCATTTCTACTAACACTTCCTATTATTTTAAATATGTTGCAACTATTTTTAAAACATTTACAGTTCTTAGGTAAAGTTTCCATTAAACACAGTGACACCAAGTACATGTGCCACCAAACGTAAAGTGGTTTACACTATGGAATCACACGATGCAGCCAACATATACACAATATTTAACGATCCTAAAAGCTAACCTAATTCAATTTAAGTACTCTAACCTGTGAAAGACCAATCTAAAAGCTAACCTAATACAATTTAAGCACTCTAACTGTGAAAGAATGTAGCAGCCAAAAATAAGTAGTAAGTTCTGAAATTCTGAAGCACCTACTCTAGGCTGGCTACACGGAATATGTGGTGCTGTATAGAATATCCGTTAAAATCAATACGACTGCCATGTCATTCTTATGCCACTGGTGCACTAAACACTTTTCAACCATTTATAATAATGTTTGGTACTATTTAAACATTTCTTACGATTTTTAAATATTTATAAATTACACAAATATTGTGCATTGAGTTCAACAAATGTGGAAATGCTTCATGTAACATCCGCTAGGTGGCTCTCAAATTGGAGTTACCAACATTTGAAAATAATTCCAAACTATATTTCAAGAAATTAACTTATTTTGTTAGATTCCAATGGAACAAGTTAGTGTATGTAAAATTAGTTCATTAAATAATATGCATGTAAATTTTTTTGTTAGGTTAGGAAATGGGAAGTTAGTTTACGTCCATTTTTTTTTAGCATTTGGAAATTTATTCCAAAAGTTGGTAATGCCAACTTCAGAGCCAGCTACATTAACCATTACAGCAACTCCCACAGCTTGCACATGTGCACTGCAATTCTGTAGAACTTAGAAGAATTCATGTGCAACGATTTTTCCACCTTATCCATTTGAAAAGAAAATTCTGTTGGTGTATGCACCTGGTGTCAGCCTGGGACTTAGAAAAAATTCTCGGATATGCTTTCCTTTTTTTCTCCTGGCGCGACAGGCCTACAAGGCCCTTAGCCTACCAGCCGGCTGCTGGCCTCACATCCACATGTGTCAATCACAGAGGTAGATGATCAACAGCCAGTGTAGGGGTGACATGTGGTCAGCATGTCGAGTCCCCCAGCCGTTATAGCTGGTTTCCTCAACCTGGAGCCGCTACTTATTGTAGCTACCCAGTTGCCTCACGATGCTGGGTGGGCACCGGTCCCATACTGGCCGAAATACCATGAGAAAATTTCTTCCCCCGTGGAGACTCGAACCAGCGCAAGTCCCGTAGCTCTGCGCCAAGGCTTCCTACCTTAACCGCTCGGCTACGGCGCGGGACATGCTTTCCTTTAGGTCGGTAGAAAATTTTTCTAAGTTCTATAGAATCGCAGTGCGCATGCGCTAGTGCTCCAATTATCCCAGGTAGATAAATGCAACCTCCAGCAGTTGGCAGTATATATATGTGAAATCAGTATGACCAACATTGACACAAAATTGACACAAAATTCCCAGAACTTGTCTAAAAATGTATAATTTATTTTACGTATCAAATCACTTTTAAAAAGCAAGGAACCTAAAAGCTAACCAAACCTAAATCAATTACTGTAACACAAATCAATTACTCTAACGTAGGTGAAATCCAGGGAACGTGGAATCACATTTAAAAAGCAAGTTCGGGTTGTTGATGGTGGCAACGCTGGAACAACATAGGAAGTGGAGGGAAAATAACAAAGAGAAGGAAGTAAGCAATGTAGCACGACCGTGTTTTACGCAAATATATAAATATGAAAAAAAAACTCGTTGCAACATTGGAAGATGTTTAAAATGTGTTAAAAAGTGTTGCAAAATGTTTTGAAAGTGTTTAAGAGTGTTTAGTGCATCAATGGAATAAGATAAAAAATTGAAAAATTTTTCGGACCTAAAGGAAAGCACAGCCAAATTCTCACTGGGCTTAATGGAAACTTCAGCCCAATTCTTAAACACCTATGTGTGGAAAACGTGTTAATTATCTCCCAATGATTATTTCTAGGTTCTACAGAATCACAGCGTGCATGCGCAATGATTTCCTGATGGATGCACAATCTGTGGAATCTGTATGACTAACCCTTGCAACGATTTCCCAAACATATTTTAAGAAATTTACGTTCACTAACGTCATTTTATTAGGTATGATGGGACAAGTTAGTGTACACCGGATTGGTTTATAGTTTATTGAATAACGTGTTAATTTATTTCATTAGGTTATGAAGAGGCAAATTAATGTACATCCATTTCTTAAAAGAGGCAAGTTATGTTAAAAAGTTTGGGGATTAAATATGAAGGTTGGTCATACCAATTCACCGATGTGTTTCAATCTGCCGAAAATTTAATAAGCATATGCACACTGCTATTCTATTGAACCTAGATACTTCTTGCATAATGTACTATATGTCCTTTTAAGTTCAAGTTTTACACAATGAAATGACTCATAACTGCAACTATCACTCATCAAAATAAATATAACAGTTGGTGACATTAAAGTCCTTGAATAGTTACATCTAACCTTTTTCTTGTAAGAGAGTTTTTTTTTTTTTAGTTAGGGGACCCACAGGATTTTAGAAAAAATGGTGTATACATTTTTTTTTTAAATGTATAGGGGATAAATGCAGCACAGATTATTGCACGACAGGGGTCCAATAATATCCACACACAGTTGAATGTTGGATTTTATTAATTTGATCAAAATTTCGATGTCAAATTGCAAATGCCACTGATTAAGTTGTCGTACATCACACTGTGTAATATTTACTTGCATAAATGTTAACAAGAACAATGAAAAGATGCACGATTTGTGAAAACTGTGTTTCGGAATGATTTAACACGGGAATTTTCCAGTCTACGTGCAATGTCATCGCATGTTTTCTCATTTACGGTCTCTTATCATGGTCTTTGAGGTTAAATTTAACTATCCCTGCATCCAAAAATAGTTTAACTAGATAATACCTCAACATCCAATATTATAATATTTGTAATACAAAATTTGGATTTTTTGTGTGAACTCTCAATCTTCACATGCTAATAAAAGTCTGTCTTAAACTGAGGAATATTAAGGAAAGTCGTCATAAAAAGTGCTCTAAATGCGCTATAGGTAAATTAATAGTAATTTTAGAGTAGATTGATAATCGGGCTCGTTTATAATTCGAAAATGTCAATTTCTTCCGTACATTTTTTATTTAACTTCATACAAAATATTTACACTTTGGTGAAGTTCACATATAATGTACCGTATTACATGTTATGAGTTGTCACTCTCTAATACAATTGCATATTTCCATCTTCTAATATTCATTTATAAAGCAAAATATTTCTGTGCCTTGAGCAATGTGCAATATTTCACCGCAAGACCGCTTCTCTTTTTAGGCTAATGAAAATGGCGGCAGCCGGCATGTCCGCCCGGCTCGACCATAGTAACTTACAGTGAAAATTTACTATAAAATAAACTCTCGAAAATCTGCACTACAACATAATTTGCGTTATAAATATCAGCTACAGTAAAAAAGAGCTTACCATTTCCCCTGAGCAAAATCCACTTCACTCCTATTAAAGGATATATATAAAATAACACCACAAACCAAATACCCAACTCACAAGAAGGGAAGGGTGTTACACTTCACTGATGACTGAATTTTCACGTAAGATATTTCACTAAAGTATTAATGCGCAAAATTGCTCTAGGAAATAAGCTTTATTTCGATTGGCTGAAAGCTGAGAGAGACTCCTAAATATACCAACAATTCTCCAATGACGAATAGTGATTCAGCAAGAAATTTATCAACTACGTATATTTTTTTATCATCACCTAATAAAGTAAAACAATGACTAGAATGAACACCTGATTATTTTATCAGTTCAAACCATGCCATTTAAATATCTCAATTCACGATTAAACTTTTAATATAGAATTTACCGCGGAACTATTTTTGTTGGCCTCTGTACTCTCTATAGAAAGCAGCATGGTTGACGTTCCTGCATTTCACTATTCGGCGCGTTTTAAATTCGCGTTCACCTTTTCTCATGTAAAATAAATTGTACGAACCATAAATTATCATTCCCTATTGGGTATTTGAATATGGAATACTTCCTTAATGAACTGTATAGGAATTATTGTAGATAAAATCAGTTGTAATGGTAAATTAGAGGAAAATATGTACGCAATTAAGCACCATTTAAAATAGAGAACCAATCATAGTAAAGACTAGGGGGATATTACCTAATATGGTAAGGAGGGAAGAACAAGTTATTACTTTGAATGAACCCTTACCATAATTTCATATCACTTTCAATCTGATTACGATAAGATATTTTTCTTGATTTATTAAGAAAATATCCAATAAGACAAACCTAAAAATTAAACTTTTTTTTTGTAAAAGTTATGACTTTATTATGATTGAAAAAACTGTAAATGAAAATAATTAAACAGTATTGTTAAAATTTATTTTTTCACATTGAATTAACTTTATTACATCTAAGTGTTATGAAATAAATCTAAAAAAAGTAACAAAATTTACCAAATTCTGATTATATGTGATACAAAACTCTGAATCATTTTCGAACTTTCACAAAAATAAAGGATTCTTTTTATTTAGATAAATTTCCTGTAAAATGGACATGATATTTGAAAATTAAAGTTAATTACCTGCTTTCCTTAGTGAATAGTTCAAACATATTGTTCGGTATTTGTAAACCTGGGTATAAAAACATAATACTGTCACCTGGCATAATCTCAGGAAGCTATCTAAACATGTGCAATATCTTTAAGAAAATATTTTTGCGGTGGGTCCAAACATGAAAATTTTAATGATGTTTTTATTATTAATTTCATACATCTCAATGATGGATAAATTATATTTGAAGAGAAAAATTATACGCTCAGACCGGGACTTGCATTTAGATCGGTACTTGTTCAGGTAGCTCAGATGGTAGAGCACTTGGTCTAGAGAACCAAGGGTCCCGGGTTCAAGTTCCGGTCTGAGCATATAATTTTTCTCTTCAAATATAATGAAAATTTTAGTTGGAATGAAGAAAACAAACTGGGCGTGCAGGAACAATCAGAACAAATAGTCTGAAAAAAAGATTGTTGCATCCATTCAAATATAAATTATGTTCCAATTGTTTGTAGTATTTGCAATGACTAGTTCACCTAGAAACATGAATACTGACTTAGTAGTAGTTTTCAGCACTTTTTATTTGTAAAATGGTAAAAAAAAACTGCAAAGCCAATGGGTATAAAGATTGTATTGACATCACTGTGATAACTTATTAAGAGAAATTGGCCACAATCACTGAAAAAATTGTACTAGAATGACTTCTGAAGATACTGAGGAGTTGACAAAATTAATTGGGTCTATAATTCAAAAGAAAGACACAAGAATTGATACCAGTTAAAGATTATTTGGCCTTCACATTGAGGATTTTAGCATCTGGTAATTCTTTCACCTCCGTGTGGCGCTGGGTTGAAGAATAGCTCCATGGGACCTCCCCCTGTCATAAAAGGTGACTAACAGGAGCAGCAAACCGCTGTCCTAACCAAATATCCTTTCATTTCATAACCTTCCTATACCCCTGGGGATTTTGGGTGGACTGAGTAGCTCATAACCTCCAGTTACCTTTCTTAAATTATCCATTTTATACAAATATCTACTTTTTTTAGTGCCCCACCACCACCCCCCGGGTTACCTCGGGCATAATGCCCTTATCCCCGGGTCTGCTCTATGTCCCTATCTATATCTTATCTTTATTGAAGTACATAATAAATATACAATTTGGGTATTTGAAAGTGTGTAGTTGTTACATAAAATTAAAATAGAGTGTGTTTGTTTGTTTGTGTATGTGACTGTGTGTTTAGTGCTTGTTTGTGTGTGTAGTAGTAGTAGACTGGTGACTTTTTAACGCCTCTCTTATCTCCATTGGTCTTCGTCTCTTCTTAATCCCAAGACTCTTCTTGTGTACTTCGTGAGGGATTTGAAGGCTTCTTTCCCGGTCCAGAATTTTAAGGCGGGCGGCCATTGTGTTTCACCGATCATGGCTGCTTCCTCCAGCTCCTGCCTGAAGACATTGTACTTGGTACAATGATAGAGCACGTGGACTGCTGGTCAGTGAACTAGGAGGATCATCAATGCTGAGTAGATGTACTAATAAATACCTAGATATAAGACAACAGCCACCTGGCCAGCAAGCCAAGACCCTTGGGAATTGGTTCGGGCAAAGCCTCCTCAAACGAGGTCATCTCAGTCTAGGGTATGGTACCTCAACAGAAGACCCCCTGGCCTTCCAGGTTGGGGATTAGGCATGCAGCTGACGACCCATCCTGTAACACTATCCTGTTAGGAATCCAAATATGAAGCCTCGGAAGGACTAATGTCTGGAGGAGGCTCATTGAGGAGGTGAAGGTCCTAATTGGGCTGTAGTGCCATTTAAAAAGAAGAATTCTTTCACCAGCCTTCAGTACTTAATTAAAATATCCAAAAAAAATATTAGTGTCATTTTGGCAGAAACATCTAGTGCTCTAACCCTGAACTTAAAGAATCTGATAAAGGTAAGAAATAATATATAGGGCCTACTTTTATAATCAAAGTAACATAGTATTTTGAATAACAAACAAAAAAATAGAAAAATAAAAATATATGTTCCATAAAAATAGAACACACATTTTTAAATTTGCCAGTTGCTTAAGAAGCTACTAATTGTTTCAGTTGAGGTTTATTGCTCCTGATAGTTGATGGTGACGACAAATCAGCATATGAAATCCGATTCTGTGTTATTTCTAGTGGAAATGGAGTTGGAATGGGCGCCATACAGTTGTCAGGAGGCAAAATTAATGGTGAATTCTTATAATTTAGATTGATACTCATAGTTCCTGCATTTCTATTTACAAAAAATTCCCCATATCAGCTTGAAAGCGTTAAAGTGATACTGTACTATTGCTTTAATCTGCTCGGAATAATTCCTCCACTTAAGCCTCGTTTCCATTACTACAAATTTGTCCTGCAACATGTTGAGCGACATGTGCCCGAAATTTGTTGAAATGGAAACAGTATACAACATGTTGCGGCACAAGTGCTGGGGACAAAAATGTGCCAAGCAACTGCGTTGATAAACATTTATCGCAACTTGTCCCACAGGATAATGGAAACAGACTGCAACATGTCCCAAGGACACGTGCATGCGCAGTACAGTCTATACAGTCTATATTCGCACATTCCTTTCAAATTAGTTGTACAATATCCATACTTCCAGACGCTGCATTGCGAGTTTAAGTTCAAACGTGCTCTCTTGTTTGTTATTTTCAGTGGTGTCAGTGCTGTTATTTTTTTGTGATCTGTAAATACATTAAAGAACTGTAGCTATCGCCTGTCACTAAGAAACGAAGGGTTGTCACTAACATTTCACCAGAAGAAATTGGTTCTCCACATTTCCTGGATTTTGTAATCTCCGGCCCAATAAGGTTTAGTAAAAATTCAAAATCACTTGCTGTCATTCTAACAAAATTCTTGTAACCACTTTGGAGATGCAAGTCTCTCCCATCAACGAGTTGTAGGCTCCTTCCGAATGTCTTTTCGCTAGAAAACTTCTAATCCACCATCTCGGTCGTTTTCGCCTTTTTTTTTTAGAAGTTCATAGTATGCGCCTGCCATTACCACAAAAGCTGAAGTAAATGTGTTGTCCATATCACTCAAATATTTGAACCTCGAGAAACGCTGGATAGCTCTGTATCTGATTCACTATATAAACTGAAACTGTAGTCTTGCTCTCCAAACCTCTTCACTAATGTTGCAGATGCCGCAGGAAATTGGAAACAGTACAAAAAATGGCGCGCAACATGTGCCGGGACATGTTATGCGTCATGTGCCTGCAACTTGTTGGAATGAAAACGAGCCTTTACTTGCTATGTGCTTTCCATAATCACTACAATCATCAGATATTTTTTCAGGGTTTTGTTTATCAATTGGATTTCTCAGATTTCAAAAGCCTCATCAATTTTTTTTATCTGTAAAGGGTACTTTATGTTTTGCTCCTTTCTTCACAGTTGAAGGGATTGTTCTTTTCACTTTGTGCAGTATGTTTTTTCTCTCAGAATTTTGTGTATGATTAACATTTACGTTTGAAGATTGATCAACAAGGCCCTCAATATCTTTTTGTGAATCAGCCTTCTCTGTTTATGTATCATCCGAAGAAAATAAAAACTTGATTCGGTAAAACTTTGTTTATATTTTTATATAACCAAATTCTTTTAATATTTTTTTTAATAATGCTTCATCATGTGTGTTCTATTTAATTTCAGATTCCCTCAACTGCTGAAGAATGGCTTCAAATTTCCAAGAATGTTTACGTTTACATAGCTAAAGCATTATTTATTAAATTAATATTAAGAAGCTAAAGCTGTTACTATGATTGAAATAAGTATATTAAAGTACACAACTAAATTATTGTAATCAAATGGTAAAGAGAAAAATGTATGCCTGAACCGGGAATCAAACCCCGAACCTTCAGCTTTCTGAGCTGATGCTCTTAACCATTGAGCTAATTCAGGCTTCCTTCCCATCCAAGCACAAATCCTTCCTTTACCTTACTCTCTTGGTCCCACATTCAAATGCAATGAATCATCATTCACAATTACACAATGAATGGCTTCTACATTTTAGGGTCGCATGCAAATACATTAGTCTCTACTCAAATTACTTTCAATCACTGGTGAGCTGACTCACCGTGAGCAAGTGCAAAGATCGAATTAGCTACCCACAAACTGGTCATGCATGAAAGTCATCGTTTTCGTAATATTGGCAAGAAATTACCCAGAATTCTCAGCGATAAAACCACTTCCATTATTTTCGCATTTACGCTTCCGTCCCACAAATAATACCATATACAACGACGTCTGCATCGTGCAATATTACGCCGATTCTCCTGTTCTTCCAGTTGAATTCTTTGGTAGACTCTATATCAAATTCCTCTTCTCTGCGTATACCGAAAACATGATCAAAGTCTTCAAGGTTCGACATCTTGGATAAAGCGGCAAGGTTTCAAACTACATCGGTTCCCTTCGGGATTCTCACGATAAGTTTCTATCTGAAGCTATGATCTTAACTTACCTCGTCAGGTAGCTCACGAATTTCAACAATTATTATCGCATGAATAGATTTCTGAGTAAGCAAAATCGTATTAGGATAAAACTTTCTCAGCAGAGAACGCCTTTAACGGTCTAATGCATTCGAAGATCCAATATAAATAGTGATGAATAAATCACAATTTTGATATAAAAATACAATATAACCATAATTTTCATTAATATTTAAAGGGAGTGGCACATGAGGTTTATTTTAAATAACAAATATTTTAGATTTTTACAACTCACCTCATAATTGTAGATTTGTTGAAGACTATAGTTTTGATATGCTATGTATCATTATCAATTCCATCTAACTGTTGATTTGGCAGTTGGCGATCCTGTAGGTTGATTCCTGCTCCTTCTGTTGGCTGACTGATGAACTTCCAAAGTAAATTTTTTCCCCCAGAAATTTCAAAATTCACGATTTTTTTATTATTTTTGTTGGATGTAAATCATCTCTCAAACTGTGAGTTCCTTAGATTTATCTAACTGTTTCATTAACTTAGTCTTTGTTTTGATTCTGTGTTTTTCTGACCATGCATGTGCAGCTATTGCAGATTTTTCTATTTCTCCTTTTTTAACATTTCTAAGGTGTTCTATTAATCTTGTATTTATGTTCCATGTTTGTTTTTCTTATGTATATTTTTTTCACAATCTTTCCTATCATTTTCATAAATCCCTGATGTGTTGCCTTTAATAATCTACACATAGTTCTGATAGTACTTTTAACTTTATGAGCTTAGAGGTAGATAAAACAAAGATAACATGCAGAAGAGTAACAAAGAACTATGATTTTATGTCGTCTAACTAGCAAACTGTCAACATTTGCATGCCAAAACCTACTTTGAAATTTCTTTCAAAGAGAGGCATTGTGATGTACCAAGGCAGGTCCAAAAAATTATCTGCCATTAAGGAAATTAGAAATATAATGGAAGCAGAAGAAAGCATAATTGAAAGAATTGAGGAGAAGGGCTTAAAGTGGTTAGGACATGTTTTAAGAATGGAAGATGAGTGATGGCCGAAGCAACTATATGAATGGCATCCGAAGAGAAAAAAAAAAGGGAGACCAAAGTTAATATGGAAGGAAAACATGAAGACAATAATGGAAGCTAGAGGGCTAAGCATCGAAGATGCCCAAGATCGTAGGCTTTGGAGGTTTGGCACGGGAAGACTGCAGCAGCTGTAAAAACCCGAAGATAGATTTTTAACTTCCATCCATCCATAGTAATTCTGCCCGAGAGCAGGTCTTTCACTGCAATCATAGCATTTCCATGCTATGCTTGCAGCTTTACTAGGGAATTGTATATGTGGTAGCTTCCAATTGTTTTCCACACCGGCGAAGGATGATGATGATTGCGACGGCCATATGATTTCGGGGACCATTTGGGCCTTAAAGTTTTCCTGACATGTCTTACAGGTGAGGAAAAACCCCGATAAAAACCTCACCCAGAAAAACTGCCCCGACCGGGGATTGAACCCGGGCCCGCTGTGTGACAAGGCAGCACGCTGCCTCGAGACCACAGCGGTGGACTATTTAATGTTTTTAAAATACATTACGAAACTCCATTGAGGTTACTGTGTTAAAGTTTCAATAAAAGTAAAACAGTACCTGATATCTCAGTCATCCTCAATAATTTGCAGTGTTGTTTTATAGGAGACATTGGCAGTTCCTGCATTACTTTATGGGAGTCAATACTAATAAAATTCATTGTTAAAACCATTGAGGTGGAGAGTCATAAAATAAAATTAGTTAAAATACCTTCTTAGGTAAAATCCGTCGTCCTCAACTTTTAAAATATGTGATCTTTATGCCTGTAGGCCTTTCAGGACATCTGCCCCATCTTCAGCAGTTCATTTTTCGCTACAGCATCCAGGTTGATGTTTGATACTGCTGGTCCTAATGTGGCTTTGTCATGACTGTCAGCAGCATCAAACATCAACCTGGATGCTGTAGTGAAAAATGAACTACTGAAGATGGGGCAGATGTCCTGAAAGGCCTACAGGCATAAAGATCACATATTTTAAAAGTTGAGGACGACGGATTTTACCTAAGAAGGTATTTTAATTTATTTTATTTTATGGGAGTAAAACTTGGGCAATGACCAAAAAACTGCAAAGTAGAATACAAAGTGCAGAAATTAACTTCCTTAGAAGAACAAAGGGCTGCACAAGATTGGATCGGATAAGGAATGAAGATATAAGAACAGAGTTAAATATATATCCATTGGATGAGAAAATCAGTGAATATAGAGAGAAATGGTTTACACACGTGGAAAGAATGAATGTATCAAGAATGGACAGAACAACTGTGAGGCGGAACAGGCAATTTGCCTAGCCCGTGAAGTGAAGAAGAAGAAGTTTTATAGGAGGCCTTTTGATAACTTATGTATCATCTTCTGCTTTCAGTACCAAAATGAAAGCAGAAGATGATACATAAGTTATCGAAAGGACTCTTATAAAACAACACTGCAAATTATTGAGGACGACTGAGATATCAGGTACTGTTTTACTTTTATTAAAACTTTAACATTTTTAACTGCAAGGCACAGAAATCGAAGCCAGAATTCAGCAATTCCAATGCATTGTATGGAGCAGATGGATTTCCTGCATGAGTAAGAGAGTGAAGTAAGGAGGGATGTGACATGGATGGCAAGTAGCGAGAGTTAACCAATCTACCAATTCAGATGATGAATTTCTTCCCTGTAGTTTAAATGAGAGATTTGGCACTAGATTTTAATCCTTGCAGTTAAAAACAGCAGATAATTTTTTGGACATGGACTTTGTATATTAAAACGCTTCTCTGGGAGAAATCGACCTGCAATGGTTGATGGTTCCCTTGTCAGAAAGACAGAATGTCATTTTCTAAAATTCATCTTACACTTCAAGAAGAATATACAATCAGAAAAAATCTATCACTAAATGGGAATTGCCTTATCTGATCCATCCTTCAAACAAACAATGGTCTTTTATTAAATTAATATTGAGAAGCTAAAGCTATTACTTTGATAGAAATAAGTAAATTAATGAACACAATTAAATTATTGTAAATCAATGGTAAAGAGAAAAATGTTTGCCTGAACTGGGAATCGAACCCCGAACCTTTAGCTTTCCGTGCTAATGCTCTGTCCACTGAGCTAATCCAGGCTTCATTCCCATCCAAGTAAGATAAAGGAAGGATTTCCGCTTGGATGGGAATGAAAGCCTGGATTAGCTCAGTGGACAGATCATTAGCACGGAAACCTAAAGGTTCGGGGTTCGATTCCCGGTTCAGGCAAACATTTTTCTCTTTACCATTGATGTACAATAATTTAATGGTCTTTTACTGATTTTTCTTGCATATTGGTGTTTTTTAAAATTGCAAAATTATTCAATAGTAATAAAATTCATTGTTTAAAACCGTTGAGGTGGATAGTCATAAAATAAAATAAGTTAAAATGTACCTTCCCAGGTCAGAGCCGTCGTCCTCAACTTTTAAAATGTGTATGCCTTTTATCTGAAAGACCTTCAGATAAGACCTGGGAAGGTACATTTTAACTATTTTATTTTATGCAAAATATTTATTTCATGATAATATGTCGCAAATTATGAATAAGTTCAAATCAGATGTACATTGCTTTGAATTGAATGAAGGGGAGTTGTCCGGGAAGAAAGTATTTTTTCTTGAAGCATCCTAACAAATGCAGATCAAGTTTTAAAAATCGTACATTTGAATCTACGAAATCAGTCAATTATTTACCTCACAATAATAAAAAATAGTGATGGGGAGTTGTTCCGGAAAAAAATAGATTTTCTAGAAACATCCTAACAAATGCAGATCAATTTTAAAAATCATACATTTGAATCTACAAAATCAGTCAATTATTTGTAAATTAATTTACGAATTTAGAACCTCATAATATTTAACCATGAAGTCAATTATTTACCTAACAATAATATAAAATAGTGTGTCATATGTAACATTGTGCAATATTTCCAAATTAGGAAGATTTAACAAATAGTGAAATACTGAATCCAAAGCTCAAATTTTGAACCATACATTTGTTTTATGTATTGGTTACCATATAAGGTCAGTCAAGTTCTCAGTTACATTTATCAAGATTACAATGCAAGCATTTAAAGTTACTGATAAAACAGAGTAAATACAGATAAGCTATAGAATTTCTGCAATGAATCAGAGAAAACTTTTTACTTCTCACCTCATAAAATTTCATGATTTTCACATGACTGGTTTCTGGAGCCATCATTCTTATCCTCCATCAACTTTGAAATTGCCATCTGGTGCCAATTTTATGAACTAAGTGATTACATTTTGCTTTTAGGGAACTTCCAAAATTTAATCTCAAAGTTCTTAAAATCGGCACCAAATAGCAGTTTGGAAGTTGATTGGTAATGACAGAATTTCAACAATTGGAGTTTTGGAAAGGGTAGGAGTGATGCCTATAGAAACCAGTTCTGTGAAAATCATGATGTTTTATAAGGTGAGATGTAAAAAGTTTCCTTTGATTCATTCTAGAAATTTTAAGTACCTCATAGTGTTAATAAATGAGGTAAATCTTATCTCATAAAATGTTGTGTTCCTTTGGACATGTTTCGATACGCCTGCACATCATCATCAGCTTGTCCAGACTGTTGTCTGCCCTGGATGTCGATTCCCACTCCATTTTTTAGTAAACCTAAGAACTTGCAAATTAAATCCTTTTCCCCAGGAATTTCAAAATTCATGATTCTATCTCTGATCTTCTGGATGTAAATCTTCTACCAAATGATGAGTTCTTTTGTATTTTCTAATAGTTTTAATAATTTTGTTTTCATATCAATTTTATGTTTTTTTTGACTAAATGTGACCAGCTACTGCAGATTTTTCTACTTCTCCATTTTTTATATTTCTAATGTGTTCCTTCATTCTATGGTAAAGTTTCTCTTTGTTTTTCCTATGTATATCTTATCACAGTCAGCACATTTTATCTGGTATATTCCTGATTTTTTTTGCCATCAGTCATTTCATTTTTAACCTTTACAGGAATTAATCACTATGAGGTTTAATTTATGGTAAAACCAAATGTTAAAGATCGCGATTTTGAGACCATAATGGTCTCATGTTCAGTACTTTTTTGGCGACTGATGTTATGTCGATTGGAAGAAACTCTTGTTCTTCCCTCTGTTGGTGGACCGATGAACCTCTGGATCAGGTCATAATTTGCGGGATTTTTTAAGTTCGTAAGTTTTCCTTTGTTTTTCTGAATGTGGATCTTTTCCCAAACCATGAGTTCCTTTTGTTTGTCTATTTGTTTAATGGCTTTTGATTCAATTAAATGCATGAGCACCTACTGCTTTCCACTTAGATTTGTATGAGGAGAGGTAAGAAACATTTGATTTTTACCATTTCACTTTTATTCATTTTGATTAGTTTATTTAGGCTGTAACCATTCTTTGGTGCTAATTTGATTTTAAATTTGTCAAAAATCTTTTAGAATTTATTGTGTCCCCATGGACGATATGTGAATGTCTTTTATTTCTTTTCAATTTGTTTTTCTATCCGAAGAGTGCTTTTATTCGTCAATTTTTTATTTTTTTGGTACTTATCTATTTTTTTGTGTATAATTTTTTCGTTGAATCCATTTTCCTTTGCTATATTAATTAGGGAAAAAAGATACACAAAAAATAGATAACTACAAAAAAAATTGATGAATGAAAGCACTCTTCAGATAGAAAAACAAATTGAAAAGAAATACAAGGACATTCACATGGTAACACTAAAATTTAAAAAAAATATTTATGACATATTTAATATCAAACTAGCACCAAAAAATTATTACAACCTAAATAAATTAATCAAAACTAACGGAAATTAAATTTTTTTCCCCCCCCAAATGCCCCAGGATTGTCTTTCGACATTCCTGGTTTCTCTCCTGGCATGGTGTATTTGTAACCCACTTCTGAGGTTGGGGCGCATGGAAGGCGGGGTTACATTGCCCCGATGATATGATGGGTGATGATGATGATAATGGTGTGCCAGGAGAGTCCCTAATCCTAAGCTTTAACCTAAGATGAATATGAATGATGATGATTGCGATGGCCATATGATTTCGGGGACCGTTTGGGCCTTAAAGTTTTCCTGACATTTGTCTTACAGGTGAGGAAAAACCCCGATAAAAACCTCACCCAGAAAAACTGTCCCGATCGGGGATCGAACCCGGGCTCGCTGCATGACAAGGCAGCATGCTACCCCGAGACCACAGCGGTGGACTAGGAAAATGAAAATATTGTTGATGGCAAAAAAAAAAACCAGGAATATATCAGATAAGCCATGATAAGATATACACAGGAAAAATAAAGAGGAACTTGACCATTAGAATGTAGGAACACATTTGATATACAAAAAATGGAGAAGTAGAAAAATCTACAGTAGCCATTCATGTTTGGTCAGAAAAACATAAAATTGATGTAAATGCAAAATTATTAAAACAATTAGAAAATACAAAAGAACTCACCATGTGGAAGAAGATCTTCATCCAGAAGAACAGAGATAAATCATGAAATTTAAAATTTCTGGGGAAAAGGATT
The DNA here is from genome assembly GCA_030220185.1 of Diploptera punctata. Taxonomy (NCBI): domain Eukaryota; kingdom Metazoa; phylum Arthropoda; class Insecta; order Blattodea; family Blaberidae; genus Diploptera; species Diploptera punctata. Next base: position 468,858 of record JASPKZ010009384.1, read on the forward strand.
TCATTTGTAAGTTCTTAGGTCTACCAGAAGATGAAGTGGGAGTAGACATGCAGGGCTGACAACACACAATTCAACAGTCTGGACAAGCTGATGATGATATGCTTGTATATTGAAACACTATTATGAATTAGGGACTTAGGGCCGCATGCAAATACATTAGTCTCTACTCAAATTACTTCCAATCACTGGTGAGCTGACTCACCGTGAGCAAGTGCAAAGATCGAATTAGCTACCCACTAACTGGTCATGCATGAAAGTCGTCCTTTTCATAATATTGGCAAGAAATTACCCAGAATTCTCAGCAATAAAACCACTTCTGTTATTTTCGTCTGCTAGAGGAACGCATTTACGCTTGCATCCTGCAAATAATACCGTATACAACGACATCTGCGTGCAATATTACACCGATTCTTCTGTTCTTCCAGTTGGTAGACTCTATCAAATTACTCTTCTCTGCGTATACCGAAAACATGATCGAAGTCTTCAAGGTCCAACATCTTGGATAAAGCAGCAAGGTTTCAAACTACATTGGTTCCCTTCAGGATTCTCACAATTCGTTTCTCTCTTAAGTTACCTCGTCAGGTAGCTTACGAATTTCAACAATTATTATCGCATGAACAGTCTGAGTAAGCAAAATCGTATAAATATTTCTGACATAAAACATTCTTAAATAATTTATTTAACTTTAACAGGGAAAGAACACTATGAGGTTTAATTTAAGAATTAAATTAATGTTTTTTGTTTTATTCATCAACTTATTACCTTTCTCTTCTCATACTACAGTTTCAGAGCTTATCTCCATCGTCCGTAGCCTCTGGTCGACTGGTGTTATGTCGTTTCTTGGCGGTTTTCTTCTTACTTCAAACGGTGGACCGATGAACCTCTGGATCAGGTCAAAAAAAAACAAGAAAAGATAAACTCATGAATTTCCGGAAACTCCCACAAAAATTTTGACCTGATCCAGAGGTTTCAACGAGTCCTACACTGATAGAATAGAAGAAGAAAACCGCAAGACGAAACGACCATAACACCGGTCGACAAGAGGCTACTGATGAGAGAGATACAGCTCGAAAAACGTGTGATAGTATAGAAAGAAAAAAGGATATGACGGTGTGAGGGTACATAAAACATTACATTTAATTCTTATAATAATATTGTTGAACTAATATTTAATTTTGGCAAGTGATATTTTTGATGGTTCATTTTAAATTAAATTATTTTCACGTCTGATCATCTTAGCTAATTTTAATGTTGATTTGTTCTTGGACATGTTTCAAAACAATTCTATTTTATCATTCAGCTTGTCCTCTGAACTGGTTGGACAAAGATGACGATAAAACAGAATTGTTGGTTGAAACATGTCCAAGAACAAATCAACATTAATATTGAGGTAAGATGAATAGACTGAAAATAATTTAATATTGAACTACTTAAGTGATGTGTTTTATTACATATAATTTTATTTTTTTTAACCTAGAAAGTACATTCAATTCAGTTATTGCATTTTCTGTGCCTCACAGATGTTGTCAACAAATCAGTGATGTCAAGGTTTTAGGATATGAAAAGTCCATCTAGTGTGTAGAGATGGATGCAGCTGAGATCACACTGCAATATTGTAATCTTAGAGAAAGTATTACTATAATCTATACATTAGTGTAGTTAAATTGGATTGGAAGAAAGAACAGTAGAAGAATGTTCCAATAAATCAATGGTAAAGAGAAAAATTGTTTGCCTGAACTGGGAATCGAACCCCGAACCTTTAGCTTTCCGTGCTAATGCTCTGTCCACTGAGCTAATCCAGGCTTCCTTCCTTTACCTTACTCTTCTGGCCCCACATTCAATTGCAATGAATCATCATTCACAAATACACAATGAATGGCTTCTACCTGAAGAAGACATGAAGGGACTCCACACAGCTGTAGCATTATTTATTAAATTAATATTGAAAAGCTAAAGCTATTACTATGATAGAAATAAGTAAATAAATGAACACAATTAAATTATTGTAAATCAATGGTAAAGAGAAAATTTTTTGCCTGAACCATGAATCGAGCCCCGAACCTTTAGCTTTCCGTGCTAATGCTCTGTCCACTGAGCTAATCCAGGCTTCATTCCCATCCAAGCAGAAATACTTCCTTTACCTTACTCTACTGGTCCCACATTCAATTGCAATGAATCATCATTCACAAATACACAATGAATGGCTTCTACCTGAAGAAGACATGAAGGGACTCCACACAGTGGATTAGCTCAGTGGACAGAGCATTAGCACGGAAAGCTAAAGGTTCGGGGTTCGATTCCCGGTTCAGGCAAAAATTTTTTTCTTTACCATTGATTTACAATAATTTAATTGTGTTCATTAATTTACTTATTTCTATCATAGTAATAGCTTTAGCTTTTCAATATTAATTTAATAATTAATGTTGCAATATTTAATGTAATAATTTAGTTCTCTCTGCCAAAATGTGCATAAATTGAAAATAGACCTCATCAACATTATCTTACCACTTACTATAAAACCCAAAGTACAAAAAAGTGCAGTAGGTAGTACTGGAACACACATAAATCAGTATTCTCCCATTTGTGAATAAAAAAAAATTGCTTCTATTCTTTTCCTGCCCCATTCCACAACTCAACAATACTGTTTTGGTTTTATATTTATTTTAACATGTTCTAGTCCTGGATAAATTAATTTTTTGAAAAGAAAAACTATTGTCTGAACCAGGAATTGAACCCCAGACCTCTGACTCTGTACGTCGGTGTGCAACCCAAATACATCATTCAAGACATGGTACAAATGCTACATTTCTTTCCACCTATACAAACTCTTATGTCCGAAGGCAGATAGCTAGAGCTATTAACAACACCACACAATTTAAAAATACAATAGGATGTATAATTAAGAGGTTTTTATAGTTAGACATGGGAAATAATATTATGAGGTTCTTAATTCATAAATTAATTTACAAACTAAGAGGTCATCATCATCTGCATTCATGGATTAGGTCTGTTGACCCATTCTGACTTCAGCCCATCTCTTTCTAGGTCTGCCCACATCTCGGGTGCCTTTAGGTTTGTATTTTGTTATTTGTTTTGGATATCTATCTTCATTCATTTTGTCTATGTGTTGCTTCCATTTTTGTCTAAATGTATCCATTTTATCAGTTATTGCAAATATTTCAAGTTCCTGTCTTATTTCTGTGTTCTTGATTCTGTCTTCCTTAGTGCACCCTTTAACAGATCTCAAAAATTTCATTTCTGCCGCCGTTATCCTGCTTAGATCTTGTTTTTTTATGTATCCAGGCTTCTGATCCATAGAGCAGTACCGGTACTGCCAATGTTTTATAAAATTTCAATTGGGTCTCTCTTGTTGTTTTGTTATTTAGTGATCGTTTTATCGTACCACATATTCCCTGGAATTTTGCTATTTTATTAGTTATATCATTATCAAAATTAAATGATTTGTCACAGCCTAGATAATTGAGATGGTTCACCTGTTCTATGATTTTGTTTCCTATTACTATTTTGGATCTGATTTGATTTTTCCCTTGGAATGCCATTACCTTAATTTTTTCTATGGATATTTTGAGATTATATTGTTCACATATATTATGTAGTTTTAAAATATTCCTTTGAACCTCGTCTTCCGTATTTGCTATTATTACCTGGTAATCAGCGTATAATAATGTTTTCAAGTAGTGTGTTTTATCTAATTTTATTCCTTTATTTGTTTCTTCGTTCCATTTTTTATTATATCATTGATGTATAGGTTAAATAAAACTGGAGAGATACTGCATCCTTGTTTAACTCCTTGATTAGTATGAATTTTATTTTTACTTACTTCATTTCTAGTTTTTATAACAAAATTTGTGTTCCAGTACAAACTCTTTATAGCTGCTATTAAGTGTTTCGGAATCAAACTATGAGGTTTGTTTAATAATTAAGACATTGACGATTTTTATTATTAATTTAACACTTCTCATAGAAGGATAAATTATATTTGAAGAGAAAAATTTTCGCCTAGACCGGGACTCGAACCCGGGACCCTTGGCTTTCCGGGCGCCTGGAAGGCGGGGTTACGTTGCCCCGATGATACGATGGGTGATGATGATGATAATGGTGCGCCAGGAGAGTCCCTATTCCTAAGCTTGGCCCGGAAAGCCAAGGGTCCCGGGTTCGAGTCCCGGTCTAGGCGAAAATTTTTCTCTTCAAATATAATTAAGACATTGTCTGTACATTCTTACCTCTTACGGTTGTTTTTGTCGAACATATGTTTCAAGGCTTCTGAGTCCCATCGTCAGCGATTACAGATGTCGAACATATGTTTCAAGGCTTCTGAGTCCCATCGTCAGCGATTACAGACATCGAACATATGTTTCAAGGTTTCTGAGCCCCATATTCAGCGATTACAGACTCTGTAATCTCTTATGATGGGGCTCAGAAGCCTTGAAACATACATTCAACAAAAACAACCATAAGAGGTAAGAATGTACAGACAAAAAGTCTTAATTACCACCATACGACTTTTATTCAAAGTATTTTTAACAAGAATTTAGCATTACTTTTAAGCAGTAAAATTTAAAATTAATGTGTCCAGGACTGGAACATGTTAAACTAAATATAATATCAAAATATTAAGCTTTACTGCATAGAAATAATGTAAAATGCTCATAAGTAATGCCACGAGTGATTTCCAATTTAGCTAGAGAATTTGGAAATCAAGAGTGGCATTTGTTAGGACTATTTAACAAATAAAATTAAGCTCTTTACTAAAAAAATAATTATTTGAATATAGTTACCGGTGTTTTAAAATATTTATACAGTTAATGTAAACGGCGATGTTTGAAAACAAATTAGAAATGTGAGGTTATGTATATTCACTGCAACTCGATCATATTATTTATTGCCAAATAGGATCGCAATATTGTAAGAATGCACTCTAGTGGAGAAATAATGAAACACATCAAACTATTAAAATCAACATTACAGGTTAATAATTTATATTTTGAACAAACAATTCAGTAAGATCACTGAATCTATTCATTATTTGCTATATTCAATGTATTTGTTGGAGAAAAATAATGGTCTAACCTGTTTAGAATATTAAAAAAGGAGGAGCTTTCTTTATCACAAAAGCAGGAGCTGATAAAGAGCGAGGTGAAACATGACTGTCATTGGTGTAAAACAGAATTCATTGAAACGTGATTGGTCATTGACTACCATTTGCGACATGAATTAAATAGTCGTTAAAAATAGTAGTCATCTGGTAGTGTTGTTAATAGCTTTAGCTATCTGTCTTCGGGTGTAAGAAAATTGTATAAGTGGAAACAAATGTTAAAATTTGTACCATGTATTGAATGGTATAGTGAGCTGCACACTGACATACAGAGTTGGAGGTCTGGGTTTAAATTCCCAGTTCAGAAGATAATTTTTCTTAAAAAAAAATATATATATCAACAATACTTTTAAAGTTTATAGCAATACTTTTTCTTAATTTAATATAATAAATTTGGGAATTTTTAATATTATGAGGTTTTATTGATAAGAATCAAATGAATCGTGAAATCTTCTTACCTCATACTTCTATGTTTTTTTTTAAACACAGCACTGCAGTATCTGCGACCATTGTCACCATCATCAGCTGTTTTCATGACTGTCAATTTTTTTCTTTTGCCAGTAATTATGAAACTGTCACCTGGTGTTCTTTTGAATTAATCATTTTCTAAACTGCTATCTGTTGTATTTTTTAAGAACTTTGTAATCAAGCTTGGTTTGTCTGGAATCTCAAAGTTCATGGTTCTAGTATGGTTTTTTTAATATATATCTTTTCCCAAACTGTTAAATCCAAAGGTTTGGATAGATGTTTCAAAAGTTTTGCTTCTTTTTCAAGTCTATGATTCTCTAATAAACTATGTGCAGCTATAGCTGATTTTTCAATTTCTCCATTCTTTATGTTTCTAAAGTGTTCTTTTTTATGAGTTTCCAAGTTCCTTTTCGTTTTTCCTATATATATATCCCATTGCAATCCTTGCAATCAATTTGATAAATTCCAGATTTTTTGTTGTCTGGGGTGTTAACTTTATTATTAGTTAACAGAAGATTACCCAGGCTGAATTTGTTAATTGGAGCTAATGTTATATTAAATTTTTTTGAAATTTATTATGAACTTCAGGATGGTAATCATAAAATTGAAAAAGAAGCAAAACTTCTGAAACATCTATCCAAACCTTTGGATTTAACAGTTTGGGAAAAGATATATATTAAAAAAAACCGTACCAGAACCATGAACTTCGAGATTCCAGACAAACTAAGCTTGATTACAAAGTTCTTCAAAAATACAACAGATGGCAGTTTAGAAAATGATTCCATCAAAAGAAACACCAGATGGCAGTTTGATAATTACCGGCAAAAGAAAAAAATTAAGTCGTGAAAACAGCTGATGATGGTGATGATGGTCGCCGATACTGCGGTGCTGTGTTAAGAAAACATAGAAGTATGAGGTAAGAAGAATTCACGATTCATTTGATTCTTACTTTTTCTTAAGTCTAATTATGAGCATTTGAATACACACTGCAAAATAAAAAAAAAAGTTCAGAATGTAACAACCACTGTTGATCTATAAAACGTGAATACATTTTGTTCTGTTATTCTCACAATTAAAAAAAGCCCTGAGTGAAATTATTCAAATTACTGACTTGGTATAGATTAAGTAGAAAGAAATAACCATAGCCTTTTGAGGATTGTCATAAATGTGTAATTATTCAATAAAATTACAAATCTGATTTATCAGCTCAAGACTAAAATATTGCACACCTTATACAATACTGTATGCTATTGTTACATTCATTGCCACTTTTATAAAAAAAAACAGTGCATACAACATTGAAGTTCAATTTTAAAATACTCCGTCTAATTTTTTTTTAAATATGATAGGAAGTAACATTAAGAGGTTTCACGTAGACTTTCATGGCCGGAGTTGCTATGATGATCTTGAAGAAGATTTTGGGGCTGTAGGCCGTGGTCGTGAGGCTTGTAGTTCCCCGACGTTTCGCCAGAGACTGCGTCTGCCATCCTCAAGGGTTGTCTTGAGACTGGCAATTCTGTCCGCTGTGTCTTATTTATACGTTCACCGCGATGTGTTCGTAAGTTGTATCTGCCTTCTGATTGGTCAGCGTTAGGGACTTCCATTGCTCCAATGAGATTGCTGTTTGATGGTCTACAACTTACGAACACATCGCAGTGAATGTATAAATAGGACAGACAGCAGACAGAATTGCCAGTCTCAAGACAACCCTTGAGGATGCCAGACGCAATCTCTGGCAAAACGTTGGGGAACTATAAGCCTCACGACCACGGCCTACAGCCCCAAAATCTTCTTCAAGATCATTAAGAGGTTTGTTTAATAATTAAGACATTTTGTCTGTACATTCTTACCTCTTATGGTTGTTTTTGTCGAACATATGTTTCAAGACTTCAGAGCCCCATCGTCATGAGTCTATAATCACTGATGATGGGGCTCGGAAGTTTTGAAACATATTACTTATTTTAGGAATTCTCACTATGAGGTATATTCATTGAAACATATGTTTGACAAAAACAACCATAAGAGGTAAGAATGTCCAGACAAAATGTCTTAATTTTTCTTTTAAATATTGAAGTGCAAGAGAGCAAATGGGATCATTAGCACCATTCTAAATTAAAAATCAACTAACATTGAATTTAGGTATCGGTAATACAAATAATAATTTCTATATATACAGAATAAAAAGTTCAGAACTTCAAGGGTCTGAAGCATTTCTTGATTCCAATTGAAAATCTATTTTAATGCGTACTTCCTAATACTGTACATCGTTTAAAGCAATGTCATTTCCAACTATTGAATTTGACAAATAGTTCTATATAATGATCTGCATGTCCATGTGTATAAATTATAGGTTTTCCATACGCACAGTCTCCTATTAACAGCAGGTGTTGAAGTTGTTTCTATGTTGTCAGGAGTTAAAAAAATGCCTGATCATTAGAGTCCTGATTTTTATGTAATAAAATATAAGATTGCAACAGAGATACTATATATTTATTTAACTTTCACAGGGAAAGAACACTATGAGGTTTAATTTAAGAATTAAATTCATGTTTTTATTACCTCACCTCATATCCTTTTTCTTCTATATTGCAGTTTCGGAGCTTATCTCCATCGTCAGTAGCCACTGGTCGACCGGTGTTATGTCGTTTCTTGGCGGTTTTCTTCTTACTTTTCTTCGCCAACAAATGACATAACACCAATCGACCAGTGGCTACTGACGTTGGAGATAAGCTCCGAAACTGCAGTATAGAAGAAAAAGGATATGAGGTGAGGTAATAAAAACATTAATTTAATTCTATACTTTATATATTATTCAACTATTTGTGGTGAAACCAAGATAAAAGACAGTCAGGAGTCTTACTTCTCATTATACTATTCGACTTGTGAACGTTCCCATGAGCAAAGAAAATTACAATAAAGAGAAAAAACACATAATAAAAATTGTGAAGGATAGTGGTTTTCAAGAGATGATACAAAAGAAAATAAATAAATTTAAGGAACAAAAAATGATTAATGAAAGTACTCTTAAGACAGATAAAAATATTGGTAAAAAATTCAAGAAGTTCACATACCATCCTTTAGTATTTGACAAGTTTAAAAAAAATCTTCAACAAATTCAACATTAAATTAGCACCGAAAAATGATTACAGCTTAGGTAATTTAAAAAAAACCAACAAAAATGAAAAGATTGAAGACTGCAAAAAATCGGGAATTTATCAAATTAATTGTAAAGATTGTGAAAAGATATATATAGGAAAAACAAAAAGGAATCTAAATACAAGATTAAAGGAACACCTCAGAAATGTTAAAAATGGAGAAACCGAAAAATCTGCAATAGCTGCACATGCCTGGTCAGAAAAACAAAGAATAGAAACCAAAACAAAATTACTTAAACAATTGGAAAAACCGAAGGAACTCACAAATTGGGAAAAAATTTACATATGCAAGAATGAAAATACAACTATGAATTTTGAAATACCCGGTTATAAGGAGAGGGGATTGATTTGGAAGTTCGTCGGTCAGCCATCAGATGGCACGGAAGTCAGTCTGCAGGATAGAAGGCCGTTGGACGTCAGTTGTGAACGTGAAACAGCATTGAGAATGTCACAAATGATGTGACGAAACCCTGGGTTTGCTAGGAGTTATGAAGTATGAGGCGAGTGAAAGAAAAAATAAACAATATACTATTCAACTAATTATATTATTTTTGGTCTGGACATCTTACCTCAATATTCAAAAATAATATAATTAAAATAACCTCAAAATATAACTTCCTAAAATTAAATATACTATTCAACTGTTTGTGTGTGGAACCAAAACAAAAGAAAGTCTAACTTCTCAACTACTATGTTGCAATCTTACCTTTTAGTACATAAAAATCCGGACTTTACTGATCATAAATGGCTAAACAAATGAAGTAATTATATTTAAAGAGAAAAATTTATGCCTAAATAGCTGTGGTAGAGCACTGGTATATGTTTTGGTACACAGGGATTGTATAAGTGAGAGAAAATTTTTCGTTTAAATTGAGATGCCTAAATAATTCAGTGGCAGAGTACTGGTGTATAAAATCAAGACACTTTGGGTTCAAATCCCAGTTTAGGAATACATTTTTCTCTTCAAATACAATTTGTCTTTCAGTGAGAAGTGATAAAATTAAAATAAAAACATTGAAAACTAATTCCTGTCCAAATGGCTCAATAAATAAGAACTTGAACTTCTGAATATCAATACCAAATCATTGAATGGGATTATACATTCTAATGTTATAATCTGGTGTGTTGCATTGCAATTCAAGGCATTGTCAGTCTTTCAATGTTTTTATTATTCATTTCATACATCTCAATGATGGATAAATCATATTTGAAGAGAAAAATTATATGCTCAGAATGGGGCTTGAACCCAGGACCTTTTGCACTCATAAACACAGGAGCATTCGCCTAGGGTGTGAAAGGTCCTTGGGTTCAGGCCCCAAACTGAGCATATAATTTTTCTCTTCAAAAATGATAATTAGTTTTTTTTTTAATTTTATTTTAAAATACAATAGGAAGTAACATTAAGAGGTTCAATTAATAAGAATTAAATGAATCGTGATTTCTTCTTACCTCATACTTCTATGTTTTTTTAAACACAGCACTGCAGTATCAGCGACCCATTGTCACCATCATCAGCTATTTTCAGTCGTGGAAACAACTGACGATGGTGACAATGGGTCGCCGATACTGCATAAAAACATAGAAGTATGAGGTAAGAAGAAATCACGATTCATTTAATTCTTATTAAAAGGTTTATTTAATAATTAAGACATTTAGTCTATACATTCTTACCTCTTATGGTTTTTTTTTTTGTTGAACATATGTTTCAAGGCTTCTGAGCACCATCGTCAGCGATTACAGATGGGGCTCAGAAGCCTTGAAACATATGTTCGACATAAAAAACCGTAAGAGGTAAGAATGTACAGACTAAATGCCTTCTTAATTATGATTATTAGTCTTTTTCTTTTTTTAAAAACCAATCAGGGTGCTGCATTCACAATCCACTCTCATCTCCTTAATTACGTTACATTGTAACACATCCAGCACCCATTATTTTATCATTGCACATATACAAAATTGTTTTCATTGAACACAGCCCATTGATACATTAATATCAATGAAACATGTAATGAATATTATTTAAAAAAAATCATGTTTATTGTAAACTAAACTCTAACGTGTCTAATATTGTTTAGTTTTCTTATTCTTAAGTAGTAAATCTGATTAATAAATTACAATACGACGTAACATTATGAAGTGGTTCTTAATAAATAAGATGAATCTGGTGCATCTTGCCTCATAAATATTTATGTCTCATTTGACATGTTTCGATATTAAGTTATGTAGATAGGAAATAACACTATGAGGTTTTTTAATATTTATTAAAATTCATCGGAGAACATATTGTTTACACAACTCACCTCATAGGATTCATGCTTCCATGATATCGCGATTTCAAACATAGTCATGTTCATCATCAGCCATAACTCCGACTTCTTCGGCCGTCAACTATTCTATTGTCGCCATCTTCAGTGCTGCCATCTATGGTTGAATTTATGAACTTCGAAATCAATGTAATTTCGTTAGGGATATCAAAATTCATTGATCTATTTTTGTTTTTCTGAATGTATATTTTTTCCCAAACTGTCAATTCCAAAGGTTTCTCTACTTGTTTTAAAAGTTTAGCTTCTCTTCCAATTTTATGATGTTCTAATAAACTATGTGCAGCAATTGCAGATTTTTCAATTTCACAATTTTTAATATTTCTGAAATGTTCTTTTGTCCGAATTTCCAAATTCCTTTTTGTTTTTCCTATATAAACTTTATTGACATCATAAAATTGGAAGAGAAGCTAAACTTTTAAAACAAGTAGAGAAACCTTTGGAATTGACAGTTTGGGAAAAAATATACATTCAGAAAAACAAAAATAGATCAATGAATTTTGATATCCCAAACGAAATTACATTGATTTCGAAGTTCATAAATTCAACCATAGATGGCAGCACTGAAGATGGCGACAATAGAATAGTTGACGGCCGAAGAATTTCGTCAGTCGGAGTTATGGCTGATGATGAACATGACTATGTTTGAAATCGCGATATCATGGAAGCATGAATCCTATGAGGTGAGTTGTTTAAACAATATGTTCTCCGATGAATTTTAATGATTATACCTCATAATGTTTACTTCCCAACATTAATTAAATATAATTTTTTAATATTGTTTATTTTTTATTTCTCTCACCTCATACTTCATAACTCCTAGCATACCCAGGGTTTCGTCACAAAGGATGTGACGAAACCCTGGGTATGCTAGGAGTTATGAAGTATGGGGTGAGTGAAATAAAAAATAAACAATGTTTCGATATGTTGTCCATATTACCATCAGTTTGTCCAGATTGTTGATTTTTATGATGTCGACACTAGGGTCGACTCTCACTACATCTTCTGGTTGACTGAAGAACCAGTGAATCAAATATTTTTCCCCAGGAATTTAAAAAATGATTATGAATTTTGAAATTCCCGAGGAAAAAGATTTAATTTACAAGTTCTTCGTTCAACTAGAAAACAGAGTGGGAATTGATACCTAGTGCTGACAACACAAATGTCAACAGTCTGGACAAGCTGATGGTGGTATGGACAACATATTGAAACATGTTAAATGAAACACAAATATTTATTTAATTAATTAATATGGATTTTCATCAAGTAAACACCAACACAATTGATTACAAATATTTATGAGGTAAGATGCACTTACACGTTACAGTACATGTAATTCTGAATATTTTAAATTTATTATGTGAGTATGGGCATATTTATGTTAAAGTAAAAAAATAAAAACATTCCATTTTAAATATCAGTAAACACTTTCCCTGTGAAAGTTAAATAAAATCAGTAAACACACTTACTTTTTGAATTTTTATAGGGGGAAAAAATCACTATGAGGTTTAATTTAAGATTAATTAAAATATTCAGTCTTCTAATTATACCGGTTTCAAAACTTAGCTTCATCTTCAGTAATTTCCTGTCGACTGATTTTGTGTCAATCAGGAGAACTGCTTCTTCCTCCCTCTGTTGGTGGACCGATGAACCTCTGAATCATCTCTGAGAATTTTTAACTTCATACGTTTTTATGAATGTGGATTTTTCCCCAATTTTTTTTTGTTTCTCTATTTGTTTAATTAAACTAGCTTTTGTATTGATACAAAATCAAATTAATACAAATGCTAGTTTAATTAAACAAATAGAAAAACAAAAAGAACTAACGGTTTGAGAAAGAATCCACATAAAAAAACAAGAAAGAAAAACTTATGAATTGAAATTTAATTTTAGGAAGTGATATTTTGAGGTTATTTTAATTATATTATTTTTAGTCTGATCATCTTACCTCAATATTAATGTTGATTTGTTCTTGGACATGTTTCAAAACAATTCTGTTTTATCGTCAGCTTGTCCAGACAATAAAACAGAATTGTTTTGAAACATGTCCAACAACAAATCAACATTAATATTGAGGTAAGATGATCTGACTAAAAATAATATAATTATGAATTGAACTTTAACAGAAACAAATCACTATGAGGATTAATCTTCTAATCAGGGGTCCTCATCTAGGGGATATGTGGATGGCGACCACAAGGTGCCCAAGCCGAGCAAAACATTTCTTCCACTTACTTGCGTTTTGCACTCTTTTAACTTTACTATCTAACCTCTCTTGGTTAACTCTTGTTTTTTCGACCCCAACGCTATTAGGGCATCCGAGGGCTAGGGAGTCTTTCCTTTCTTCCATTTCTGCTTTCCTTTATTTTCTTTTCTTCTTCGAAAAGCCTGACCAGAGGCTATAAGATGGCAGGCCCATCACTGGTCTTGCCTTCCTTTGGCCAGCAACCAATCGAAGGGACTATCATTATGCTTTCAAGTCTTATACGAGAATTTTCCGGAAGGCTGGAGGGAAAATTTTCTATAGGATCGTAACAGGCCTTGGCCTAATACTTGGAAGGAAGAAGAAGAAAGAAGAAGATTAATATGAGGAGAGGTATGAAACATTTGATTTTATCTTAAAAACTTATGAACTTTGAAATGCCTGGGGATTTTGATATAATCTGGAGGTTCATTGGTCCACCGACAGAGGGAGGAAGAAGCAATTCTCCTGATCAACATAACATCAGTCAACAAGAAATTACTGAAGATGGCTCTTCTGGCACTTTCCGAAAATGATTTGCAACGATCAATTTATAATTTACAAAAAATAGCTGCCAAATTTAATATGGAAATATCAATTAACAAAACTAAAATTTTGGCATTTCATGGGAAGGACCCCATACAAAGTAAAATCTGTCTACAGAATAAAATTTTAGAGAGATCTAATCAATTTAAATATCTTGGATATTATCTCTCTATCTGGGATGAAAAGGATATCCCTGAAAAAATTATTAGTTATAATAAAAGTTTGGGAATTATTAATCAAGTTATGAAACCATTTATATATTAAATTTGGGAATTTTTAACATTATGAGGTTCCATTAATAATAATTAAATGAATCGTGATTTTTTACCTCATACATCTACGTTTCTTTAAACACAGCACTGCAGTATCGGCGACACTTTGTCGTCGATACTGCAGTGCTGTGTTTAAAGAAACATAGATGTATGAGGTAAGAAAAAATCACGATTCATTTAATTATTATGAAACCATTCCTTGTACAAAAAAACACCAGATTATGTTTATATAACACTTTGGCTAGACCAGTGTTAACCTATGGTAGTGAAGCATGGACACTAAAATGACAACATGAAAGCAGAAAAACAGCTTGTGAAATGAGATTCATGCGCAGAACAGCGGGTTACACCAGATGGGATCGGAAAAGGAACACCGATATCTTAAAAGAATTGAATACTACGCCAATTTTGGAATATATTAAACAGTACCAACTAAATTGGAAACATCATCTAGAAAGAATGAGTTCAAATCGGATCCCCAAAGCTGTTTATAATTATATACCAAGAGGCCGTACTATGAAATGCTGGAGGGAAAATTTTCTATAGGAAGGAAGAAGAAGATGTCTAAGCTTTGAAACCAGTACAATTAGAAAACTGGGTATGAGGTGAGGTATAAAACATCTAATTCAAATTTTTTAATCTTTCCCCCCCCATAAACAGTATTTTAGTCATGAGCTGTTAATACATCCAAAACAAACTTAACTCACAAGATTTAATTTGGATAGTATTTCACTTCTCCAAACCTTTTATTGTTTTGATTATAAAATATTACATAGATTATACTTGCAGAAAAATCTGCAATACCAAATGTCTTTCAGAATTAATAACAAGTTCACAAATAATTAACTTATTTGTATTAATTGTTAACTGTACTTCTGAAGCACTTCAGGAGAGAAAAAAATATATCATGATTTCACTTTATAATGTTCAATTATTTGAGTGATTCTCTACCTGAAATGAATACTATGGTGATGTGGATGGCCAAATATGATGATGATGATGATGATGATAATGATAATGAAGATGAAGTAAGTTCACAACACAGTACCGGTACACATAAACATAGAAGTTGTTTCAGATGAGTCCACGTTTCTTCTTGTAGTCTTCAAGATTCAATGAACGTCTAGGTCCAGTGTCTTTAACAATATTCACTGGCTTCGGTGTTACACTCACCGGATTATCTGTAATAAATAATAATACAGTTATTTTTATTTGATTTTCATATTTATTATATAATTCAGTGACAGCTGTTTCGGTACACTGTACCTTCTTCAGACATGTTAACAAATTATGAATTGTGTTCCAACTGACCTAAGCAACAATACAACAATATTTATTTAAATTTTTAAATTTAACAAAGGGGATTCATTCAAATCAAGTTGAGAATTTAACAGTTTGTTACTACTTTTAAATTTATTTATTTCTACAGCCTCCAAAAGATCTAACTTCTTACCCTTATCACAAATATGGATTTTCATCAAGTAAACACCAACTCAATTGATGAAATAATACAGTTGATAAATTGTAATTAAATCAGTTATGCCAAGAATATAATTTCAAAATATCAAAAGAAAAAACAAAAATAATGGCATTTTAGGGATCATATGAGATCAAAAATTGTAATAGACAACAAACCTCTGGAACAAGTAACAAATTTTAATTATTTGGGTTGTAATTTTACCATCAACACAAAAACTGAAAGAGACATACACATGAAACTGTCGAAATTTCAAATGATATGCAGAACTATACATAACGCATTAAAGAATAAAACAAGAAGAGATACTAGATTGAAGTTTTATAAAACATTGGCAGTTCCTGCATTACTTTATGGGAGCAAAACTTGGGTAATGACCTAAAAATTGCAAAGAAGAATACAACGTGCAGAAATGAACTTTCTTAGAAGAACAAAAGGCTGCACAAGATTGGATCAGATAAGGAACGAAGATATAAGAACGGAGTTAAATATATATCCATTGGATGAGAAAATCAGAGAATATAGAGAGAAATGGTTTACACATGTGGAAAGAATGAATTTAACAAGATTACCAAGAGCAGCATTCAACTACAAGCCAAGAGGTTCAAGGAATGTAGGAAGGCCAGTGAAAAGATGGACAATTGTGAGGCGGAACAGGCAATTTGCCTAGCCCGTGAAGTGAAGAAGAAGTTGATAAATTGTGTGTTCCAATGCCACACTGCAATTTCTGTGCTTTAGATTCCACGCTAGTCAAATAGACGGAATTAATGTGATCTACTTTCATTTTATACACCACTTTGCTATACCACATTATGTATATGTGTATTTGTATTGTGTATAGAGAGGAATGTATTTTATTTAATGTTTAAACGGAGTAACATTATGAGGTTTATTTTAAATAATAGGGATGCAAAAATAGGAGGTGAGTCGTGTATATCTAACTCCTATTATTTAATTGTCCACCGCTGTGGTCTCGAGGTAACATGCTGCCTTGTCACGCAGCGGGCCCGGGTTCGATCCCCGCTCGGGACAGTTTTTCTGGGTGAGGTTTTTATCGGGGTTTTTCCTCACCTGTAAGGCAAATGTCAGGAAAACTTTAAAGCCCAAACGGTCCCCGAAATCATATGGCCATCGCAATCATCATCATTCATATTCATCTTATTATCATCATCCTTCATCAGTGTGGAAAGCAACGGGAAGCTACCACACCTATAATTCCCTAGTAAAGCTGCAAAGCATAGCATGAAAATGCTATGATTGCAGTGAATGACCTGCCCTTGTGCAGAATTACTATGGATGGATGTATGGAATTTACTTATTTCTATCATAGTAATAGCTTTAGCTTTTCAATATTAATTTAATTAAATAATCCATCCATAGTAATTCTGCCTGAAGGCAGGTCTTTCACTGCAATCATAGCATTTTCATGCTATGCTTTGCAGCTTTACTAGGGAATTATAAGTGTGGTAGCTTCCGTTGCTTTCAACGCCGGTGAAGGATGATAATGATGGCTGGATGATTTTCGGGGACCATTGGGCCCTAAGGTTCCTGACATTTGTCATACAGGTAAGGAAAAAAACCTCACCCAGGGGCCTGTCCCGACCAGGAAACAAACCCGGGCCCGTTGCATGATACCTCGAGACCACAGCGGTGGACATAAGTAAATTAATGAACACAATTAAATTTATTGTAATCAATGGTAAAGAGAAATGTTTTTGTCTGAACCGGGAATCGAACCCCGAACCTTTAGCTTTCTGTGCTAACACTCTGCCCTTTGAAGGATTTATGCTTGGATAGGAATAAAGCCTGAATTAGCTAAGTGGACAGAGTGTTAGCACGGAAAGGTAAAGGTTCGATTCCCATTCAGACAAAAATTTTTCTCTTTACCCTATTGATTACAATAATCCTATTATTTAATGTATTTTATGTTTAAGTGTTTGTGTGTAGTCCAGTAGTATGCATTCAACCCCAGTCTATTAATGATTCTGGATTAAAATAAAATTATATGTTTGCCAAATTTCATCCAAATCAATTATGTGTGAACATAAAAATATAAAATTCCTGCCACATCAGCAGACATCTATCGCATTTGGTTTAACGGAGCCTTCTGCGTATTCTAATTATCTCCATAAAGGTAACACCTAGAGCGTTTCCTCTGTGTTATTCCCACTAACACTAACTATTGCACTACAGATGAATTCGTGCAAGTGCAATATAATATATTTCAATGTGTGCCTGCTAAGTCTAGCGATAACCCGCACTAGACTAGATGGAAACTGCAGTTTTCAAGAGGAATCCCTCCCATCTTCACCCATAATCATAACTGTCGAATTTTGGTCTTTATCTTGAAAGTTGCCATTATCAAATACACCAGATGCCAATGTTTTATTTTAGGAAGTAACCAAAAGTACTCTTGAAAAGAAAAACCACCAATGAAAACATACAGGAAATTCACATATCACCCTTGGGCACAAAATAAATTCCAAAAGAAGTTTAATATTAAATTAGCACCGAAAAATAACTACAGTTTAAATAGACTAATTAAAGATGTTTTTATTATTAAGCCTTATTAGCTTTATAAAATAATGTTAAATTCCCAATAAATGTCTTCTTAACTAAGAAGCCGCCATTTGCAAAGATAGAAACAATGGTTTCAAAAGCATTTGGTGAGAGGGAATTACAACGTATATAAGAGAAAAATTTGCATCTATATCGCAACTCGCCTCGGTAGCTCAGTTGGTAGAGCGTTTGGCCCAGCAAGCCAAAGGTCCCGGGTTGGAGTCTCGGTCTAGGCGAAAATTTTTCTCTTCAAATATAAACTAATTAAAACCAACAAAAATGAAAAAAACTGATAAAAATACAAAATCAGGAATATATCAAATTGAATATATGGGTTGTGAAAAGATATATATAGGAAAAACAAAAAGAAACCTACAAATTAGAACCAAAGAACACATAAGAAATATACTAAAAATGGGGAAATAGAAAAGTCTGCAGTTACTGTTCATGTTTGGTCTGAAAAACATGATATAAATTCGGACACAAAATTATTAAAACAGTTAGAAAATACAAAAGAGTTGACTATTTGGGAAAAAATCTTTATTCAGAAGAACAAAAACGAAGTGTGAATTTCGAAATACCGACGGAACGTGATCTCGTTTGGAGGTTCTTTGGCCTACCACAGGATGGAGCTGACATCGAAATCCAGGGTTTACAACATAAATCCAACCAGTCTGGCAATATGCTGATAATAATTGATATCCAAATAATTAAATCCTAGAAACGACATAACACCGGTCGACCAGAGGCTACTGACGATGGAGATAAGCTCCGAAACTGCAGTATAGAAGAAAAAGGATATGAGGTGAGGTAATAAAAACATTAATTTAATTATTAAATTAAACCTCATAGTGTTCTTTCCCTGTGAAAGTTAAATAAATTGATATCCAATTGAAACATGCTCAAGAACAAATCAACATTAATATTGAGGTAAGATATACAGACTCAAAATAATATAACAAGATGGCAAGTTTGAAGATGAAAATGTAGACCGAAATTTGACAGTTGTGATGATAGCTGAACATGGGAGGGATTCCTCTTGAAAACTGCAGTTTCCGTGCTTGAAGAACACAAAATATGAGGTGAGATATGACTCGTTTAATTAACTTTCATTAAATGAAAACCTCACTAATGTTATTTCCCATAATTAATTTATGAAAAACACTTTATACTTACTGGGTAAGGGTACTTCTAAATCAATCTTGATATCGAAGTCATGGGCAGAAAATAGATCATCTGTTTTTCCAACTTTAGGTATTTCCTTTTTCTTCTCAGGTTCCTTATCCATAGATGGTTGAATTGTCATTGCAGCTTCTATAGCTAATCTGTTTCTATCATCTTCAGCCTAAATATAACCAAACAAAACGTAAAATTCAGATAATTTAACTTAATCATATTATGATATATATATTAACCAATGATAATCAATTGCAAATGTATTTAAAAAACTGAAAAGTTTGGAGTTAATATTAATGGCAATTGTATAATTTATTTATATTTAAAAATTTTAAATATTATTTAGTATATTATTTTACTTTTAATGGAAAATTTTACAAACAAGTTTCGGGTTTATCTATGGGAAATCCTGCCATTTTTGGCTAATTTATACATGAGTTACTTCGAGTGCCATATAACCAAGGCTTACCCATGGATTTTCAAGAGTTGGTACAGATATGTAGATGATATTTTTTCGATAATAAATTTTAAACACTTTGATGATGCGTTGAAATTACTTAATCTGCAAGATGTATCAATTAAATTTACCATAGAATCAGAAATTGAAAACCAAATTCCGTTTTTGGATTTATACATAATTAGGAATGAAATAACTCAAAAAACTGAATTTGATGTATATAGGAAGGGTACACATACTGATAATTATATCAAATCAACTGGTTTTAATCCTCCGGCACATAAACATGCAATATTTAATAGCTTCTTATATAGATTGATAATGTCGCACTAAAAGGAGAAAATTTTAAGAAAGAATACGAGAATATCCTAAATATAGCCAGATTAAATGGTTTCAATAAGAGTATAATATCTAACAAATTAAAGAAATTCAAAAAGATAAAACAACTTAAAGAATGCTCTACCCTACAAATTGTTAGTAAAGAAAAGAAGAATTTCAAGAAAATTACTTACCATCCAATATTCACAGGAAATTTCAAAAAAATATTTGACAAACACAACATTACTTTGGCACCAATAAATAAATTTAGTCTAGAAAAACTTCTAAATACCAATAAAAAAATCAACATCCCAGACAGTAAGAAATCTGGAATTTATCAAATAAATTGTAATGATTGTAGCAAAGTATACATAGGAAAAACAAAAAGGAAATTGGAAACACGCACTAAAGAACATTTTAGAAATATTAAAAATTGTGAAAACTTTTGAAACAATTAGATAAACTGTTGGAATTGACAATTTGGGAAATGATATTCATTCAGAAGAATAAATATTGATCTATGAATTTCGATATTCCGGTGGATAAAAATTTAATTACAAAGTTTATAATTCCAACGAAAGATGGCAGCACAAGAGGTGATGTCCTTAGAGAAATCAACAACCACAGAATTTCATCAG
This sequence comes from Diploptera punctata, assembly GCA_030220185.1. Taxonomy (NCBI): domain Eukaryota; kingdom Metazoa; phylum Arthropoda; class Insecta; order Blattodea; family Blaberidae; genus Diploptera; species Diploptera punctata. The sequence goes on from JASPKZ010009384.1 coordinate 489,603, forward strand.
TGGAAGCCATGACTGAAGAGGGACAAGATATTGTCTGAAACCGTCGGTATCAATGAAACTTGAAATGATATGAGGTGAGTTGTTAAAAATATATTCTACACTCTATTAATGATATAACCTCATAATGTTTACTTCCCAATATTAATTTAAATATAATATAATATAATATAATATAATGTTTTTATTAATCATTTCATATTTTACACTTGATTAAAAATAAAATCCTTATTTTATTTCAACTAGTCTTATACGTACCTGAGCTGCAGCTTTAATTTGTCCTTCAGTCATATTTTCTTGGTCATGGACTTTATATACCATACGAGGTTTTGTGTGACGCCTGGTGAACGGATCTTCAACTTTTTTTCCTTTGTTTTTTCTCACCTCCTCCTATATAAATTATGAAAAACAAATTTTAGATCCAAATTAATGGATATTTAGTGTATCTTCAAATATAATTTATCCTTCAGTGAGAAGTGTTAAATTAATAATAAAATCATCAATGTAAATGTATATTTGAAGAGAAAAATTTTCGCCTAGACCGAGACTCGAACCCGGGCCCTTGGCTTTCCGGGCCAAGTGCTCTACCAACTGAGCTACCGAGGCGAGTTGTGATCTAGATGCTAATTTTTCTCTTATATACGTTGTAATTCCCTCGCGCCAAATGCTTGAAATCATAGCTTCTATATTTGAAGAGAAAAATTTTCGCCTAGACCGGGACTCGAACCCGGGACCCTTGGCTTTCCGGGCCAAGTGCTCTACCAACTGAGCTACCGAGGCAAGTTACGATCTAGACGCAAATTTTTCTCTTATGTACGTTGTAATTCCCTCACGAGCTACAGAGGCAAGTTACGATCTAGACGCAAATTTTTCTGTTATGTACGTTGTAATTCCCTCGCACGAGGGAATTACAACGTACATAAGAGAAAAATTTGCGTCTAGATCGTAACTTGCCTCGGTAGCTCAGTTGGTAGAGCACTTGGCCCGGAAAGCCAAGGGTCCCGGGTTCGAGTCCCGGTGTAGGCGAAAATTTTTCTCTTCAAATATAATTTATCCTTCAATGAGAAGTGTTAAATTAATAATAAAAATCGTCAATAGCTTCTATCTTTGCAAATGGTGGCTCCTTAGTTAAGAAGACATTTATTGGGAATTTCACACTACTTTATAAAGCCAGTAGGGCTTCTATTGACGATTTTATTATTAATTTAACACTTCTCATTGAAGGATAAATTATAAAAAAAAAATTTTCTCTTCGAATATAAATTTTATCCTTCAATGAGAAGTGTTAAATTAATAATAAAATCGTCAATGTAAATGTATGTATATATAAGAGAAAAATTTGCATCTAGATTGGAACTCGCCCCAGCAGCTCAGCTGGTACAGTAAACCAAAGATCTTGGGTTTGGGTCCTGGTCTGGGCGAAAATTTTTCTCTTCAAATATAAGTTAATCAAATGTTTTATACTAATAGATATCTTACCATTATAGCTTTTTCAGCTTCTTCCACATTCTTCTTACGATTACGGTCATTGATATAACTTATACTAGATATTGTAGAAGTACGTAATTTATCTAATTCCTCTGCTCGCTCTTCAAGTGCTTGTATTTTTTGTTGTATTCTGCTAGCTTCCAACTCATCACCTCTATAAAAATAAAACATACAATTTCAATGTTAATAATTAGGGATCAAATTTATTCTAAACCACCCAATGTTTTTAGTAAAAAATTCAGGAAATTTACATACCACCCTTCAGTATTTAAAAAGTTTTGAGTTAGCACCAAAAAATGATTACAGCCTGAATAGATTGATTAAAACCTACAAAAATGAAAATATTGATGAAGGCAACAAACAAATCAAGATCCATATTTGATTCGTCGTGGTCCAGTTGTCTTCATACTCGACGTTTCGTCTACTGCTGCGGTAGACCTCATCAGGAGATACTGCGTGCTCTCTGTGAACTCCTCAACAGTCGGATGCAGACTGGCTGGTCGTTGGAAACTGTCTCTCTATTTAAAGGTAAACCCCGGGTGGTGGGGGGTTTCTGCACGGTCCGAGTTTTGTGCTGTTTTTGTGCCGTTTGCAGAAGTCATAGGCTTCGTTGTCATGTTGTGCAGTGCTGGGATCCATATTTTGTTTATCTTCATAGTTTCTTTTTTGTTGAAGGAATTTTTATGTTTATATATTTCAATGGCTTCTCTGTATAGTCTGGTGTAGTAATGTGATGTTTGGGATAATACCTGAGTTTCTTCGAATCTTGTAATATGTTGTTGGTTGTTCATCAAGTGTTCCGCTATGGCCGATTTTTCATTTTGTTTTAGTCTGCAGTGTCTCATGTGTTCTTGCAATCTTGTGTTAATCATTCTTTTTGTTGTACCGATGTAAACCTGCACAATGCAGACGTCGTCATATACAATTTTATTTGCGGGACGCAAGCGTAAATGCGTTCCTCTAGCAGATGAAAATAACGGAAGTGGTTTGATCGCTGAGAATTCTCGGTAATTTCTTGCCAATATTACGAAAAAACTACTTTCATGCATGACCAGTCAGCGACTCGCTAATTCAAAATTTGAACGTTCTCACGGAAAACTCAGCTCGCCAGAGACTAATGTATTTGCATGCGGCCCTAAATATTGTAAATTCTACTGTATAAATTACTGTAAAATATCCACCGCTGTGGTCTCGGGGTAGCGTGCTGCCTTGTCATGCAGCGGGTCTGGGTTCGATCCCCGGTCGGGACAGATTTTCTGGGTGAGGTTTTTATCGGGGTTTTTCCTCACCTGTAAGACAAATGTCAGGAAAACTTTAAGGCCCAAACGGTCCCCGAAATCATATGGCCATCGCAATCATCATCATTCATATTCATCTTAGGTTAAGCTTAGGATTAGGGACTCTCCTAGCGTACCATTATCATCATCATCATCACACATATCATCGGGGCAACATAACCCCGCCTTCCAGGCGCCCCAACCTCAGAAGTGGGTTACAAATACGCCATGCCAGGAGAGAAACCAGGACTGTCGAAAGAATAACCTGGGGCATTTGGGAAAGAAAAAAAAAACCGTAAAATATTTACCTTTGTTGTGCCATGTCCCTCTCTTTCATCAACTGAGTTTTCTTCATTGCATAATTGTAGGGATTTTGTTTGAATCTCTCCTTTTCCCTTACAATCTGTTGAAAAGACAACAGTATATTGTATAGAGATTTATTTATACAGAGTAAGAAATAACATTATAGTATAATTTGACCCTAGTAATCTAAAATGAAACAAATGTACAAATCATATACACTTCAATACCTTAATTGTTAATAAAGTTTTTAAAAATTGGGTAGATTATAGCTTATGGAAGTAATATAGGTCAACACCCCATAAAAACAATCGAACCGAACATTTGGCTTAGAAACTTTTATAATACATAAATTGATACCTTAACGGATGAAAACAAATATTAATTTGTCCAATAATTAAATTAATGTTTTTATTACCTCACCTCATATCCTTTTTCTTCTATACTGCAGTTTCGGAGCTTATCTCCATCGTCAGTAGCCTCTGGTCGACCGGTGTTATGTCATTTCTTGGCGGTTTCCTTCTTACTTCTATCGGTGGACCGATGAACCTCTGGATCAGGTCAAGATTTGCAGGAGTTTCAAAATTCATGAGTTTGTCTTTTTTGTTTCTTTGGATATGGATTTTTTCCAGACTGTGAGTTCCTTTAGTTTATCTGTTTGTTTGATTAGGCTAGCTTCTGTATCAATTAAATGTTTTTCAGACCAAGCATGGGCAGCTACTGCTGACTTGTCCACTTCACCCTGTTTTACATTTCTAAGGTGTTCCTTCAATCTAGTTTTTAAATTTCTTTTTGTTTTTCCTTGGTCTCAAAAACATTTAATTGATACAGAAGCTAGCCTAATCAAACAAACAGATAAACTAAAGGAACTCACAGTCTGGGAAAAAATCCATATCCAAAAAACCAAAAAAGACAAACTCATGAATTTTGAAACTCCCGCAAATTTTGACCTGATCCAGAGGTTCATCGGTCCACCGATAGAAGAAGGAAACCGCCAAGAAACGACATAACACCGGTCGACCAGAGGCTACTGACGATGGAGATAAGCTCCGAAACTGCAGTATAGAAGAAAAAGGATATGAGGTGAGGTAATAAAAACGTTAATTTAATTATTAAATTAAACCTCATAGTGTTCTTTCCCTGTGAAAGTTAAATAAATTAATTTGTCCTTCAGTGTGAGTAATAAATTTAAATAAAAAAACAAAATTATAAACTTAATGGCTACAATCCTCCACCTCTATGGCGTGACAGGCCCTACCAGCCAGTTGCTGGCCTCACATCTACATTTGTTAATCACAGGGATAGATGATCATCCAGCCAGTGTAGGGGTGACATGTGGTCAGCATGTCGGGTTCCCAGCCATTATAGCTGGTTTTCTCAACCAGAATGGCTAATATAGTTATGTAAAAACCCCATTAAAATATGTTTTGAATAAGAAGCAACCAGTTGGTATTGGGAACAAGTGTTCTCTGCCTCGTGGCAATCAGGGCTTTATATAGGTAAGCGTTGGAGTTTGACTGAAGATGCAGGTGAAATGATCTTTTAAACCAGTATCGTGGAAACACGGAATTTTATGAGGTGAGATATAAAAACATTTTCTCCAACTCATTATAAATTAAAGAAAAAAATTTCTTAATAATAATAAGAAATGTGCACTCAGGTTGAGCATTAGTGGTGGTTTAGTCTTTACTGTAGTCTGCAATGGTTTTTGTTCTTTTCGCACATGTTATGATGTGGTATTTCCTACATCTTTGTCCACATAACACACACTTGCATTCTTCGGTCGGCTCGTGGAATTTCTTGTTTATACATATTTTGTTGTGAAATCCATGTACTGCGAGTCGTGTTGTGATGTGTCTCTGGGGGTTGCACTCTCTGGTCCATCTTCGTCCAGCATGGCAGTTGTGGTGTAGAAATCTATGTCTATTTCCTTCTTCTTCCTATTTCTGATGCTTATTAATTTCTGGTATGGTTCTGTGGATTGTAGATAGAATTGGGTTCTTATGTCCTCTATGAAGTAGGTCTCTCTCATGAGTTCGTAAGCAAAACGAGATGGCGCTGTTTTTCCTATTCTCAGGATGCGTTTCATGAACATTGCTTTGACTTTTTCTATTCTTATCAGATCTCCGATCTTAAGTTTTTCCCAAATTATCTGTATCCCATATGTTATAACTGGTGCCACTGTCGTTTTGAATAACTGCAAAAATTTCTTAAGTTATGTAGATAGGAAATAACACTATGAGGTTTTTTAATATTGTTTATTTTTTATTATTTCACTCACCTCATACTTCATAACTCCTCTCAAACCCAGGGTTTCTTCACATCATTTGTGACATTCTCAATGTTGTGTCACGTTCACAACTGACGTCCAACGGCCTTCTATCCTGCAGACTGACCTCCGCGCCATCTGATGGCTGACCGATGAATTTCCAAATCAGTCCTCTCTCCTTATAACCGGGTATTTCAAAATTCATAGATGTATTTACATTCTTGCATATGTAAATTTTTTCCCAAATTGTGAGTTCCTTCGGTTTTTCCCAATTGTTTAAGTAATTTTGTTTTGGTTTCTATTCTGTGTTTTTCTGACCAGGCATGTGCAGCTATTGCAGATTTTTCGGTTTCTCCATTTTTAACATTTCTGAGGTGTTCTTTTAATCTTGTATTTAGAACTCACAATTTTGGAAAAAAATTACATATGCAAGAATGAAAATACAACTATGAATTTTGAAACACCCGGTTATAAGGAGAGAGGACTGATTTGGAAATTTGTCGGTCAGCCATCAGATGGCACGGAGGTCAGTCTGCAGGATAGAAGGCCGTTGGACGTCAATTGTGAACGTGACACAGCATTGAGAATGTCACAAATGATGTGAAGAAACCCTGGGTTTGCGAGGAGTTATGAAGTATGAGGTGAGTGAAATAATAAAAAATAAACAAAAAAAATGTATGTTTGAATTCGGAGCCTGGATAGGTCAAAGACAGAGTGCTAGTGCACAAAACCAGAGATCTTGAGTTCAAATTACAGTTCAGGCAAATTTTTTCCCCCTCCAAATATTAATTTGTCCACCAGTGAGTGATAAATTTAAATAACAATACTGAAATTACATCAAAAGCTTATTCTGCAAATATGGAATGGTAATTTGTATGGGTATATATGGGACACGTTCCAAGGTTACAGAATAAAATAAAAATTATCAAAATAAAATCAATTAACGAGAGATTTGAACAATTTCTATTAATTATTACTGTGAGGTTTAGGCAAGGACTTAAAGAACTTGGTAATTTTATTCCTGTTTTCCTGCTTTTAAAAGGACTTTCAATTAAGATTGATATTAAGAGATCCACGGTTCGATTCCTGGTTCAGACATTAATTTTTCTTTTCACAATATCATAACATTATAGGATGTTTAAGTGTTCGTATGGTCAAAATGTACTAAAACATACCCCTGTTGAAAAGCACCAAGGGGGCATCAGGCTTAATATATCCATCTGATGGATGAACCACTACCAACAATACTACATATTTTCTGAACATTTGCACTGTGGAAGGAAATATTTGAAATTTATTCGAGATATATGTACAATCTAGCAATTAAAAATTAAACATCACGATCCCTCCTAGCCCCGAGATTGTAAATTTTACAATTAAAATTTCCAATACTGCTAGGTTATGAACCCAGACTCACAAGTAAGGAAGCAGCCATGCTACCTTAGTGACTCATATTTGAAGAGAAAAATTATATGCTCTGATTGGGACTCGAACCCAGAACCTTTGGCTTTCTAGACCAATGTTCTACCGATTGAGCTATCCGGGCGAGTTACAATCTAAATGTAAATTTTTCTCTTATATATATTATCAATTCCCGCGCACCAAATGCTATGAAACCATTGCTTCCATCTTTGCAAATGGCGACTTCTTTATTAAGGAGACATCATTTGGGAATTTTATATTACACTAGCGTACCCAGCAGACGTTATCCTGCCCGAACGTTCAATTCTCATGTCATGGGCGGACGATAAAAATGTTACTTTTTTACCATAAAATTCAGCAATTAGGACATAATTAGATATTATTAAATAAGTTATGTAGATAGGAACCAGTTATAACGAGAGAGGACTGATTTGGAAATTCATCGGTCAGCCATCAGATGGCGTGGAGGTCAATCTGCAGGATAGAAGGCCGTTGGACGTCAGTTGTGAACGTGACACAGCAATGAGAATGTTACAAATGATGTGACGAAACCCTGGGTTTGCGAGGAGTTATGAAGTATGAGGTGAGTGAAATAATAAAATATAAACAATATTATTAAATAAGTTCGCAAAGAAAACCTCTCACAGCCTTCTGTTGTAGCTCAAGAAATGTGAATGATGACGTCACATAGTCATGAACATTTGAATTGTTCGAGTCTCGGTCTAGGCGAAAATTTTTCTCTTCAAAATATAAATTGAAGAATGTTGTATGGTTGGTAACTAATGTCGAGCACTTGATAATGAAATCATTCGCTCTCTTGCACTCCAATATTTAGCAGAAAGGCTGGTCTCTTCTACAAAAGCTGGATAACGGAAGAGACAGTTTGTTTCCATATCTTCATTTAAATTTAAAAAAAGGGCATTTAGGCGAATTACAACTTTTAGTGGGAAAATAATGAATCAAAGATTGTTAAAGAACAATTATATTGTAATTATTATGAGTTATTATTTCCTACAAATATTAAATTATATTGTATTTCATTTACCTTTTCAATGTCTTCTTCCTTAAACTCATAAATCATAGCTTCCTTGATGTCTTTAAGTTTTTGTTCTAATTCATCCTGAGTAGGAAGTGAAATTGCTTGAACAGCACATGTTTCTCTCCACTTAGCAAATTCACTTTCTGTGAAATCTTGATTACTAATAAATTCCAATCTGAATACTCGTTCTTGTGCTCCATGCCTTAAAGAAAAGAAAAATAAATGACCATTAATGTTTAACTTTTACAGGAATTAATCACTATGAGGTTTAATTTATGGTAAAATCAAAGGTTTCCTACCTCTCCTCATATAAATCTTCTAAGTATATCGCGATTTTGAGACCATAACAGTCTCATCTTCAGTACTATCTTGGCGACTGATGTTATGTCAATCAGAAGAAATTCTTCTTATTCCCTCTATTGGTGGACCGATGAACCTCTCAATCAGGTCAGAATTTGTGGGAATTTCGAAGTTCATAATTTTTTCTGAATGTGGATTTTTTACGAGAAAATAGATAAACAAAAGGAACTCACTGTTTGGGAAAAAATCCACATTAAGAAAAACAAAGAAAAATTTATGAACTTTGAAATTCCTGCAAATTCTGACCTGATCCAGAGGTTCATCGGTCTACCAACAGTGGGAAGAAGAAGAGTTTCTTCCGATCGACATAACATCAGTCGCCAAGATTGAAAGAAGCACTACTAGCTTTATAAGTAATGTTTAAATTCCCAATAAAAAGTCTTCTTAACAAAGGAGCTGCCATTTAAGTCGTAGCAATGGCTCGTAGTATTTGGGGTTAGGGAATTAACTATGTAGAAGAGAAATATACACGTTTAGATTGGAGGCCTAGGTAGCTTACTTGGATAGAGCATTGACATAGAGACTCAAAGGTCCTGGGATCAAACCCCAGTCTAGGCGTATATTTTTCTTTTCAAATATAATTCGTCCATCATTATAATGTTTAAAAACAAATAATATGAACATGTTTCACAGCTTATTGCTCCATCTTCAGTTTGTCAGATGGCGCGGAGGTCAGTCTGCAGGATAGAAGGCAGCCAGACGTCAGTTGTGAACGTGACACAGCATTGAGAATGTCACGAAGGATGTGATGAAACCCTGGGTATGCTAGGAGTTACGAAGTATGAGTTGAGTGAAATAAAAAATAAACAATATATTAAATTGTCCCTGTCTAATGTATATAAAAAAACAAAGAAAAATAAATAATGTGATATAGAAAACTAATTTTACGATTATACAATATTTAAAACAAAGCAAAAGAAAATATTTGTTAATCTTAATATTATTTTTATAAATAATTGAATTTATTAATGGTTAAAAGAATACTATCAGTGAGGTGTATAAGTTAGTTTGTTATTAAATAATTCTTTAGTTTGTTTTTGAAGGATGTTATAGTTTAACAGTCTCTGACATAGGACGGAAGGGAATTCCATGTTTTGGTAAGTGAGACCGTAAAAGATAATGAATAGTTTACAGTGTGATGAGGAATATTGAAACCATACATAGTTAAACAACATGCCTGCAATTTCTATATGAAACCTTAGCACAACTATTGCTATGCTACGGAAGTGAAACATGGATTCTAATTAAATGTAATGCAATTAGCATCACTGCTTGTGAAATGGGATTCATGTGCCAAACAGTGGGATCATAAAAGAAAAGAAGACAGCTTAAAAGAAACTTTGAAAATCTCTATACTGGCAGATATGTCACTATTAAGATAACATATAGTAAGTTAAGAGTATGTCCAAAACAACAATCCTGTACTAGCAATCTAGGGACAAGAGATCAAATGAATATCCAATCAAGAAATGGACTGAAAACTTCTGTGGACCATACAATCAAAACAACTGCAAACTTTAAGGCTGACGATATAAATATAAATTATTTTTTAACACATTATTGTATTAATTAAAAGAATCGTGATTTTCTCTTACCTCATACATCTATGTTTCTTTAAACACAGCACTGCAGTATCGGCGACACTTTGTCGTCATCGTCAGCTGTTTTCACGACAGTCGTGAAAACAGCTGACGATGACGACAAATGCCGATACTGCAGTGCTGTGTTTAAAGAAACATAGATGTACGAGGTAAGAAAAAATCACGATTCTTTTAATTATTATTAATTGAACCTCATAATGTTAAAAATTCCCAAATTTAATATATGAACATTATTGTATGTTGAGTGATTCCGGGTTATGTGGCCGTGGTCCATAGTTGGTGTTGATACCAGACGTTTCGCCCTCAACTGCGGAGGGCATCTTCAGTGGCGAGTGCTTCTAGGCGTGTTTCCTGGTCGGAAGATCTACTTAGAGTGAGCGCTGCGGACGTTGTATTAGTGGTGGGTGCAGGGTGAGTGGGCGTGGCTCTTGCTGATTGGCTAATGGTCGTCTCCTTGTTGTCCCTAGTGTTAATGCATTTATTGTCTAGTGAATGATACCACGCCTTAGCCAGTTTGATACCTTCCTCTTTTCTATTAATATTTCCCTTATGCTTGTATATTTCTATAGCCTCTCGGTATAATCTAGGGAAATAGTAGGAAGTTGTGGCTAAAACTTGTGTATCGTCGAATAGAACCTGGTGTCCATTCATAATGGCATGTTCTGCTACAGCTGATTTATCCATTTCTCCTTGTCTGCAGTTTCTTTTATGTTCTGATAAACGGGTGGCTATACTTCTTTTCGTGGTTCCTATATATGATTTACCACACGAACAAGGAAGTCGATATACGCCGCAAGTGGAGAGAGGTGGCCGAGGATCCTTAGCTGAGCGAAGGCAGTCTTCTATTTTTCTTGTAGGTCTGTAAACTGTTTTTATGTTGTATTTTCGTAGGAGTTTTCCGATACGATCTGTGACTCTTTGTACATATGGTAAGTAGGCTATGCTGGTTGAGGGTGTGTTATCCATTCTGACGTGCTGTCTTCGTGGATGTAAGGTTTGTCTCATTTCCTTGGATGTGTAGCCATTTTTCTGGAAACAATTGAACAGATGGTGTTGTTCTTGTTTAAGGTGTTGTGGTTGGCATAACTTAGTCGCTCTGTCGAACAGAGGCTATAGAAATATACAAGCATAAGGGAAATATCAACAGAAAAGAGGAAGGTATCAAACTGGCTAAGGCCTGGTATCATACACTAGAAAATAAATGCATTAACACTAGGGACAACAAGGAGACGACCATTAGCCAATCAGCAAGAGCCACGCCCACTCACCCTGCACCCACCACTAATACAACGTCCGCAGCGCTCACTCTAAGTAGATCTTCCGACCAGGAAACACGCCTAGAAGCACTCGCCACTGAAGATGCCCTCCGCAGTTGAGGGCGAAACGTCTGGTATCAACACCAACTATGGACCACGGCCACATAACCCGGAATCACTCAACATTATGATTACCGGCCGTGAAAGCCTGCATTCAACATTATTGTATGCTCCGTATCTGTCTGCAACTTAAGTCTTAACTTTTTACAGTCATCAGAAAGCACTTTTTTTTCTGTAGGGAGAAATGTGGCAACGACTAACACTGAAAGGTCAATTGCGTATCTTTCTCCCATTTTCAATCATGACATACCAGGTGTCAGGACAAAAACTAACAATAAGAAATATATTTGAAGAGAAAAATTATACGCTCAGACCGAGGTTTGAACCCAGGACATCTGGCTTTCTAGGCTAATGCTCTACTACTGAGCTACCTGGGAAACTCCAATTTAAACGCAAATTTTTCTCTTGTACACTGTTAATTCCCAATCACCAAATGCTACATTTGCTCGATCATGCAAATGACAGCTTCTTGTTTAAGAAGACATTTATTACTTATTTTAGGAATTCTCACTATGAGGTATATTCTACCTTAAAACATTTATTCTTCTTCTTCTTCCTTCCAAATATTAGGCCAAGGCCTGTTACAATCCTATAGAAAATTTTCCCTCCAGCGTTTCATAGGACGGCCCAGTGATCTTCGTCCTCTTGGTATATAATTATAAACAGCTTTGGGGATCCGATTTGAACTCATTCTTTCTAGATGATGTTTCCAATTTAGTTGGTAGACATTTATTGGGAATTTAAACAGTACTTTATAAAGCCAGAAGGGCTTCTTTTGATGTTTTTATTATTAATTTAACACTTCTCACTGAAGGATAAATTACATTTGAAGCGAAAAATTATACACTCAAACTGGGGTTTGAACCCAGGACCTTTTTTGGCTTTCTAGGCCAATGCTCTTCCACTGAGCTACCAGAGAAACTCCAATCTAAACACAAATTTTTCTCGTATACACTGTTAATTCCTGATCACCAAATACTTTGGAACACAGATACAGAGCGGACAACTTGAAGAAAAGAAAAAACCAGTTTGTGACAAGCTAAAGATGGAGAAATAAGCTTTGAAACAATCGTCCAACAAAACAAACATATGAGGTAAGAACGTTAAAAAATACAAACTAATTTAATAAATTTTTCTCTTATACGTTAATTCATATATTTACCAAAAGTCATACACTTTTGAAAAATGTTTTCTCTTTTCTCGTGTTTGCCTCCCTTACAATTTTTTTTTTAAATTGCTATACTTACCTTAATTTTAATCCTTTATTAGTTCTTGTACTTCCAAGTTCGTATATTTTCCCTGTTTCACACACTCCACTAATTTCACAAACCTGCAATTTTAAAACTTAATGTAATGCTAAATAACACAATAATTAATGCAGAATTTATTAATATTTGTTATAATGAGAAGAAGGGTTCTATAGCTTAAATCACTATAAGATTTTATTAGTGAACATTCTATAAGGAAAGTCACATACATAAGTTTATAACAATGGTATTTTAATATTGTATAAATACAGTACTATACTAATCCTGAGCTAAGTTGCATTTGTACTGTAAACAAACTTGCATAAGGTATTACTCCACCAATTCCGTCTACTGGGGGAACTATGATACTATTTTTACCAGCCATATGGCTAAATTGTGACGGGACTGTCAACGATAGAAACACTGTAATCAAATGGTAAAGAGAAAAATTTATGATGTTTTTATTATTAATTTCATACATCTCAATGATGGATAAATCATATTTAAAGAGAAAAATTATACGCTCAGACCGGGACTTGAACCCAGGACCCTTGGTTTTCTAGTCCAATTTTTCTCTTTAAATATGATTTATCCATCGTTGAGATGTATGAAATTAATAATAAAAACATCGAAAATAGCCGTACTGGCATTTATAATGTAATGTATAATTCCCAAATATGTCTTCTTAATATAGGAGCCGCCATTTGCAAAGATAGAAGCAAAGGCTTCAAAGCATTTGATGGGCGGAATTTTCAACGTATATAGAGAAAGATTTGCATTTAGATCGGTACTTGCTCAGGTAGCTCAAATGGTAGAGCACTTGGACTAGAAAACCAAGGGTCCCGGGTTCAAGTCCCAGTCTGAGCGTATAATTTTTCTCTTTAAATAAGAAAAATTTATGCCTGAACCGGGAATCGAACCCCGAACCTTCAGCTTTCCGTGCTGATGCTCTTAACCATTGAGCTAATCCAGGTTTCCTTCCCATCCAAGCATAAATCCTTCCTTTACCTTACTGTCTTGGTCCCTCATTCGAATGCTATGAATCATCATTCACAAATACACAATGAATGGCTTCTACCTGAAGAAGACATGAAGGGACTCCACATAGCTGTAGCATTATTTATTAAATTAATATTAAGAGGCTAAAGCTGTTACTATGATTGAAATAAGTATATTAAAGTACACAACTAAATTATTGTAATCAAATGGTAAAGAGAAAAATTTATGCCTGAACCGGGAATCGAACTCCGAACCTTCAGCTTTCCGTGCTGATGCTCTTAACCATTGAGCTAATCCAGGCTTCTCTTTACCATTTGATTACAATAATTTAGTTCTGTACTTTAATATACTTATTTCAATCATAGTAACAGCTTTAGCTTCTTAACATTAATTTAATAAATAATGCTATAGCTATGTGGAGTCCCTTCATGTCTTCTTCAGGTAGAAGCCATTCATTGTGTATTTATGAATGATGATTCATTGCATTTGAATGTGGGACCAAGACAGTAAGGTAAAGGAAGGATTTATGCTTGGATGGGAAGGAAGCCTGGATTAGCTCAATGGTTAAGAGCATCAGCATGGAAAGCTGAAGGTTCGGGGTTCGATTCCCGGTTCAGGCAAGCATTTTTCTCTTTACCATTTGATTACAATAATTTAGTTGTGTACTTTAATATACTTATTTCAATCATAGTAACAGCTTTAGCTTCTTAATATTAATTTGATAGAAACATTGTTCTTTGGCAACATTGAGGTACTCTGGATAATTCACTAATAACTAATAAAAAAAGTTATGTCCCAGATAGTAAAAAATCTGGAATTTATTAAATTAGTTGCAATGACAGCAAGAAAGTATATATAAGAAAAACTAAAAGGAATTTAGAAAATTTTACAAAAGAACACTTTAAGAATATTAAAAATGATGAAATTGAAAAATCGGCAATTGCAGCTCATAGTTTACTAGAGAATCACGGAATTGGAAGAGAAACTAAACTTCTAAAACATTTAGAAAAACCTTTGGAATTAACAGTTTGGGAAAAGATATACATTCAGAAGAATAAATATAAAGCCATGAATTTTGATGTTCCCGACGAAAATAATTTGATCTCAAAGTTCATAAAATCAACACCAGATGGCAGTTCAGAAGATGGCATTAACGGCGAAATTTTGACAGTTGGAGTTTGACTGAAGATGGAAGTAAAATTATAATTTCGAAACCGGTATCGTGAAGACACACAACTTTATGTAGTGAGATTTAAAGCATTTTCTCCAGCTCATTCATTAATATTAATCTATATTTAACTTAATGAACGAGTTGCAGAAAATGCTTTAACATCTCACCTCATAAAGTTGTGTGTCTTCACAACACCAGTTTCAAAAGTATAGTTTTACTTCCATGTCGAGTCAAACTCCAACTGTCGAAATTTCGTCGTTAACATCATCTTCTGAACTGACACCTGGTGTCGATTTTATGAACTTGGAGATCAAATTATTCTCGTTGGGATTATCAAAATTTATGGCTTTATATTTATTCTTCTGAACTATATTTAATTGCATAAATATGGGTTCGCTCTTTTAACTGAGCACCAAGAAATTTTCTAGGAGCAAACTATGAGAGCATAAAGGCTAGCCACTCAACTCCATTGATAATTCTAATTTCTTGCAATCATATCACTAACTCCAAGTGCAACAGGCAACGACGTTTACATTAAATATATAGATATTTTAAAATAACTATAGTTAAATAATGATTTGTGAGTAAACAGCTTAATTTTATTCGTTAAATAGTCCTAACAAATGCCACTCTTGATTCCCAATTTATCTAGAGATCACTCGTGGCATTACTTATGATAAATTTTGTTTATGTGTGTGTGTGTGTATATATATATATATATATGTGTGTATATATATATATATATATATATATATAGAGACATAAGCTTAACTTACCCTATAAACGGATTTGCCATTATTAGTCCCTATTCCTATTCTAACAAAGCAACCTTTGACAACTCGTTCGAAGAAAGGTAAATGAACAAACCTGAAAAAAAAAAGTTATTAATTAAGACATGAAGCAAGCTCATCTTTATGAAAAAACCCCTAATTATAGTCCAAAATGCCAATAATAATCTCTAAGGCCAACAACTTGAAATAAAAATCTCACTTTAACATATTGCACTAGTTATCGTCATTAATAAAATTCATGATAAAAATTCCATTGAGGCATTAGTCAAAAAATTAAAATTATAATATGAAATGATTACCTAATAGGTCCATCTCCTCATTTTGTAAATGATCAGATCTCTGTAGCGCTTTTGGGACTAGTCCCATCGAAGGAGCAGGAGATAGATCTTTCGATGTTTCTATTATTACTTTCATACATCTCAATGATGGATAAATCATATTTGAAGAGAAAAATTATATGCTCAGACCGGGACTTGAAACCGAGACCCTTTGTTCTCTAGACCAAGTGCTCTACCAGCTGAGCAAGTAGCTTCATAGCATATGATGGGCGGGAACTACAACGTATATAGAGGAAGATTTGCGTTTAGATCGGTACTTGCTCAGGTGGTAGAGCACTTGGTCTAGAGAACCAAGAGTCCCGGTCTGAGCATAAAATTTTTCTCTTCAAATATGACTTATCCATCATTGAGATGTATGAAATTAATATCGAAAAAAGCCGTACTGACATTTATAATGTAATGTATCCATCCATAGTAATTCTGCCCGAGGACAGGTCTTTCACTGCAATAATAGCATTTTCATGCTATGCTTGCAGCTTTAGTAGGGAATTGTAGGTGTGGTAGCTTCCTGTTGCTTTCCACACTGGTGAAGGATGATGATGATAATGATGATGATGGCCATATGATTTCGAGGACCGTTTGTGCCTTAAAGTTTTCCTGACATTTGCCTTACAGGTGAGGAAAAACACAGATAAAAACCACACCCAGAAAAACTGTCCCGACCGGGGATCGAACACAGGCCTGCTGCGTGACAAGGCAACATGCTACCTCGAGACCACAGCGGTATAATTCCCAAATATGTCTTCTTAATAAAGGAGCCGCCATTTGCAAAAATAGAAGCAAAGGCTTCATAGCATTTGGTGGACGGGAATTACAACGTATATAGAGGAAGATTTGCATTTAGATCGGTACTTGCTCAGGTAGCTCAGGTGGTAGAGCACTTGGTCTAGAGAACCAAGTGTCCCAGATTCAATCCCGGTCTGAGAGTATAATTTTTCTCTTCAATTAAAATGTTATAATTTTATATTTAATTTTATGACTAGTTATCATATAAACAAAACAAGAGAAAAATGTAAAAGGCAACATTGCCAGAATAATAGCTTCTTCATCATATATCCTGAAATTACTTTTTACCTTAAAGTGTATGATATAATTCTAGTCGTCCAACACAAGCCATAAAATGAATGAATGAGTCACTTCTTATCTTACCTCATACTTTATGTTTTTTTCTTAAACATGGGAACTGCAGTTTTCCCATATTTAATTATGAACAAGCCATATACTTTAAACTAATATATAACTTTATTAAGTTATGTAGATAGGAAATAACACTATGAGGTTCTTTAATATTGTTTATTTTTTATCATTTCACTCACCTCATACTTCATAATTTATAGCAGATCCAGGGTTTCTTCACGTAATTCGTGACATTGTCAATGCTGCGTCATGTTCACAACTGACGTTGGACGTCAGTTGTGAACATGACGCAGCATTGACAATGTCACGAATTACGTGAAGAAACCCTGGGTCTGCTATAAATTATGAAGTATGAGGTGAGTGAAATGATAAAAAATAAACAATAATATATAACTACCACAGATTCCAGAAAATAGAATCTCTTTCATCATCTTTATTATAAATACTGAGTGAAAGTTAACATATATATGTTAATACAACTAAAAGAATAAGAATACAATCTTTCTGATGAAAATAAAACTAAACAACTTAAATAAAACATTAACTATAAATAATACTTATAAATGTCTGGGTAACTCAAGACACACAATATATTTATATATTAAATTTGGGAATTTTTAACATTAAGAGGTTCAAATTCATAAGAATTAAATTAATATAATATTGGCTCCAATTAACAAATTCAGCATGGGTAATCTTCTGTTAACTAATAATAAATTTAACACCCCAGACAACAAAAAATCTGGTATTTATCAAATTGATCGCAAAGATTGCAACAGGATATATATAGGAAAAACAAAAAGGAATTTGGAAACTCGTAAAAAAGAACACTTCAGAAATATAAAGAATGGAGAAATTGAAAAAACAGCTATAGCAGCACATAGTTTATTAGAGCATCATAGGATTGAAAAAGAACCAAAACTTTTGAAACATCTATCTAAACAATATGAGGTGAGTGATAAACATATTCTACCTTAATCTATCTAAACCTTTAGATTTAACAGTTTGGGAAAAAATATATATTCAAAAAAACCATACTAGAACTATGAACTTCGAGATTCCGAATGAACAGTCGAGATTCCGAATGAACCTAGCTTGATTACAAAGTTCTTCAAAAATACAACAGATGGTGGTTTAGAAAATGATTCATTAAAATGAACACCAGATGGCAGTTTATAAAATAATTCTTTAAAAGAACATCAGATGGCAGTTTGGATAATTATCAACAAAAGTAAAAATTGACAATCGTGAATACAGCTGATAATGGTGATAAGAAATTGCCGATACTGCAGTGCTGTATTTAAAGAAATATAGAAGTATGAGGTATGAAATAATCACGATTAATTTAATTCTTATACACAATATATTCATATACCTGAAATTTCACTGTGAAATGAATCATTGTGCCTGCAGTGGTTTTAAAAATTTGGAACAAGAAAATGTGTCTAAAGCAGGTATGTATGATAATTCAATATACAGTTATCATAAAAGTATAATAAAATCAAATGTTTCCTATCTCCTCATATAATTCTTCTAAGTAGATAGCGATTTTGAGACCATAACGGTCTCATCTTCAGTCATCAAGATTGTACTGAAGATGAGACCATTATGGTCTCGAAATCGCGATCTACTTAGAAGAATTACATGAGGAGAGGTAGGAAACATTTGATTTTATCAATGAAATTAAACCTCATAGTGATTAATTCCTGTAAACGTTAAATCACAGAAGTCATTTTCTCATTCACCCAGAAACCAAAAAAGTTTTATAGCAGTAAATGATTTACTTCATGTAATATACCCTTTACATTTGAATACTGTGTAAGTTTCCAAAAATAATTTTATATTAACGATTTTATTATTAATTTAACACTTCTCATTGAAGGATAAATTATATTTGAAGAGAAAAATTTTCGCCTAGACCGGGACTCGAACCCGGGACCCTTGGCTTTCTGGGCCAAGTGCTCTACCAACTGAGCTACCGAGGCGAGTTACGATCTAGACGCAAATTTTTCTCTTATGTACGTTGTAATTCCCTCGTGCCAATGAGAAGTGTTAAATTAATAATAAAATTGTTAATAGAAGCCCTACTGGCTATAAAATAGTGTTAAATTCCCAATAAATGTCTTCTTAACTAAGAAGCCGCCATTTGCAAAGATCGAAGCTATGGTTTCAAGCATTTGGCGCGAGGGAATTACAACGTACATAAGAGAAAAATTTGCATCTAGATCGTAACTCGCCTCGGTAGCTCAGTTGGTAGAGCACTTGGCCCGGAAAGCCAAGGGTCTCGGGTTCGAGTCCCGGTCTAGGCGAAAATTTTTCTCTTCAAATATAATTTTATATATTAAATTTGGGAATTTTTAACATTATGAGGTTCAATTCATAAGAATTGAATGAATCGTGATTATTTCTTACCTCATACTTCTATGTTCCTTTAAACACAGTTTGGATAATTATCAACAAAAGAAAAAATCGAGTCGTGAAAACAGCTGACGATGGTGACAAGGAGTCGCCGATACTGCAGTGCTGTATTTAAAGGAACATAGAAGTATGAGGTAAGAAATAATCACAATTAATTTAATTCTTACTTCCAAAAATAATTAATAGAATAATTAAATTGCTTCATGCAGAAAGTGCTTCAAGGGGGCACCCGTAGCGTAGTGGTTAAGGCACTGCGCTACAAGCCGGAAGGTCGAGGGTTCAAGTCCCGGTGGGGCCACGATTTTTAAACTGACCCAAACCCTCTGGCGGCACTATGGTCCTGGGGTTGACTCAGCCTCTAACTGAAATGAGTACCAGACGCTTGTTGTGGGGGTAAAGGCGGCCGTCATGCAGGGCTGACATAAAGTGCCGATTGTCTAGAAAAAGTGGGAGCCTTAACCTCCTACTACCCCAAGGGCCTCCAGACCTGTTGTGGGATTTAAAAAAAAAAAGTGCTTCAATCAATTTTTAATGAAACTGAACTTGTGTTAGCATGTTTTGAATATTCTATTCACTCTTCACGGTCTTGGGCTACCAGCGATCTGCTGGCCTCATATCCACTTGTATTATTTACACATGTAGATGATCATGCAGCTGATACAAGGGTGACATACGGTCAGCATATTGAGTCCCCCAGCTGTTACTGATGGTTTTTTCAAATGAAGCTGCTACTT
Organism: Diploptera punctata; assembly: GCA_030220185.1. Taxonomy (NCBI): domain Eukaryota; kingdom Metazoa; phylum Arthropoda; class Insecta; order Blattodea; family Blaberidae; genus Diploptera; species Diploptera punctata. Next base: position 509,567 of record JASPKZ010009384.1, read on the forward strand.
ATTGTAGCTATGCAAATTCCTAGTCCTATACTAGGTGAAATACGCATATGTTTTTCTTTGAACACTGCTCATAGATTTCAGTTATACTCACAACAGTGAAGCCAGACTGATATGCTTTTATTGTAAAAGAACATCTTCTTCCTTCCAAGTATTAGGCCAAGGCCTGTTACGATCCTATAGAAAATTTTCCCTCCAGCGTTTCATAGGACGGCCCAGTGATCTTCGTCCTCTTGGTATATAATTATAAACAGCTTTGGGGATCCAATTTGAACTCATTCTTTCAAGATGGTGTTTCCAATTTAGTTGGTACTGTTTAATATATTCCAAAATTGATGTAGTCTTCAATTCTTTTAAGATATCGGTGTTCCTTATCCAATCCCATCTGGTGTAACCCGCTGTTCTGCGCATGAATCTCATTTCACAAGCCGTTATTCTGCTTTCATGTGGTCTTTTTAGTGTGCATGCTTCACTACCATAGGTTAACACTGGTCTAGCCAAAGTGTTATATAAACATAATCTGGTGTTTTTTTGTACAAGGGATGGTTTCATAACTTGATTAATAATTCCTAAACTTTTATTATAACTAGTAATTTTTTCAGGGATATCCTTTTCATCCCAGATAGAGAGATAATATTCAAGATATTTAAATTGATTATATCTCTCTAAAATTTTATTCTGGAGACAGATTTTACTTTCTATGGGGTCCTTCCCATGAAATGCCATAATTTTAGTTTTATTAATTGATATTTCCATATTAAACTTGGCACCTATTTTTTGTAAATTATAAATTGATCGTTGCAAATCATTTTCGGAAAGTGCCAGAAGAGCTAAATTGTTAGCAAAAAGAATAGCATCGAGTTTGAGGTTCCTACTGATGGGTATATATCCTCGTTGTGTTTTCCTCCATTCGTTTATTAATTTATTCATATATATAATGAATAGATTACAGTTATACTCACAACAGTGACGCCAGACTGATGTGCTTTTATTGTAAAAGAACATAAACAGTAAAACATATGGTAAAATCAAATGTTTCTTACTTCTCCTCATACAAATCTTCTAAGTAAATTTATAAAGCGGAAACACAGAAAAATAATTTAGGGTCGCATGCAAATACATTAGTCTCTACTCAAATTACTTCCAATCACTGGTGAGCTGACTCACCGTGAGCAAGTGCAAAGATCGAATTAGCTACCCACTAACTGGTCACGCATGAAAGTCGTCGTTTTTGTAATATTGGCAAGAAATTATCCAGAATTCTCAGCGATAAACCACTTCCGTTATTTTCGTCTGCTATAGAGGAACGCATTTACGCTTGCGTCCCACAAATAATACCGTATACAACGACGTCTGCATCACGCAATATTACGCCGATTCTCCTGTTATTCCAGTTGAATTCTTTGGTAGACTCTATCAAATTCCTCTTCTCCACGTATACCGAAAACATGAACGAAGTCTTCAAGGTCCGACATCTTGGATAAAGCGGCAAGGTTTCAAACTACATCGGTTATCATCGGTTCCCTTAAGCTATGGTAGCTTACAATTATTATCGCATGAATAGATTTCTGAGTAAGCAAAATCGTATTAGGATAAAACTTTCTCAGCCGAGAACGCCTTTTACGGTCTAATGCGTTCAAAGATTCGACCCTTAGTCTCCATATCATTGAATTTCCATTAGGTCAAAAAAACAATAAGGAATGATTTAACTTTTATAGGAATTAATCACTATGAGGTTTCATTTCAAGAAAATGTTCAAAAAGTTTAATATAAGATTAGCACCAAAGAATGAATACAGCCTTAATAGGATAATTAAAACCAATAAAATGAAAGAATTGAAAATGAAAACAAATCAGGAATCTATCAGATCAAATGCAGGGATTGTGACAAAATTTATATTGGAAAAACGAAAAGAAATTTAAAAACAAGGGTGAAAGAACATCTTAGAAACATCAAAAATGGAGAAGTGGAAAAGTCAGCAGTAGCTGCTCATGCTTGGTCCAAAAAACATTTAATTGAATCAAAAGCCAGTCTAATTAAACAAATAGACAAACAAAAGGAACTCACAGTTTGGGAAAAAAATCCACATTCAGAAAAACAAAGGAAAACTTATGAACTTCGAAATTCCCGCAAATTTTGACCTGATCCAGAGGTTCATCGGTCCACCAACAGAGGGAACAAGAAGAGTTTCTTCCGATCGACATAACATCAGTCGCCAAGATTGTACTGAAGATGAGACCGTTATGGTCTCGAAATCGCGATCTACTTAGAAGATTTATATGAGGAGAGGTAAGAAACATTTCATTTCACCAATAAGGAATGATTCCTGCCGCTGGGTGAATTATAGATTCTACATGTACCTGATATATTATTTTGGCCTCACTGTACACCCGTTATGCGAAATACAGATACCTGTCTTACAAATAAGCATTGCAGTATAAAATCTCAAATTAGTTTAAACAATCTTTCAGAGGTAATGTTCTGAATTTACGGAATAAAGATGGCTAAAACGTATGTATTAATGTCATTAAACAAAAAAGTGAAAGTGATTGAAGATAAATCTCCAAATTTCTGGACCGATGCTCCAAAGTCAAGCTCTAGCTGTTGCTAAATCCCTATGGAATAATGATTTCAAGGCATCTTCAGATTGGCTGGGCAGCTTTAAAAGATGACACAATGTAGTGTGGAATGAAATTTGTGGGGAATCAAATGATGTGGACAAAGTATAGTTAGTGAGCGGAAACCGAAACTGCATACTTTAATTTCAGGAGAAGCGCCTAAGAGACATTTTTAACGCTGACGAAATGGGACTGTTTTTTCCCCTCATTACCATTGAAGTCGCTCATACACACTATATTTCACATTTCAACGGCAGTGGAATTATAATTAATCCAAGGTAAGTAAAAATACATATACAGTACTCTACAATCTAGGATTATTATTAAGTTTTAGCTTATATTTGAAGAGAAAATTTTTTGCCTAGACTGAGACTCGAACCTGGGACCTTTGGCTTGCCGGGCCAAATGCTCTACCAACTGAGCTACCGAGGCGAGTTATGATCTAGATGCAAATTTTTGTTTATATACGTTGTAATTCCCTCTCACCAAATGCTTTTGATACCATTGTTTCTATCTTTGCAAATGGCGGCTTCTTAGTTAAGAAGACATTTATTGGGAATTTAACATTACTTTATAAAGCTAGTAAGGCTTCTAATGATGTTTTTATTATTAATTTAACATTTCTCAATGAAAGATAAATTATATTTGAAGTATTATATGAGGTAGCTCAGTTGGTAGAGCATTTGGCCCGGCAAGCCAAAGTCCCGGGTTCGAGTCTCGGTCTAGGCGAAAAATTTTTTCTCTTCAAATATAATTTATCTTTCATTGAGAAATGTTAAATTAATAATAAAAACATTATAAAGTTTTAGCTTTTTTATAATGAGGAATTTTGTCTAATGTGAAAAAAAAAAATTGGTCCCATGTGATTCCGCTTTGAGCAAGTTTTACTGTACATAGTAGTGTAAAACACAATGAACACAAAATCTATTTTGTAAAAATTAAATGGACCCGGGCCTTTCTGCATAAAATTATAGAAATAAAATAAAACTTACCTTTCCATTTTATGTCGTGATAACCTTATTTTATTTAAATCTTCACGTTTTGTAACATATTGCACTTTCTTGGATTTTGTTCTTGAACTAGCTACAGACCTGCAAACATAACATGATAACAAAAAATTAAAATGCAAAAACATTTATGACAAGAACATATATTTTTGAGATTTCCAAATGTGAATTAAATTATATAAACTGTAAATTTTCACTGAGTATTAAAATAATCAACTCATTACTAATTATCAGATGTTTATTTTTGAGGGGCTAAAACAAACGTCATGAAGGGCTGACATTAAGTGTCAATTATCTACAAAAAGTGGGAGCCTTAATCTCCTACTACCCCAAAGGTCTCCTATGTTGTAGTAGAATCACTTTACTTTTTTTACCTGTTGTGAGAAATTTATTAATATAGGACTGAGAAACTCCATGGCATGACAGGCCTGGAAGACCCTTCATCTATTATCCAGCTGCTTACTTCACATCCATATGCATTAATCAAAGCAACATGTTTTGAGGATGGAAAGGGAAGGTTACCCAAACCATCTCTACAATATCAACCACAGGGAAAGAGAGATTTGGGAAGCCACAAAGTAGATGGATTCATCAAGATCATCTTGAGTAAACTACAGGCAACAGATCTTACTAAAATGTTCATGATGATGAATGATGCGTTAATCACAGAGGTAGACTCAGTCGGGGAAAGAAATACATGTGGTCAGTATGTTGAGTCCCTAGCTAGCATGGAATGTTTTTTTTTTAATCTGGAGCCAACACTTATGGTAGCTATTAGAATTCCTCACAATGCTGGATGTACATACGTCCCATACTGACCAAAATTCTTTGAGGAAATGTCTTCCTCCCATGGGAACTTGAACCAACGCAAGTCCTGTAAATTTGCACCAAAGCATGATGCCTTAAACCGCTCAGCTACAGCATATGACAATATAGTAATGAGACTCATGTTATTTACAATTTATGAACTCAAATATGCAATTACTTGTGCCTAGAACAACTTATAAACTATATAAGACGAGATTAATTAATTATTTAACAGAATACTAATAATTACAAAATTAAAACCAAACACTATAACAAAATCTCTTGATGCAGAGCTAAAGGACTTGTGCTGGTTCGAGTCTCCAAGGGGGAAGAAATTTTCTCATGGTATTTCGGCCAGTATGGGACCGTTGCCCACCCAGTATCATGAGGCATTTGGGTAGCTACAATAAGTAGCAGCTTCAGATTGAGAAAACCAGACACCTGGACAGAGCTTTTCAACGAATGCCTAAGGCAAGGCAGCATTCCGGATAAGTGGAAAATAGCAACGCTGAAGGTGCTAAAAATAATGACCAGCATACTCGCAGAGAGATTAAGAGCCATGACAGCCCATGTCATACCGGAACAACAGTTCGGGTTCGTAAAAGGAAAATCGACGACACAAGCAATTAAATGTCTACAAGAGAGCATCGAAATAGCCTTAGAACCGAGAGGAAAACTACATGCCGTCTTCATAGACTACAAGAAGGCTTTCGACCTCTTAAACAGGCAGCTGATAATTAGAAGAATAGTCCTCAGGGGTCCTCATCTAGGGGATATGTGGATGGTGACCACAAGGTGCCCAAGCTGTGCAAAACATTTCTTCCACTTACTTGTGTTTTGCACTCTTTTAACTTTACTATCTAACCGCTCTTGGTTAACTCTTGTTTTTTCGACCCCGACGCTATTAGGGCATCCGAGGGCTAGGGAGTCTTTCCTTTCTTTCATTTCTTCTTTCCTTTATTTTCTTTTCTTCTCCAGAAAAGCCTGACCAGAGGTTACAAGATGGTAGCCCCATCACTGGTCTTGCCTTCCTTTGGCCAGCAACCAATTGAAGGGACTATTATTATGCTTTCAAGTCTTATACAAGAATTTCCCTCAAACGCTGGAGGGAAAATTTTCTATAGGATCGTAACAGGCCTTGGCCTAATACCTGGAAGGAAGAAGAAGAAGAAGATATAACAGCTGGGGGACTCGACATGCTGGCCACATGTCACCCCTATATTGGCTGGATGATCATCTACCTCTGTGATTGACACATGTGGATGTGAGGCCAGCAGCCGACTTGTAGGCTAAGGGCCTTCTAGGACTGTTGTGCCAGGAAAAAAAAATCTGAACTAAGATATTTGAGCATATTTTAGAGAACTTGGCAACATTTTAAAGTATTTTACAGGAGCATTTGACTTCTAGTTGTGTTAGAAATAATTAATTTTCTAAATATTGAATTCAATTTTGATTTATGTAATATGTTTTTATTACTAGTAAAAGTGTACATAAAGAAGTGTACAATAAATGAATGAAAATAAGGAAATATGTATAACAATATTTGAAGAGAAAAATTTTCGCCTAGACCGGGACTCGAACCCGGGACCCTTGGCTTTCCGGGCCAAGTGCTCTACCAATTGAGCTACCGAGGCAAGTTACGATCTAGACGCAAATTTTTCTCTTATGTACGTTGTAATTCCCTCGCGCCAAATGCTTGAAACCATAGCTTCTAAAGCTTACTTTTTGTCGGAGTCTGAATCACTACTACTTCTGGAACTGCTGCTGCTACTTCTTCTTCTGCTTTCTGGCTTCTCAGATTTATCACTTTCTGAGCCACTGTCATCTGAATATATATCAGAAGCTTTTAATTTTGTTGTCTTTGCACTACTTGACTTTTCCTCTGGCTGTTCACCATCTTCTTCCTCTCCTTCTGCACCCTCCTTTTCTTCTTCACGCTTCTTTTCTTGTTCTATCCGTTGCTGTTTTTCTTTTTCCTCTGTAAATTTAATTTGTCAACATTAACAGAAATTATATCATTAGCAATGATATCAAGTCACAATTAGAAAAACACTATATTTAACTAAACTCTTTTCAACCAAAGAATAGAGTAGATATAAATAAAACCCATGTTATATTTGAAGAGAAAAATTTTCTGACTACCAAGGCGAGTCGCGATCTAGATGCAAATTTTTCTCTTATATACGTTGTAATTCCCTCGCGCCAAATGCATGAAACCGTAGCTTCTATCTTTGCAAATGGCGGCTTCTTAGTTAAGAAGACATTTATTGGGAATTTAACACTACTTTATAAAGCCAGTAGGGCTTCTATTGACGATTTTATTATTAATTTAACACTTCTCATTGAAGGATAAATTATATTCGAGTCTCGGTCTAGGCGAAAATTTTTCTCTTCAAATATAATTTATCCTTTAATGAGAAGTGTTAAATTAATAATAAAATCGTCAACAGAAGCCCTACTGGCTTTATAAAGCAGCGTTAAATTCCCAATAAATGTCTTCTTAACTAAGAAGACGCCATTTGCAAAGATAGAAGCTACGGTTTCATGCATATGGCGCAAGGGAATTACAACGAATATAAGAGAAAAATTTGCGTCTGGATCGCAACTCGCCTCGGTAGCTCAGTTGGTAGAGCACTTGGCCCGGAATGCCAAGGGTCACGAGTTCGAGTCTCGGTCTAGGCGAAAATTTTTCTCTTCAAATATAATTTATCCTTCAATGAGAAGTGTTAAATTAATAATAAAATCGTCAAAACCCATGTTACCTCAGAGCAAGTTGTAATGACTTCAAGAGCCAATGAAAAGCTGCAAGATCAGGTATTTTATTTTCATCTGATCTACACTTTAGTTGAAAGGAGTGTAGAAGTCATATGTTATAGTAAAAAAGTTCAGTGTTATTTTTTTAGACCCAAAAGAAGTTCTGAAGGCAGAGTATCAATGGTATAACCAAAAGAACTTTCATTAGCTATTGAAATACAGGGTGATTACAAATGATTGGAGCGATTTCATGATTTTATGGTAGCTGTAGTATTCGACATATTTTCACGAACTTTTACAGATACATAGAGCAACTTCCCAGGTTTTTTTTGAGATGTTACAGGTGCTCCATATGCTCCCCCTTGGTGATTCTGCAGATATCAAGTCTGTAATCAAGTTCGTCCCATACTCGACGTAACATGTCCCTATTAATTTGTTCAAAGGCATTGATTATGCGAGCTCGCAGTTCTGGTAAGTCTACTGGTAAAGGAGGCACAAACACTGAATCTTTCACATACCCCCAAACAAAAAAATCGCACGGCGTCAAATCGGGGGAGCGTGGAGGCCATGACAACAATTTCTGATCATTCTCTCCACTGCGACCGATCCATCGGTTTGGCAATCTCATGTTAAAAATTCACGAACATCGTGATGGAAGTGTGGTGGAGCACCATCCTGCTGGTAGATGAAGGTCTCACTGTCGGTCGTCAGCTGCGGCATGAGCCAATTTTCCAGCATGTCCAGGTACACGTGTCCTGTAACGTTCTGCTCGCAGAAGAAAAAAGGGCCATAAACTTTGAACTGAGAAACCGCACAGAACACACTAACTTTTGGGGAGTCGCGAATGTGCTGCACAATAACGCGGGGATTTTCTGTGCCCCAGATTCGCACATTGTGTTTGTTCACTTTGCCATTCACAAGAATGTTGCTTCGTCACTGAAGACAAGTTTCTCACAAAAACCATCCTCATCCATAAACTGCTGCATTTGTGTACAAAATTCAAACCGACTCACTTTGTCAATGGGCGTAAGGGCTTGTAGAAATTGCAAGTGGTAAGGTTTATGCTTCAATCTTTTCCGCAAGATCTTCCAAACGGTCGGTTGTGGAATGTTCAGCTCTCTGCTCGCTTTTCGTGTTGATTTCTGTGGGCTACGTGTGAAACTCATCCGCACACTCTCACCTTTTCTTCACTCACTGAAGGACGACCCGTTGATTTCCTTTTACAGAGGCATCCTGTAGCTTTAAATTGCGCATACCATCGCCGAATGGAGTTGGCACTCGGTGCATCTTTCTCGAACTTCGTTCTGAAGTGTCGTTGCACAGTTATCACAGATTGAGTTGAATGAAATTCAAGCACAGCATATGCTTTCTCCTCGCCTGTCGCCATCTTTGATAACTGCTGCGCTCTCTCGGTTTAAAGCTGAAACACGGCTGCGAGAGAAAACAAAAAAAAACCTTATGAGTTTTTATACATAACTTTAAAGTTCTGTGAAGATATGTCAAATAAGATCGCTACAATAAAATCATGAAATCGCTCCAATCATTTGTAATCACCGTGTATATATAAACATAAACAAAATTTAATAAAAAAGAGGAGGTTTGAGAACTAATAAAACATGGTATCCTGCCTAGAAAAGTGTCAAATAAAATCTTATTGCCAAATATAGTAAGTAATGACTAGGGAAGGAAGCCTGAATTATCTCAATGGTTAAGAGCATCAGGACGGAAAGCTGAAGGTTCGGGGTTCGATTCCCAGTTCAGGCATACATTTTTCTCTTTACCATTTGATTACAATAATTTAGTTGTGTACTTTAATATACTTATTTCAATCATAGTAACAGCTTTAGCTTCTTAATATTAATTTAATAAATAATGCTTCAGCTATATAGAGTCCTTTCATGTCTTCTTAATGTAGAACCCATTCGTTGTGTATTTGTGAATGATGATTCATTGGATTTGAATGTGGGACCAAGACAATAAGGTAAAGGAAGGATTTATGCTTGAATGGGAAGGAAGCCTGAATTAGCTCAATGGTTAAGAGCATCAGGATGGAAAGCTGAAGGTTCGGGGTTCGATTCCCGGTTCAGGCATACATTTTTCTCTTTACCATTTCATTACAATAATTTAGTTGTGTACTTTAATATACTTATTTCAATCATAGTAACAGCTTTAGCTTCTTAATATTAATTTAACAATGTCTCTACATCATTTCAAATGTCGAATGTTCAATAACAATGGTAGTCAAAATAGGGCAACTCATAACACATGCAAAATCTCTCCAAGTTTGCATCCAAGACAGGACCATGCTTATGAATTTACCTGCTAGAGATCAATGAAAAGAATAAATATGTTACTTATGATCCGTCTCCTCTTCTTTCGTAACTTCCATGGTCAATCAACTTAACCCAATGCATTTTTTTGTGATAGAAACCACAGCATAGTTGGAAGGTTACAGGTCCAATTCCTGATGGAGTCAAGAATTTTAAACTGGCCTAAACATTTTGGCAGCACCATGGCCATGGGACCAACTTAGCCTCTAACAGAAATGAGTGCAATATATATGTTCTGCGCGTAAATGTGACCATCATGCAGGGCTGGAAACCTAGCTGACACCTATGCCACTTAACTGAAAGATGGGAGCCTTAGGGTCGTATCTATGACCGCATTAGACCATAAAAGTCGTTCTCAGCTTGTACTCTGCTGAGAAAGTTGCATCCAAAGACTTTTTGAGTACTCAAAAATTTATTAATTAAATATGGATTTTCATCAAGTAAACACCAACTCAATTGATTACTCAAAAATCTGTTCATGCGATAATAATTGTCGAAATTCCTAAGCTACCTGGCGAGGCGATTATTGCAGAGAACGAATCGTGAGCAACATAATGGGAATTGATGTACTTTGAAACCTTGCTGCCTACCTCGCTGCTTTATCCAAGATGTCGGACCTTGAAGACTTCGATCATGTTTTTGGTATACGCCGAGAAGAGCAATTTGATAGAGTCTACCAAAGAATTCAACTGGAAGAACTGGATATCGCGTGATGCAGACATCATCATGTACAGTTTTATTTGCGGGATGCAAGCGTAAATGCATTCCTCTAGCAGACGACAATAACGGAAGCGGTTTTATCACTGAGGATTCTGGGCAATTTCTTGCCAATATTACGAAAAAAAAATACTTTCATGCATGACCAGTCAGCGACTCGCTAATTTGAACTTTGCATGTTCTCACGGAAAACTCAGCTCACCGTATTTGCATGCGGCCCTTAGTCTCCTATTACCTCAAGAGCCTCCTGGGATTATTTCATCTTTTAGTTTTTTTATATAAGATTACATAGGTAAATGAAATCTCCTCTATGCCATGTTATTTAACAGAACTCCGACAAAGGAACACTTGTGCATTCATTGGTATTGATCATCAGACATTGGAATATATATATAGCAGGAACTGGACTACAGGTTGATTGATGTCTGCTGCATCATCGAAGATATATATACTAAACTTGGAGAGATTCTGTATATGTTGATATGATCATCTGTTGCATTTACCATTCCCACTGAACCATCGATGTTTCAAATCATAGAAAGGCATGATTATACCTGTATAATGAATACATTACAACTGAACATCTTAAGCCATCCTAAAAAAAGTTTCTATCCCCGTATAACTTTTAGAGAAATATCTTCAAAAATGAAAGCCAGCAGAACAGATCACTGAAGAGGAAATATCTAGAAAGCTCTCAGAAGGGAAGACTATATAACATTCTTCGTTAAGATCATAACTTGGTCTAATAACTGACATGCAGAAGAAAATATTGTATAATAGGATAGCTATTTCTAGAGGCGATACGAATGAAAGTACTGAAATTAGTACAAATAGGCAGTATGAGTGACATCATTTCAAAGGGAGTATGGGCTAGCGCTTGCAAATGATGAAAAGAGCAGGGTGCTGCACATTCCATAGAACAAAAAATACTTAAAGTCTCTTCATAATTGGAGGGTTGTCTTATATTCAGGTAATTATAGTATTAGCATAATAACTTGGAGAGGAGAGATCCATAGATTGATGAATGACCGAGGTCTGGAGGAGGATGAATGGCATGATCGGCAAGAATGGCGAATGGGAATACAGGGTAACCGCTGGAAAGTGGAGAGACCCTCAAAAGTAAAAAAGTAAGTAAGCATAATAACTGAAATTAAATTATGTTTTAGGTGATATTACATGCAATCTGATATCTTAACCAAAAGAGAATTAAAAAAAAATATTTAAACCTAAACACAAAAATAACTTACCTCTTTCTCGCTTTTCCTCTCTTCTAGCTTTCAACATGTTCATAGCAGCTGCTTTTTTATCTACTTTTCCTCTATTTTCTTCTACAGTTTTCTTGCGTTCTTTACTTCTCTCTTTAGCATCCATTTTTTCTTCTTTTTTCTTTTCCTGGTCCCTCTTTTTCTTCATCTCCTGCTTTTTTGCTAATCTAAGTTTCTTCTCTATTTCAAACCTGTATAGCACAGATAAATTGTATTAAATTATTCAGGTTTTAATTTTAATTCTTATTTCTATGTACAAAATTCACAATAACCATATCATAGGATTCACAGCTTGGTTTGATTTCTGAACATTGGCGAAAATATGGTGGAATTATTATTTATTCGTGATTAAAAATTAACCAAGCAATTCATTTAGCACCCTTTAAAAGTGGGTATTGGGGTAAAAACATGCCGCACGTCAAATTAATATTAGAAGAGAAAAAAGTTGCCTGAACTAGGGAATATTAATTTGTCCTTCAATGTTAGTGATAAATTAAAAATAAAAACATTAAAATTTAGGCTTAACTGGCTATAATCCCAATGTCTTCTTGAATAACAAACTGCCAGATGGTATTGGGAACAAATGTTCTCTGCCTCGTAATGATCAGGATTGTATGAGAGAGAGAAAAAATTATGTTTGAATTGAGAAGTTTGAATGTTGGGTGCCACATTCCCTGACATAAGCCCAAAAAGACCTAGAGTGGATTGGTGTTGTTTTACGTTTGAGAAATTCGAAGGTGGATGGTGCAAAGACATCTACGATATCATTACAGGTGACGAAACATGTCCCTGAAATGAAGGGATAGTTTTCAGTATGGTGCTTTCCCACCCATGAAAGTTCAGAGAAGTAAGAATGTGAAAAGATGATGATGGCCACTTTCTTCACCAAAATGGTTCATCTCATCTCTGTGACCTTAGGACACATGACCAATAGTTAAGAGACCACAGATTTTCGCAGTCGCAATAAATTGTTTATTGCAAAGAAAATGCAGTTTCTTTGCAAATATGATGGTTAAGTATCTAAAATGGCTTTTTTTTGGCAAATTTTCGCAAAATATATGTTTTATAGCAAAATAAACAATTTTGGTGAAAAAAAAACTAAATATATTGGCATTTTGTGTTCATTACTTTTTTTAACATTCCATGCACCTCTAACATTTGAATTTGTGAACATTACAGACCCTCTTTTTACAAGCCAAAGCTGGAATTGGAGAAACACACATTCCAAAAGCGATTGAGATAAAAATTCGGTGGTCACTGGCATTACAACAATGGAATAAAACAAAACAGTCATTAGAAAAAATGGCATTGAATATGCAACAGCAAATTACAATTGCTGCATGAGCAATAACGTATGCTAATGATCGTGAGGCCACAAGACGTGAGTTTAATGTAGCATTGCAGCCGTCGACTGTGGGGAAAATGGCGGCTGGAAATGGGAAGGATGCAGAAAATCAAACCTCCTGGAAGGCCTCACATTAGCACGGATGCAGAAACAACAAAAAGAATTGTGGAGGCGTTCGACGCTAGCCCACAAAAATCAACCTGCCAAGCTGCACGTGAGCAGTGAATTGTTTTGTTCTATTGTTGTAATTTGAAGGATTCCCATTCCAATTATATCATATTTCCTTTAATAATAATATTTTCGTCACAAAATGGGATCAAACGTATAGCCATATTTCTGAATCACTCTGTATACTATATTATATTACATTTACTATAGTTTTAATAAAGCAAAATAGGTCTGTTAAAATACATATTTTCAAATATTATATTTTAATATATATTTTTTAAATAATTTGCATAGGATCGGGAGATAGAATAGCATTATTCTTTTTACCTAAATTCCCTTTAGAATTTACACGAAATTATTGCGATAATCTTGCAACTATTTGGCAATAAAATGCAAAAACCAATATTCACATCGTAATTTTTTTCGAAATTAATGCGAATTTCTGTGGCCTCTACCCATAGGAAATGCTGAGTAGTATGTGAATGAAGGTCTGCCAAAAGTTATCACAACACGGGTCACAGCACCTAAAATCAAAGAATGGGCACCTTCTTCTGCATCACAACAATGTCTCAGCGTACAGGGCTGCCAGAACAATGGACTTCTTGGAGAAGGAAAAAAGTGTGAGTGTTACTGCATTAAACCCTTTTCACTTGACCTGATCCCGTGTGACTTCTTTCTGTTCCCAAACACCAACGTAAAAAAATTGTGAGCAGTTTTTTATCCGATTAAAAGGCAATTACAGCATACAACAGTGCTCTAAGTGAAATCCCCAAAAAAGCTAGGACTGAGACATTTCCTAAGTGGTTTCAACAGATGGAAAAATGTTTAAGTGCTAATGGAGAATGTTTTGAAAAGTTGTAATAGTTATTTTGTAAATAAAAAATGTTTCTGCCAAAAACTTTTAGCATAATCCTCGTACCACAATTCTTACGCTTAAAACACGCAGCATTCATGTCACTAACAAAAATAGGACCAAATTTCTTTCAGTATCTAATGATTTCTAGACAATTTGTACCATTTAAAAATGTCAAATTTATTAAATGCGTATCACATTTATTGAAACAAGATAAATGACAAGATATAGATATAGTCAATTGAATAATTGCCTCAAAAAGAAATCTAACTCACAAAAATTCTAAAATCAAGAAAGTGGATTTCCCATTGCTAATCCAGAAATTTGTTCATAAAATTTTTCATTAAACGTGAAAAATTTATCAATACAAATTTTGGTTAGCCTTAAATATTCTTCAGTGATTTCTGCTTTTAGTTTTAGTGAATTTAACCATTTTCTTAAAAATGTGAGCAATTTATCAATAGGAATACTAGAAAATAAAGAGATAACATCAAATGAAACCAGTCTATCATTCGAAGCCAATGTAATGTTATTTAATTTTTCTACTAATTTTATTGAATTTTTTATGCTCTTATTTCCAAATTGAGGTAGTTCACTAAATTTTTTGGCTAGCCATTTTGATAAATTGTAGCATGGGGAGCCAATACTATTGATAGTAGGTCTCATTTTTTACAATCTTTGTGAACCTTGGAGGAGAAAAAAAAAATGACAGTCGTGAAAACAGCTGACGATGGAGAAGATGTTTCTCCGATACTGCGGTGCTGTGTTTAAAAAAACATAGCTGTATGAGGTAAGAAGAATTCATAATTAATTTGATTCTTAAAAATTCTAAAGTTGAGTTTTCAGTAAATTAGTGTTATATCTGGAGAATATCACGACATGGTGCACATAAAACTATCCCTGCTCTCTAATAGGTCTGTTTTATACAGAGTGAAAATTATTTAAACCGACAAACTATGGGAGGTTGTAGGGGACACCAAAACAAATGTTTTTCCCTAATGCCATTTTTTCGTATGAGGATTATTTAAACCGGTAGAGGGCGTATTATGCTCTTGAGTTGTCATGACTGCAACTGCAGTTCATGGTAGGAATTGTTTTGTCCACCAGTGTAGTAGTGAATTGTATCTGTTTACTAATGGAGTGATACACCTGGAGTGAGTACACTGATATGTGTGGGCTGATGTTGTTGGGGACTGTTTAATTGGGGCATATCTTCTACCTAGGCCATTAAATGGCAGGCACTATTACAATTTTCTCGCCAGAGCATTACCAGAATTGCTGGAAGTCGTCCTGCTCTCTACAAGACAACGCATGTGGTTGCAACATGACGGGGTGCTGGCACATTTCAGTCGTCGTGTGTGTCGATTCTTGAAGCAACGATTTTCAGAAAAGTTGATTGGCAGAGGTGGTCCTATACCATGGCCTGCTTGATTCCCAGATATGACCCCTTTGGATTTTTTTGTGCAGGGAGAGATGCGCAACCTTGATTACACAACTCATGTTGCTTCAGAAAACGATCTGGTTGCCCGGATAGTAGCAGCAGCAGGAGCAATTAACAATACTCCTGGAGTTTTCGCCCGTGTTAGAACATGATCCGCCAGTGTAACCTTTGTTTACATGTCAACGGAGGCATTTTTTAACCTCTACTGTAATTTAAGTAATTGCGTTGTGTTAATGTGTTGTCTCTTGGTAATAAAAAATGCATAAGTGTTTGTTGGTTTAATTAATTTGCCGCTAGAGAAATCTTCCTCTACCGGTTTAAATAATCCTCATAAGAAAAAATTTGTTTTGGTGTCCCCTACAACCTCCCAGAGTTTGTCAGTTTAAATAATTTTCATCCTGTATATTTTTAAAAGTTGACATTCAACAGTGATCTATATGTAACAAAATGGCTGATGAAGTTAATCAAATCATGAGTAGCAATTCGTAAGTTAGATCTGTTTTCAGGGTAACTATTCAATTGTAGAAACGAAGTCTGAACAACGACTATGGTTTCACAACTTTTATTGTTCCTACAAATAAAAAAACAATAAAATAAAAAATACTCATATCCAACTCAGGGTCCTATCGAGGGATGAGCCCCTAGTATAGTGATCTGTGAATGACAAGGGTACTGGCCAACCACGCCTGACACACTATTGCGGGGGCAAATGAACAAAATGAAACAATGTATTCACGTAGACTTTCACGGCCAGAGTTGCTATGATGATCTTGATGAAGATTTTCGGGCTGTAGGTCGTGGTCGTGAGGCTTGTAGTTCCCTGAGACTCAAGACAACCCTTGATGCCAGACGCAGTCTCTTTTGCGAAACGTCAGGGAACTACAAGCCTCACGACCACGACCTTCAGCCCGAAAATCTTCATCAAGATCATCATAAAATGAAACAAGATGGAAAAGATGAGTATGGAGAAATGAAATTGTGGCAGGGAAAAACGGGAGAAAACCCTGAGAAAAACCCGCCTAAGCTCCGTTTTGTACACCACGAAACCCACATGGAATGACCGAGGCTCATCTGAGGACCCCAGAGGCAAGTGTCTAACTGCTTGTGCTATGGAGCCACCATATACAAAAATAACTGAGAATCAAAGAAAATAATTATGAAACCATGGTCAAGATTCAGACTTCTTTTCTATAATTGATTGATAGTCCATTCAAACTAGGTTTAGTGTCTAAAGAGCACTGTACAAATACCACACATTATAATCTTGATGAATTATAGCATAAAATATCTAAAATTATACTATTATTGTTATTGTTAGTGAATTAAAAATTTCAATAGTGATCAACAATGAAATTATTTCCAAAGTATCTTTTCGGGCTTCTTAGCCATGTCTTGGAGTGTTTCTTTATCCAAGCTTCGAGAGCAGACAGAACAAAGGTCTCCTGAAGGTGTCACCCATAGTAAATGATGAAACGCTGAGAAGCAGAACAAAGAGCCGAGGTCAGCAGATGGAGAACAATTGCTGCAAGACATGGCCAAGACGACCGAAAAGATATTTTGGAACACCATGAAGGCCTTAGTCTATTTAACATTGAAATTATTCAACTATTGCTTGATTATACAGTAAAACTTGTTTAATCCAAAACGTGAATAATGCGGAAATCTGTCCAATGTGAACAAATTGATTGGTTCCGGCGAAATAATAGTAATTTTACATGTTTCAAGAGAAAAATTTTCACCTAGACCAAGACTCGAACCCGGGACACTTGGCTTTCCAGGCCAAGTGCTCTACCAACTGAGCTACCGAGGCGAGTTGCGATCTAGACGCAAAATTTTCTCTTATATACGTTGTAATTCCCTCGAGCCAAATGCTTGAAACCGTAGCTTCTATCTTTGCAAATGGCGGCTTCTTAGTTAAGAAGACATTTATTGGGAATTTAACACTACTTTATAGCCAGTAGGGCTTCTATTGATGATTTTATTATTAATTTAACACTTCTCATTGAAGGATAAATTATATTTGAAGAGAAAAATTTTCGCCTAGACCGAGACTCGAACCCGGGACCCTCAGTTGGTAGAGCACTTGGCCCGGAAAGCCAAGAGTCCCGGGTTCGAGTCTCGGCCTAGGCAAAAATTTTTCTCTTCAAATATAATTTATCCTTCAATGAGAAGTGTTAAATTAATAATAAAAATCGTCAATTTTACATGTATTTATTTTGCATAAAACAGAATCTGCCCAACGGAGAAACAGAAGGATATTTCTACACAATTCACGAAAAAAAAAATTTTATAAAGCAAAAAAACAGAGAAATAAATTAGTTTCCACTTCATTGAATTTCCGCTAGGAGAAAAAAAAATGGAATGATTTCTGCCACCGGGGGATGTAGAGATTCTACCTGTACCTGAAATTTTATATCGGCTTCACTGCACACCCATTATGCAAAATACAGATACCTGTCTTACAAATAACCATTGCACCGTAAAATCTTAAATTAGTTAAGTTCTTAGACCGATCTTTCACAGGTAGCATTCGGAATGTACGGAATAAAGATGGCTAAAACGTATGCACCATTTTCATTAAACGAAAAAGTGAAAGTGATTGAAGATAAATCTCCAAATATCCGGACCGATGTTCCAAAGTCAAGCTCTAGCTGTTCCTAATTCCCTAGGGAATAACGATTTCAAGGTATCTTCAGGTTGGCTGGACAGTTTTAAAAGACGGTAAATGTAGTATGGAATGAAATTTGCGGGGAATCAAAGGATGTGGACGAAACTGTAGGTAGTGAGCAGAAACAACGAAAATGCATACTTTAATTTCAGGATGCACACCTAATAGACATTTTTAATGCTGATGAAATAGGACTTTTTTTGCACGTTACTGTCGTAGTCGCTCATATATACTATACTTCACTTTTCAAATGTAGCAGAACTACAATTAATCCAAGGTACGTAAAAAAAGTCATATACGGTACTCTATAATCTAAGATTATTAATAAGTTTTAGTTTTTTATAATGTGGAATTTTGTCTAATGTGGGAAAAAAATTGGTCCCATGCAATTCTGCTTTTAGCAAGTTTTACTGTATTTAAAAATGCTATTTGTTAATTTGAATTCATTGCTGACAACACATACATATTTATTAATTAAATAAAAATAAAACGTAGTTTCATTTGATTTTCATATTTATTATATAATTCAGTGACAGCTGTTTCGGTACACTGTACCTTCTTCAGACATGTTAACAAATTATGAATTGTGTTCCAACTGATCTAAGCAACAATACAACAATATTTATTTAAATTTTTTAATTTAACAAAGGGGATTCATTCAAATCAAGTTGAGAATTTAACAGTTTTTTACTACTTTTAAATTTATTAATTTCTACAGCCTCCAAAAGATCTAACTTCTTACCCTTATCACAAATATGTAACATTTCAAAATTTGGATCGAAACAATGATTAAATTGGAATAGGTGGTTAGCATATTTTGAATTTTCTAAATTTCTGTTATATGCTCTCATGTGTTCCTTTATCCGAGAGATAAAAGGTCTACCAGTTTGTCCTATATAGACATTGTCACATGTGCCACACTTCAATTTATATACACCTGATAATTTTTCTTTTTTTGTTATGGTTTTATTGTTTTTCATTACATTTTGTAGAGTGTTATTAGTTTTAAATGCCACATTAATGTTCAACTTTTTAAAGTGTTTAGATATTTTATTTGAAAGTGGGCCTATGTATGACATTACAACATATTTCTTTATGTTTTCTTTGGGTAAAGGAAAAACTTTGATAATTGTTTTTTTGTAATGAACCTTCTTAATTAAACATTCTAAGATTTCAGGGTCGTAGCCATTATTAACAGCCAATTGTTTAATAATATTCAATTCATTATTATATTCCAAGGGTGAAAGAGGGATATTTAAAAGTCTATGAATGTAACTATTAAAGGCTGCCATCTTATGAGTATATGGGTGGAGAGAAGAACTATGGATAGTGGTATCAGTATGAGATGGTTTAAATAAATATTGTTGTATTGTTGCTTAGATCAGTTGGAACACAATTCATATTTTGTTAACATGTCTGAAGAAGGTACAGTGTACCGAAACAGCTGTCACTGAATTATATAATAAATATGAAAATCAAATAAAACTACGTTTTATTTTTATTTAATTAATAAATATGGATTTTCATCAAGTAAACACCAACTCAATTGATTACATACATATTTGCTTTTTATATTTGATTTCAACTTTTAGTTGACTTTACATTGGTGACATCGGTACAATGTCTCTAAAATTGGCTAGAATTAAATAAATGATCACTATATCTTAAAAATTACTTCTACTTTTTAGGATTACATACAATTTCCTTTTGAATTACTTTTTACTGAATTAAACATGCTTATTTATTTTTTGTGTATAGACTTTTAACATTCAAGATCATATTGCATATTTTAGATTATGATGGAATGAATCTTGGTAATGCAATTCCAACCCAGCCTTACTTTGACAACAGAGGAAAAAATATCAGATTGTTCAACACTAGGGTTTGAATCCAGGGCCTCTCGGATACAGTCTCAAATGCCAGTACTTGAATTAACTCATTTGGTAATACAGTAAAAGCTCCTTATTTGTGGCGGATACATTCCGCAAATATGGAATGGTAATTTGTATAGACATGATACATTCCAAAGTTCCAAAATAAAATAAAAATTATCAAAATAAAATTAATTAATTAATGAGATATTTTGAACAATTTCTATTAATTATTACTGTCAGGCTTAGGAAATGGCTTAAAGAAGTTAGTAATTTTTTTCGGTTTTTGCCGCTTTCAAAAGGTCTTTCAATTCAGACTGATATTCAGCTGTACTTCAGCGATAGAATTTGTTATTTTGTCTTCGGATTTCTTGATGAATCGTACAGTTAATTCATTAATATTGAAACAGGGTGATATGGATGCAAACAACTCGCAAATGCGTAAACGGTCAAACGTTTATGGTGAAATTAAATGTTTCTTACCTCTCCTCATTAATATTTTCTATGTTGATCGGAAGAAACTCTTCCGATCGACATAACACCAGTCACCAACAAAGTTCTGATGATGAGACAGTTATAGTCTCGAAATCGCAATCAACTTAAAAAATATTTATGAGGAGAGGTAAGAAACATTTAATTTCACCATAAATTAAACCTCATAGTGATTAATTCCTAAAAGTTAAAAATAGGTCAAACATTTGTTTTACTTTAAGTGGCAACACTATTTTTTTCTGCTTCAGAATTAATTTTCTTTCCTTTTACTCGACATAATAAATTGGTAACAAAGCAGAAGAGACGCACATTATTCAATCTAAATTATTGTAACGAATGACAAGTTGAAACAATAAAATACTGATCGTGGCAAGAGCGGTATTTATAATGGACATAGCGGCATATGAAATACGATGGTAGTGGCTTTTAACAATGAACTTTAGGCTTAATGACAATAAGATTTGTTTTTCTTTGATATTTATTTGTCAATTTGGTTTGAATCGCTCTTTGTAAAAGTCGGCTTGGCACATTGCCTGCAGTAAAAAAAAGTTGCCCCTCAGGGGTCCTCATCTAGAGGATATGTGGATGGCGACCACAAGGTGCCCAAGCTGTGCAAAACATTTCTTCCACTTACTTGTGTTTTGCACTCTTTTAACTTTACTATCTAACCTCTCTTGGTTAACTCTTGTTTTTTCGACCCCGTTGCTATCCGAGGGCTAGGGAGTCTTTCCTTTCTTCCATTTCTTCTTTCCTTTATTTTCTTTTCTTCTCCAGAAAAGCCTGACCAGAGATTATAAGATGGCAGCCCCATCACTGGTCTTGCCTTCCTTTGGCCAGCAACCAATCGAAGGGACTATTATTATGCTTTCAAGTCTTATACGAGAATTTCCCTCAAACGCTGGAGGGAAAATTTTTCTATAAGATCGTAACAGGCCTTGGCCTAATACTTGAAAGGAAGAAGAAGAAGAAGAAGAAAAAGTTGCCGATGTGTTAATAAAGGATACATCCTTCTAATATACCATCAGGATCCACGAATAAAGCATTTTTAGCTGCGAATACAGGAATTGAGTTGCAATTTTCTTTTTCTTCTTCCTTTCATGTATTAGGCCCAGGCCTGTTACGATCCTATAGAAAATTTTCCCTTATGGGAAATTCTCATATAAGACTTGAAAGCATAATAATAGTCCCTTCGATTGGTTGCTGGCCAAAGGAAGGCAAGACCAGTGATGGGGCTGCCATCTTATAGCCTCTGGTCAGGCTTTTCTGGAGAAGAAAAGAAAATAAAGGAAAGAAGAAATGGAAGAAAGGAAAGACTCCCTAGCCCTCGGATGCCCTAATAGCGTCGGGGTCGAAAAAACAAGAGTTAACCAAGAGAGGTTAGATACTAAAGTTAAAAGAGTGCAAAACACAAGTAAGTTGAAGAAATGTTTTGCACAGCTTGGGCACCTTGTGGTCGCCATCCACATATCCCCTAGATGAGGACCCCTGAGGGTAGTTGCAATTTTTAACCCGCAAATAAGGAGCTTTTACTGTATGTTTATTACTAATCTTTAAAATTTATATTTAGAATTAATTATGTAAATAAGATTTTAAAAATTATGTAGAATGTGCAAAAAAAAATCTCTGTCTTTAAAATCTGTAACGCAAAATATGCCTGAAAGAACTATTATTTTTTATTCAATGCTCCAGGTTCTCTCCTGGCATTGGTTTAATTGTAACCCACTTCTGAAGTTGGGGCACCTAGAAGGCGGGATTACGTTACCCCGATGTTATGATGGTCAAAAATGATAATAAAGCACCAGGAGAGTTCTTAATCTAAACTTAACCTAAATTCCAGACCATGGGAAAACCACAGGACTGATTCCCTTCAAGGAAAAATTCCTATGGTTTGACCGGGAATCGAACCCGGGACCTCATGAACAGTAGTCACTATATCATGCAGTTGGCCTGAAGGAACTATACGTTTGTTAATTTATACTACCTCTTATATTTATGATTCTCGCTAAACTGGTAATGGTTTACACTGAAAAATACAAAAAGAAAAATATATATATATATATAAATTAAGATTGATAAATTATTATGCATCAATCAGCTAAGTGACATTTTAAAAAATGAAGATTTTGATGTCATCTGTTGCACTGGCTCATGAAGTAAGTGTATGCACACTTTTAGCGCCAAATCTTTAAATGTGTCCTTATTATTAAACAAAGATGTAAATTGATTTAAATTAACATTGGGAAGTAAACATTATGAGGTTATATCATTAATAGTGAGTGAAGAACTTATTTTTAATGACTCACCTCATATACGAGGGCGGATCGGAAAGTAACGCACAATAATTTTTTTTTGCCTTGGTATTGCAGCTAGAATGTTGAAATTTCACAGAGATATAGTTTGAAGTTTTCACTACAGATGGTATTTTTTTCTCAGGTGCACTTCTTGCGAGAGAAGCTTGAACTATGCAACAAAGATGGCGCGCATGCTACAGTCGTCCACCTGTGAGGAACAGAGAAGTGTTGTTCGATTTTTGTGGGCCAAAGGGCATAAACCCAGTGAAATTCACAGGGACATGCGTGGCGTGTATGGGGATGATTGTATGGACCGTAGCAATGTCTCCAGGTGGTGCACATTCTTCCAAGAGGGACGCCTGAACCTTAGTGATTCGCCACGCTCCGGCTGGCCGACAACAGCAGCAATCCCGCAGAATGTCAGAGGCATTGAGGCGGCAATTCTGAACGACCGGCGTGTGAAACTGCGAGCCTTATCGCAGAAGTTCAACATTTCCTATGGTGCGGTGTACGATATTGTTCATGAAAATTTGAAATTCCGTAAAGTTAGTGCTCGCTGGGTGCCTAAGAACCTGACAGACGACCACAAGGGCCAGCGAATGATGGCAAGCTTGGACCACTTAACGCGGTACACCGCACAAGGACATGACTTTCTGGAAGGAATCGTCACAGGTGATGAGTCGTCGGCGTACCACTACACGCCCGAAACAAAGCAGGCATCAATGGAGTGGAAACATGCTGGTTCCACAGTAAAGAAAAAATTCAAAGTGACTCAATCTGCCAGGAAAGTGCTTGTGACAGTGTTCTGGGATATGCATGGTGTTTTATTGGTGGACTTTGCTGAACACGGGACCACTGTGAATGCTGCGGCCTACATTAAAACTTTGGTGAAGTTGCGTCGTGCCATTCGTGACAAACGTCACAACATTAACGTTAAACTTCTTCATGACAATGCTCGCCCCCATGTTGCTGCTGTCGTTCGTCAGAAAATCGCCGAATTTGGTTGGGAGGTGCTCCAGCATCCACCATACAGTCCGGATCTTGCACCATCAGACTTTCATCTGTTTGGTCCCATGAAGAAATTCCTGGCCGGCAAACGCTTTGAGGCAGATGTGGAAGTGAAATCAGCAGTGCGCAGATGGCTACACTCCAACAAAACGGACTTCTACGAACAGGGCATATTGAAACTGGTAACACGATGGGAAAAATGTGTTGAGAAAGTTGGTGACTATGTCGAAAAGTAGGTAAAAGATGTAAGTTCATTTGTGATTTTTTTCCTTTTTTTTAGTATTAAACTTTTAAAAAAAAAATTATTGTGCGTTACTTTCCGATCTGCCCTCGTAATTTCAAATTTCTTTGAAACCGGCGGTTTCAAACAATATATTGTCCTTCTTTAGTCATGGCTTCCACTGATGAAATTCTATGGTTGTTGATTTCTCTAAGGACACCACCTCCTGTGCTGCCATCTTTGGTTGGGATTATAAACTTTGTAATTAAATTTTTATCCACAGGAATATCGAAGTTCATAGATTGATATTTATTCTTCCGAATGAATATCTTTTCCCAAATTGTCAATTCCAACGGTTTATCCAATTGTTTGAAAATGTTTGCCTCTTTTTCAATTTTATGAGGCAAAACTTTTGAAACAATTGGATAAACCGTTGGAATTGACAATTCGGGAAAAGATATTCATTCAGAAGAATAAATATCGATCTATGAACTTCGATATTCCAGTGGATAAAAATTGAATTACAAATATGAGGTGAGTGATAAAAATATTCTACCTTAATACCTTTAATTACAAAGTTTATAATCCCAACCAAAGATGGCAGCCCAAGATGTTGTGTCCTTAGAGAAATCAACAACCATAGAATTTCATCAGTGGAAGCCATGACTGAAGAGGGACAAGATATTATCTGAAACCGCCGGTTTCAAAGAAATTTGAAATTATATGAGGTGAGTCGTTAAAAATAAGTTCTCCACTCACTATTAAAGATGTAAATGCCATCAGTCGTATTACAGATTCGTGTTTTGCAACAAACGGCTCTGAAACTAGATCTTCATATATACCAATCTAAATTTTGCATCATGCAGTTTAGCATCCATATTGTTGATGCATAACTGAGTATTGTTGGTTTGGCACTACAATAAATATTGAAGAAGTCAGTGTGATTTTTTTAATGTCGTAATGACATTCAGAGTTCACAAAATTTTAGATATTGTTTATAAGAAATGCTCTCAAAATGAAAAGGCATCTTCCGCCTCACTGCAGGTAAGTAAGAGTTTTATTTTATCATGTGAATCATAATTCATAATTTTCACATGAAGTCCATATACTCTTATTTTATAAACATAAACAAAAAAAAATCAGTCGCTAATCAATTTAGAGGTCACTAAAATAGGTGACGGGAATCTACTGTTAATCAGTTAGTAAAATTTGTTCTTCTACTTTTATGTGAAATGGAAATTTTATATTTTTTTCTAAATTTGTTCTATGATAATTAAATATGAGATAAATTATTTGTATTATTTACTGTTCTCCCACTTATTTTAAATATTGTCTACAGTTACATAAGCATATTATTAGTCATGTTATAATATTATGATATTGTGAAAAGAAAAATTTTTGTCTGAACCAGGAATCGAACCGTGGATCTCTAGTTCTCTAGAGTAGTGTGCAGCCCACTACACCATTCTAGACCTGGCACAAACATTATAATATTATAATATGATCTATTATTGGAAATGTATTAAAATAACAGTATAGGAAAATGTTAAATAACATTGTTTACTGATGTTTTTATTATTAATTTAACATTTCTCGATGAAAGATAAATTATATTTGAAGAGAAAAATGTTCGCCTAGACCGAGACTCGAACCCGGGACCTTTGGCTTGCCGGGCCAAACGCTCTACCAACTGAGCTACCGAGGCGAGTTGCGATATAGACGCAAATTTTTCTCTTATATACGTTGTAATTCCCTCTCACCAAATGCTTTTGAAACCATTATTTCTATCTTTGCAAATGGCGGCTTCTTAGTTAAGAAGACATATATTGGGAATTTAACATTACTTTATAAAGCCAGTAAGGCTTCTAATGATGTTTTTATTATTAATTTAACATTTCTCAATGAAAGATAAATTATATTTGAAGAGAAAAATTTATCTTTCATTGAGAAATTTAAATTAATAATAAAAACATCATTAGAAGCCTTACTAGCTTTATAATGTAATGTTAAATTCCCAATATATGTCTTAACTAAGAAGCCGCCATGTGCAAAGACAGAAACAATGGTTTCAAAAGCATTTGGTGAGAGGGAATTACAACGTATATAAGAGAAAAATTTACGTCTATATCGCAACTTGCCTCGGTAGCTCAGTTGGTAGAGCGTTTGGCCCGGCAAGCCAAAGGTCCCAGGTTCGAGTCTCGGTCTAGGCGAAAATTTTTCTCTTCAAATATAATTTATCTTTCATTGAGAAATGTTAAATTAATAATAGAAACATCATTAGAAGCCTTACTAGCTTTATAATGTAATGTTAAATTCCCAATATACGTCTTCTTAACTAAGAAGCCGCCATTTGCAAAGATAGAAACAATGGTTTCAAAAGCATTTGGTGAGAGGGAATTACAACGTATATAGGAGAAAAATTTTCACATATATCGCAACTCGCCTCGGTAGCTGAGTTGGTAGAGCGTTTGGCCCAGCAAGCCAAAGGTCCCGGGTTCGAGTCTCGGTCTACGCGAAAATTTTTCTCTTCAAATATAATTTATCTAACATTGTTTACTGTTTATAAAATTCTCAAACATAGATACTTCTAAACGAAGCTGGCCATTGGTGATGGTAGTGCCATCTATCTGACAGCGGACGAAACGAGAATTATAGATTTGTATATGTGGAAAGAATTGTTAATGTTTGTGCCAAGTCTAAAATGGTGTAGTGGGCCGCACACTAGTCTGGAGAACTAGAGGTCCACGGTTCGATTCCTGGTTCAGGCATTAATTTTTCTTTTCACAATATCATTATAATATTATAATATGATCCATTATTTGGAATTGTGTTAATATAACAGTATTGGAAAATGTTAAATATTAGTCATGTATATGCCTTTTAAAAACATATTTCTAAATAAAAATTTAGTGTGCAAGTTGATAGATGTCTACTGATATTTTTTATTCTAAGGAATAAAGAATTTGATTTCACAAAATTGTTACACATGCCTCTTTTTTTCTTTCATTTTTGTGTGTTTTTTCATATGTATACTATAATTATATGAATAAATTAGAATTTTATTTAAAGAGAAAAATTATACGCTCAGACCGGGACTTGAACCCGGGACCCTTGGTTTTCTAGTCCAAGTGCTCTACCATTTGAGCTACCTGAGCAAGTACCGATATAAACGCAAAATTTTTCTCTATATATGCTTTTGAGCTACCTGAGCAAGTACCGATCTAAACGCAAAATTTTTCTCTATATATGCTTTTGAGCTACCTGAGCAAGTACCGATCTAAACGCAAAATTTTTCTCTATATATGCTTTTGAGCTACCTGAGCAAGTACCGATCTAAACGCAAAATTTTTCTCTATATATGCTTTTGAGCTACCTGAGCAAGTACCGATCTAAACGCAAAATTTTTCTCTATATATGCTTTTGAGCTACCTGAGCAAGTACCGATCTAAACGCAAAATTTTTCTCTATATATGCTTTTGAGCTACCTGAGGCAAGTACCGATCTAAACGCAAAATTTTTCTCTATATATGCTTTTGAGCTACCTGAGCAAGTACCGATCTAAACGCAAAATTTTTCTCTATATATGCTTTTGAGCTACCTGAGCAAGTACCGATCTAAACGCAAAATTTTTCTCTATATACATTGTAATTCAACGTATATAGAGAAAAATTTTGCGTTTAGATCGGTACTTGCTCAGGTAGCTCAAATGGTAGAGCACTTGAACTAGAAAACCAAGGGTCCCGGGTTCAAGTCCCGGTCTGAGCGTATAATTTTTCTCTTCAAATATGATTTATCCATCATTGAGATGTATGAAATTAATAATAAGAACATCGAAATTAGAATTTACTTATTTTAGGAATTCTCACTATGAGGTATATTCATTAAGGTAGAATTTTTTATCACTCACCTCATATTGTTGTTCTTATTTGACTACAAACTAGTTTCGGAACATAGTTTCTGTTACATCTAAAGCAGGATTTTAATATAATAAATATGAAGTTAAAGTTAATAATGTTGTATTTTAAAATTCTTTTAATATTTAAATATAACTTAAATAAAGAAAAACATCTAAATAATTCATTGTTGAATAAAAATATCTCAGTAACAATTAAAGAAATTGTATTACTAAGTCTTTCTTAATATGCTTTTAAAATTGTTTCAAGTCATTGTTGTCAGAATTATAAAGTTTCTGTTATAACTGTAATAAGAACACCTGCTTAACTTCATATTTTTAAATGAAAGGAAACTAAACTCTGATTGGATGTTAAAAACAATTAACTTTTTGATTTAACAAATCAAATTTAAACCTGGTATTTAATGGGCTATTAACCAATAGAATTTAAACTTAACATCATGTGATGTAATAATGTTCTTTAAAATTATAAAAGAATTACCTAGTCATTCTGCATATAACTTTCCACAAAGATAGAAGCAAGAAGAGTTCTCAAGATAAAATGTAATATTTTAATACAAGAAGAAAGTTGATTCAAGAAAAGAAAATAATTTAATTTTACTTGACAGTGAAGAAGAATAATACCACTTAAATTTACTTAATCTGCTGGAAACCTACAAAGTGAATAAATGTGAAATTATTTCTACAAGAAACATTTTTTTTATGTATCCAGTGCACCAACTTCCGACCCTAAGAATAGAATCCAGCTCTACCGAAAATTAAACCCAACCTGAACCAGTAATTCTTTTTGGGACACCAATCCTTAAAAATGGTACTACAACATAGGGCATGAAGAGAGTTAGCTGCTACAAAACATCGCCACAACATGGGAAAAGAATTACTTCTTCACATCCACAGAATCGTCACGAATGTTGTTCTGTTGTCTTGAAGAACTGTCCTTCGCTCGTTCCATTGGCTGACTGCAAAACCTCAAAACCAGGTCATTCTCACCGGAAATTTCAAAGTTCATCAATTTCTTCTTTTCGCTCTTTTGAACTAGAGTGAAAGAACATCTCAGGAATGTCAAAAAAGGGGAAGTAGAAAAATCTGCAGTGGCTGCCCGTGCATGGTCTGAAAAACATCTTATTGAGAAAGAAGCTAAATAATTAAAACAAATAGAAAAACCAAAAGAACTTACTGTTTGGGAAAAGATCTACATTCAAAAGAGCGAAAAGAAAAAATTGATGAACTTTGAAATTCCCGGTAAGAATGACCTGGTTTCGAGGTTTTTCAGTCAGCCAATGGAAGGAGCGAAGGACAGTTCTTCAAGACGACAGAACAACAGTCATGACGATACTGAGGATGGAACAGAAACTATGTTCCGAAACTAGTTTATAGTCAAATAAGAAGAACAATATGAGGTGAGTGATAAAAAATTCTACCTTAATAAATTGGGATTTATTTAGAAAACATTATTCATATTTAATTTTAGGAAGTTATATTTTGAGGTTATTTTAATTAAATTATTTTCAGTCTGATCATCTTACCTCAATATTAATGTTGATTTGTTCTTGGACATGTTTCAAAACAATTCTCTTTTATTGTCAGATTGTCCAAACTGGTTAGATTTATGTTGCACACCCTGGATGTCGATGTCAATTAGAAAATATAAAAGAGCTGACTATTTGGGAAAAAATCTATATTCAGAAAAACAAAAATAGAGTTATGAATTTTGAAATATCAACGGATCATGACCTTGTTTGGAGGTTCTTTGGCCAACCACAGGATGGAGCTAACCTCGACATCCAGGTTGTGCAAAATAATACAACATAAATCAAACCAGTCTGGACAAGCTGACGATAAAACAGAATTGTTTTGAAACATGTCCAAGAACAAATCAACATTAATATTGAGGTAAGATGATCAGACTGAAAATAATTTTAATTTAAACATTATTCATTTAACACACACATTTCATAATGTAATATGTATGAAGTATTAGTATTACAAAACAATTTATAAGGACATATTAATAATAATAATTGTTCATACAAACACTAGTAATGTTATGTTACAATATTTTACATCAATAACATGAATAAATTGTATTTATTATTTATTAAATATTTAGAAAACATTATACATTCAACACACACATCCATCCATCCATCCATTGTAATTCTGTCTGCAGGTCTTTCACTGCAATCATAGCATTTTACATTCATTTATCACACACATTTCATAATGTAATACGTATGAAGTATTACACAACATTACAATATATAAACACATATCAATAACAATTGTGCACACAAACACTACTAATACAGTGGACACTGATTAATTCAATATTCAATAATTTGAATAACTGGGTAATTCGAATGTAAGTACAATCCCCTTGAAACCCCTGTTTAAAATAATGTTAAAAATCCATGTTTAATTCAACGTTTTGTAGCCAACATTTGGATAATTCAAAGCTACAATTCAATTTATTGATGATGAAAAAAGTATTCTGAATACTACCCAACCATAGTAATTCTGCCCGAGGGCAGGTCTTTCACTGCAATCATAGCATTTTGATGCTATGCTTGCAGCTTTACTAGGGAATCGTAGGTGTGGTAGCTTCTTCCTGTTGCTTTCCACACCAGTGAATGATGATGATAATGATAAGGATGATGATGATGGCCATATGATTTCAGGGACCGTTTGGGCCTTAAAGTTTTCCTGACATTTGTCTTACAGGTGATGAAAAACCCAGAAAAACTGCCCCGACCGGGGATCGAACCCGGGCCCGCTGCATGACAAGGCAGCATGCTACCTCGAGACCACAGTGGTAATAAGTTGAAAAATTCCAAGAATTCGTGTAGTACCTGCATTTCTAGTTGCTTATTGTTAAAGTCCCGTACTGTCCAGTACTTTGTGTCGTTGGGTACATTATATAGACGTCCACCCCTCACTCATAACCCAAAAACTGAGAATAATGCATGTACCCTCCCTTACTTTTACTGTAAAAGTACACATACACTACAGTACAGTTATTAACTTCAGTCAGTACGAATCTATTAAGTGAGTCGATTAACAATGTTGAAACGCAGAATGTACACCAGTTTAACATTAGCAAAAAAAAAAGCTGAAGTGCTCAGGTAAGTAGAAAAACGAACAAAGAAGAAGTGTGATATTGCCAAGGAATGTGGAATACTGCTGAACACTTTATCCACCTACATAAAGTATAATGAAAAAATAATGGAGAGTTGGAACCTACAAAGTGGTGGAAGTAGGAAATGCATAAGAGGAGGTGAATTTCCTGAAGTTGATGACTGTGTGTTGAAATGGTTCAAAAATCGCGTGATCGTAACATACCATTGAGTGACCCATTAGTGTGTGCCAAGGTCGAAGAATTTGCAGAAAAGTTGGGCGTTAAAAATTTTAATGCAAGTGGTTGGTGGTTTTCAGGAAAGAAATGGCATTTCGTTTAAAAACGTGTGCGGTGAGAGTGCTTCAGTTAATAAGGAAACAACTATGAGTGGATTACCTGAATTCACAAGGATTTATGAATCAAAAGACATCTTTAGAATTTAACATAGAAACACACTTGGCATTTATTGACTTTAAAAAAGCCTTTGATAAAGTGAACAGAAGTCTGTTATTTGAAATTTTGATGAAAGATCAGATCCCAAAGCAGATCATATATAATAATTATAACATTTATAAGTCAACTCTCATTGCAATAAAAATAAAAGAAATAATAACTCAGTGGAAAGAAATAAACTCAGGAGTCAGACAAGGTTGTGGCCTCTCCCCTCTACTTTTTAACATATATATGAATGTCATTGTAAAAGACTTTAGAGAAACAAAACACGGAAGTATCACTATCAATAGAAATTTAAAATAAGATATAATAATGTTTGCAGATGATCTTGTTTTACTAGCAACATCTGAAGATGATTTACAATGGTCAGTACATAATTTAAATTTGATAGCCCAGAAATATTCAATGGAAATAATAAAAAAAATAAAACTAAAATAATGGCCTTTTGTGGAAAATCCCCAATACCAAGAAAAATTTGTTTAAATAACAAAATTTTAGAGAGAGTTAATGAGTTTACTTATTTGGGATATACATTCTCTTTTGTTGAAAATTTGGATTTATCAGAGAAAATTGTGAAATTCAACAAATCAATGGGAATCATTAATAGAGTTTTAAAACCTTCATTAGTGCAAAAATCAACTCGTACTCTATCAAATAATGGCTCGACCAGTCGTATGTTATGGGAGTGAAGCGTGGACTATAAGGACGAGAGATGAAAGCAGACTAACAGCTTGTGAGATGAGATTTATGCGCCGAACAGCTGGCTACACCAAATGGGATCGAAAGAAAAATATAGAAATCCTTCAAGAACTTAATGTGTCACCAATACTGGACTACATCTCCAGATATCAGCTAAACTGGAAGGAACATGTCTCAAGAATGGCTAGATCCAGGATCCCCAAGGCAATAATGAACTACTGTCCAAATGGGAAACGGTCACTTGGTCGACCTATGAAAAGATGGCACGAAAACCGCTTTCTCAGGCCGTAACAGTTCTTCTAGGACTAATACCTGGCAGGATGATGATGATATCTTTAATGTGGATGAAAATGAACTTTATGCCTAAAAAAACATTCACATTTAAGGGGGGAGCAATCTTGTACTGAAGTGCTTCAAACTTGTGTCAAACCACTAGGACTACACATTTTATGACAAAATACGGAAATTAAAAGGTGAGTTACAGAGCATGTTAATTGCAATATTTGCATAAAATAAATTTATTTCAGGGCACAGTACTATGTAAAATGAAGTGTCTTTTATTTTAAAATACAATAGGAAGTAACATTACGAGGTTTGTTTAATAATTAAAACATTTTGTCTGTTCATTCTTACCTCTTACAGTTGTTTTTGTCGAACATATGTTTTAGAGCTTCTTGGCCCCATTGTCAGCGATTAGTCTGTAAGAAGCTCTGAAACATATGTTCGACAAAAACAACTCTAAGAGGTAAGAATGAACAGACAAAATGTTTTATTTATTAAAGTGTCTTTTGTTAATTTGAAGTTTTAATAATTCAATTTTTTTTTAAATTCCCCCTTGAGTTTGAATTAAAGAGTGTCCACTGTATTATGATACAATATTTTACATCAACAGTGTATATGCATTATCTTGATGCTTGGCTGATAGATACATAATACAATATCCCATACTAATATGCATCAACAGTGTAAACACCCGCTTTCAGTGCTTAACTGATTGATGCAGAACGATGACATCATTCTCATTAACATATTGAAATATAGACTGTTAAAATAAATATAAATTGTTTTTAATATTTAATTTTAGGAAGTGATATTTCGAGGTTATTTTAATTATATTATTTTTAGTCTATTCATCTTATCTCAATATTAATGTTGAGGTAAAATGAATAGACTAAAAATAATATAAAAAACTGTTTTTACTCATACAGTACGAATCAGTATATACATTAACATGTAAGTGATTACCGAGTCGGAAATAATTAAATAGCTCTTGCTAGAGTTTAAAATGTAAAATAAACTTTAAACACATTTTTCTCAAAACTTACATAATGATGCAAAGTGGTTGATGCATAACGCCGTCCAAATAATACGAGTTAGAATATTATCCTCAGTAGCACTTTCTTTAAATATTAAATATAACTATTTCTTACCTAGTTTTCATAACTTCTCGTTGTTCTATTCTCTTAAATATTTCTTGCTCTCTTTCTTTCTCTGTCATCTGAGCAAGGCGAGCCTGATCTTCTTCATCTCCCATCAAGTTATCATCATAACCATCATTAAATTCTTCTTGGCTATCTGAACTATCAGAATCACTACCTTCAGAATCTGACACTTCACCTAAAATAAACAAATAACACTTATTTTTAATCTGCCCCTTCCTAGTCTAGAATTCATGAGCCGCCCCTGCAGTTAATTATCATTTATTATATTTCAACAAAACAACTATTATATTATTTAAGTCTGAACATCTTACCTCAATATTAATGTTGATTTGTTCTAGAACATGTTTCAAAACAATTCTGTTTTATCGTCAGCTCCATCCTGTGGTTGGCCAAAGAACCTCCAAACAAGGTCATGCTCCATCGGTATATCAAAATTCACAACTCTGTTTTTGTTCTTCTGAATATAAATTTTTTTCCCAAATAGTCAGCTCTTTTGTATTTTCTAACTGTTTTAATAATTTAGTGTCTGAATTTATATTGTGTTTTTCAGACCAAACATGAGCAGCAACTGCAGATTTTTCTATTTCCCCATTTTTAATATTTCTTATGTGTTCTTTGGTTCTAATTTTTAGGTTTCTTTTTGTTTTTCCTATATATATCTTTTCACAACTCATGCATTCAATTTAATAAAAAGTCAGGAATATATCAAATTGAATGCATGGGTTGTGAAAAGATATATATAGGGAAAACATAAAGAAACCTAAAAATTAGAACCAAGACCACACACATAGAAAGATTAAACTCACAGAAAGAGAAAAATCGGCAGTTGCTGCTCATGTTTGGTCTGGAAAACATAATATAAATTCAGACACTAAATTATTAAAACAGTTATAAAATACAAAAGAGCTGACGTATTTGGGAAAAAATGTATATTCAGAAGCACAAAAACAGAGTTATGAATTTTGATATACCGATGGAACGTGACCTTGTTTGGAGGTTCTTTGGCCAACCACAGAATGGAGCTGACAAACTCGACAGCCCAGGTTGTTGCACCCTACATAAAACCAAGTCGGAAAAAGCTGACGATAAAATAGAAAAAAACTTTGTTTGAAACATGTTCAAGAACAAATAAACCTTAATATTGCGGTAAGATGTTCAGACTAAAAATAATATCATTAACATAACGCTCAAAATATAAACACTTCCTAAAATTAAATATTATAATAACATTTCTTAACATAACATTACATGCTTTTACTTGGGCATGACGATCTCAAGAGTCAATACATAAGCTTTTTGTCTCCTTTTTAAGTAGCATGACATTTTCATCATGAAAGGTTTGAAGAAATTGTATAACAGGACCTGGTATCTCAGTCGTCCTCAATAATTTCCAGTGTTGTTTTATAGAGAGGGCCTTTCGATAAATTGTGTTTGATAATCTTCTGAATGGGCCTTGGTACCAAAATGAAAGCAGAAGATGATACAATAAGTTATCGAAAGGTCTCCTATAAAACAACACTGACAAAATTATTGCGGACGACTGAGATATCAGGTACTGTTATACAATTATTAAAACTTTATCACAGTAACCTCAACAGAATTTCATAATGTATTTTAAAAACATTGATTTTCATCATGGTACAAATGGTCACATTTATCAAACCAACAAATTGGCAGTACACATTAAGAAGCAAAAAGAACTGGGGGGGGACAAGCTAAAATCTAGGGAGAGCCTATCTATTTTTATGTTAGAACTTAAATTCAATTTAAAAAATTGCATTCTGACAGTGCTTCCATGGGAGCAAATCAGCACTCATATACTGAATAAATGATTTTTCTTACCTTCTTCAGGTTCTGAACTTTTTCCTTTGTTGCTATCGCTATCACTGCCTGAAGAAGATTTTGTAACAGTTCGTTTTCCTGTTCTTTTAGCTGGTTTAGGTTTCTTCTTCTTTTTATTGCTTCCACGGGCATCCCAATCATCATCAGAATCTGATGTATCAGAATCTGTAAAAGCATTTTCTGCTTTCTTATTTGAACTTTCTGTTGCTGATTCATCTTGTTTTATTTTCTTCTTTTTTGCCAAGGAAAGCAACTCCTATAATTAAAGAAAACAAAAATTTGCTTTAAAAATATACCTTTCTACAATAAATATTGATTGTAAAAAACACATTCAATTAATATGAACAATTAGCATAAGTTAATAAATAAATTGATTGCTGAACTATTTTCATCATAGAATTAGATTAAAATAATTCAATGGGCACTTTCAGTTGTGTATTATCTGCCCTGCCATAATACTGGCATTCACTTCTTTATCTCTACACATATTAAATGCCTCTATAAGTTCAAAGCAAATATCTTTTTAATTATTATATTTTTGTTTAAATTTCAATTTGGTTATCCAGTGTCTTAAAATTACAGTTATTAAACAATAGTTCTGAATAGGTTTCTCCATAACTTCTTTATAAACAAGTACAGATGATAATAACCAGAAGGGTTTCAGTAGTTATTCTATGAAGTTACGAAAGCACCAAGGTGGACACACCTGTGACCCTGCAGTGTTCTCTATACACCAATATTATGTTCAGGTGAAGATGATCCACCCTGCTTCAAAAGGAGGTAGACAAAGATTAATACTTTGAGTCCTGCAGTGGTATTAGTACCACGGCATTTAAATGACACTGAAGCCGGAGAAAATTAAATCCTTTGGCATGCCTATGCTGGTAGATTTACAGGGATGTTTTTCTGGTTCAGAAAACACCCCTAAAAATTAAATCCTTCGGCATGCCTGTGCCGGTGGATTTAAATCTCCAGACACAGGCATGCCGAGGAATTTAATTTTCTCCAGCTTCAGTGTCATTTAAATGTCGTGGTACTAGTACCACCGCCAGACTCAAAGTGTTAAGAATTATTAGAAGGAAGGAAACAATATATGTTGTGCTTAATATTTAATTTTAGGAAGTTATATTTTGAGGTTATTTTAATTATATTATTTTTGGTCTGGACATCTTACCTCAATATTAATAATTTGTTCTTGGACATGTTTCAAAACAGAATTGTTTTGAAACATGTCCAAGAACAAATCAACATTAATATTGAGGTAAGATGTCCAGACCAAAAATAATATATATAATATGTTGTGCTATTTGTAGTATGCAATGAAGATACCTCTTTGTACATAAATCAGTGTTACATTGTTGTTTCCTTTATTTTGTGAGCACCATGAATTATATAGACCGTTTGCTCAATTAAGAGAATCTTCCCGCGCAAATATTTGAAGGGATTAGGGGTGGGGGTGAATTCTCTGCTTACTTGAAGGCCAGCGTCAGGTATAGGAAGGGTTGGAAATTCTTCTTTCTTTCTTTCTTTTTCTTTCTTTCGAAGGTATTATACACTTTTGTATTGCATTTAGTGGTGAGTTGACGTATGAATTGTGCTACGTGAAGTATTTTTTTTCAACGATGAGTGTTAACATATTTTAGAAACTTCGGCTAGTTGCTTCCACTCTCCAACTAGCCATGCAGCAACCGTTTGAAAATATACATGGGAAGATTCTCTTAATTGAGCAAATGGACTATAATGTACAGTAATGTTCAAGAAGAGAGCAGCCATATTGTTTGTCATGAATTTTAGATTAGATTTATGTGAATTTCCATTTCATTTCTTGCCTATTTCTCGTGCTTTTTTTTTTAATCAAGAACTGTGTGTGTATATGTATATGTGTGAGTGTGATCAGTATTGCATTGGACAGCAGATGTGGGATTTGTACTGTACGGTGACAAAGGCGTACACGTGCAGACTCAGCAGTATACAAGCATACCCCATGCATTCACGGTTGCAATCAGATTGTGTGCTTCAAGTGGAAACGGTGCACACTCACTTTTCCTTGTGTGCTGAATGGCATGTGTATAAGTTATTTGAATTTTAAAATTTGTATCTTGTTAAACAGGCATGTATAAGTGTAAAGTGTAAACTGTATAACGGCTAATAATTTTTCTACTGAACAAGGTGTATTTATGTATTATCAATACTTGTTACTCAGTCTGCCAGCCAAGTATGAAGACTTTTTGAAACACGATTCCCAGGTATAAAAATTCCATCACGTTCAACAGTCCATAATCTGAACAACAAATTTTATAAAGAGGTGTCAAAAATGTATGGACAACAAAGGGGAACAGTTCCAGCACCTGCTTTAATAAAGTTGGTAAGTATAACAATTTGTAAAATAGTTACGAAAATGTGTGTGGTTGTATCACTGCGACCATACGCTGTCTGTTCCCCGCTGCGAGTGCGTCAGCAGTGTATAGTGAAAACCCCGAGTCTGCTGTCCAGTGCTATACTGATCGTACTGTATATATATATATGAAAGTTTTCTTGGGTTTTCTGCATCTTGGATTCAAGTTTGGCCTCTGGCCACTGATTCCGACGTTTCAGCATGATCTCACTTGCCATTATCAAGGAATGACAAATTCGAGTCACAGGTATAACTCTTATATAATAAATTACATAGAGTTTTCGCTGTGGTCCGTTTCTGAAGACGTACACCCATCCAAGGTTTAGTTCTTATGTTGTTAAATACCTTCGGTTTTCAGTGTGGTCCGTTTCTGAAGTTGTACACCTATCCAAGGTTTAGTTCTTATGTAGTTAAACATCTTCAGTTTTCAGTGTGGTCCGTTTCGGAAGCCATACACCCATCCAAGCGTTGACCACACTCCATGTTGGTCGATGCTTGGATGGGTGTACGGCTTCCGAAACGGACCACACTGAAAACTGAAGATGTTTAACAACATAAGAACTAAACCTTGGATAGGTGTACGACTTCGGAAACGGACCACACTGAAAACTCAAGGTATTTAACAACATAAGAACTAAACCTTGGATGGGTGTATGTCTTCAGAAACGGACCACAGCGAAAACTCTACGTATTTTATTATATAGGAGCTAAACCTGTGACTCGAACTTATCATTCCTTGATAATGGCATGTGGGATCATGCCGAAACGTCGTATCAGTGGCCAGAGGCCAAACTTGAATCGAAGATGCAGAAAACCCAAGAAAACTTTCATATTCATACTCATATCCACGAAAATCTGCAGTATAATATATATATATATATATATATATATATATATATACACACACACACACACACACACACTTAATTCTATAATGGTAATTTTTGCATTTTTTGGAATTGTTTTACCTCAGGTATAATTCTATAATGGCAATTTTTACATTTTTGGATTTTTTATAAAGCTATGATATTGTGCTTTTCTCTCACAATCTCCAAAATATGTTTTGAAATTAACTGAAAATGTTGGTAATACCAATTTCACAGATATGTCCTATTAATTATCTGTCAGCAATTTCATAAGCATTCACGTACATGCACTATGATTCTCTAGAATTTAGAAAAAATCATTGAGAGATAAATACCACAATTTGTATATAAAGATAAATATTGGATATTGTAATGGAAATGCAGCCCACTACATGTTGGAATGGACCACTGGTTGTAAACTACCTTCAACGCTATTGATTAGATGACACATACATTTGTGGTGCCAACATGCTTTTTTTTTTTACTCTCATATCTAATGGGGGATTTTCTTACTACATACACCAATAATAATTTTTTATATTACATTTATATGTTATTACTAGAGACGGATGTTAGGGAAAATCCTACAGTTATTTATTATAGGTATTGTAAAACTGACTTCATATAAGTTCAAACCGACGACCCTAGAGTTGTTTTCCATGAAGTTAATTTTGCCTATAAATGCCTATTTCAACTTACAATGCCTATAAATGCCTATTTGCCATTTTTTCTCGAAATTAACTTAGTATTTCAATTAAATCAATTGAAATGGACAAACCTCATGACACATACCATTTCATAGAAATTTTCAAGTGTTCTTTTTATAAATTCTCTTAGAATATTTTAGGTTAAGGGCAATAACCCAGTAAGCTAGCAGGTAGACGGTTTCCCGCTCAATGCACTCGAATTAGGCGAATATTGCATTTTTTCACCTCATGCACTCCCATTAAGTGAAATAGCCCTAAGCTACGTCCCATTGTACTATGCTCCGGCTCTAAGGCACGGAGAAAATTCAACAGTACAGTTTTGCTTCTTTCAAATACAAACATTTCTGAGTGACAAAGAGGGTAGATGGCTCAAATTTTCTTTCTCTGTCTCACATCTGGTGCTGAAACCTTTAAGTGAATGGCAATATTATTTTTGATGTTGGTAACACTGAATTCAGTCTGTAGTCATCATTCACAGACAGGTGCTTCAAAGACAAATAGCTGCGACGAATGTTAGGCTGTAAAAATATATAATGTAGTCCATTTTTTGTAAGAGTCTATTTTGAATTTTTAGTGCCTATATTAATGAATTTTAGTGCCTTTTTGCCTGCCTATTTTGAATTTTTGGCTCAACTGCACTTCTACTAGCACTTGATTTTTCAGTTATTTTATTGTAAACTATAGTTCTTCTTCTGCATTTACAAACATTATTTATTATTTGAAACTTTTTCAAACAATTTTTATAACATTATTAGACAATTTTGAAGTATTTATTTAAATATGCAAATCACAATATGCACTGTTAGTTGGATTATTTTCTCGAAAGAGTATATTACTTAGTCTATGATTTTTCTATCGCTGGTAGGATCAGCGTTAGGGAGTGATAAGTAAGCATACACCCATTTTTAATAAACGTTTGGTAATTTTAATATTATTACTATATTTTTT
Organism: Diploptera punctata; assembly: GCA_030220185.1. Taxonomy (NCBI): domain Eukaryota; kingdom Metazoa; phylum Arthropoda; class Insecta; order Blattodea; family Blaberidae; genus Diploptera; species Diploptera punctata. The sequence goes on from JASPKZ010009384.1 coordinate 549,799, forward strand.
AACATAAATTTGGGGATTTATTGCAAATATTGTTCATTTAAATTTCATAGCAACGGATAATAATCGATATGCGGTTCAATTGTGGGTTATCGCTGGCTCCATAAAACTCTGGTGCATGCGCACTGTTGTTGTATAGAACTTCGAAAATATTTCACGCTAGCTTAAGTGCAGTTTTTTCCGAATTTTTTAAGTGCCTAACATCCACACTCTAGTTATTATGTATTATTTTAGCTGAACTAGCATGTTAAGGCTTTTTTTTAAGTATCTTGAAATGGGCCACTAGTTGCTAAACATTTTGTTAGTTATCTCTTTTTGCCAAAATGTCTAATTACGTTTACACTATCGCAAAATGTTTAGTTGGTAGATTCGCCAAGCAATAATACACTAAAGTTTACTGAAGTTTCCTCTAGAGTTTAATTGGGTTATCAGTGATTCTGTCCAGTGATAATCCATGAAAATTCACTGAAGTTTCTGCTAAGGGCAATTTAGAAGCATATTTTAAGAAAATATCAGTTTGATGCAGATATTTTGATAAAAGACAATTTCATGCATGTATTTTTTTAATAAAACAACCAATTTGATGTGTATATTTTGATAAAATGTAATTTGATGCACATATTATGATGAAAAGGCAATTTCATGCACATTTCAAGTTTTCAGACATAGGATATAGATATCTAACAGGAGTTACTCTAAGTGTTCACGCATGCACACTATGATTCCTTAGAACTTAGAAAAATCCATTGGTCGAGACAATCTAAACTTTTTCAGAGAAAAACTGCATGAGTGTGCAACGATTCATTTTTTTTTTGTATTAGCGATTTTTCTATTGGTTGGATATTCTGTTTCCTCTATGTAAACAGCCATTAAAACCACAGATCCACATTGATTGATGCTGAGTTATCACTGGATGCAGTGACTTCTAGGTTATGTTTACATAAACTCATTCAATTTTAACCCATTTTGAGGATTTTTTTTTGAGAAAAGTAATATATATATTCTTATCCAATATGTGATATGAATTTTTAAATCCTTAATAAACTCAAATCAAATTTCATTCTTATGGTTTGATTTTTAAAGTTATTTACTACCATTTAAAATGCTTTTACAAGTTTTCTAATGATTAATTGAATATATTTCGGAAAAAGTCGGTTATATGTCTCAGACGAATTCTTCTAAGTTCCACAGAATCGCAGTGCGCATGCGCGAGTTACTGTAATGGTTAATATAGCCTCCGGTAGATGGCTCTGCAGTCGGCGTTACCAACTTTGTGAATAAATTTCCAAATGCAAAAAAAAAGGACGTTAACTAACTTGCCATTTTCTAACTAAAGAAAACAATTTACATGCATATTATTCATTCCCAAATGCTTAAAAAATGGACGTAAACTTCCCATTTCCTAACGTAACAAAGCAATTTACATGCGTACTATTTAATGAACTATAAACTAATTTTACGTACACTAACACTAAATATGGTTTGAAATTATTTTCAAATGGTGGCAACATTGGAACAACATGGGAAAGTAATGTATCCACGATCATGTTTTACGTAAATATATAAATATAAAATATTGTAAAGAAAGCTTGAAGATCATTGGAAAATGTTTAAAACAGTACAAAACGTGTTTACAAGTGTTTAGTGCATCAGTGGCATAAGAGTGTAAGTGTAGAATTGTGAGAGACATAAAACCTACCACATCCTATATTTCTTTACAATAATCTACTAAATAAACTCCTGGCGCGACAGGCCTACAAGGCCCTTAGCCTACCAACCGGCTGCTGGCCTCACATCCACATGTGTCAATCACAGAGGTAGATGATAATCAGCCAGTGTAGGGGTGACATGTGGTCAGCATGTCGAGTCCCCCAGCCGTTATAGCTGGTTTTCTCAACCTGGAGCCGCTACTTATTGTAGCTACCCAAATGCATCACGATGCTGGGTGGGCACCGGTCCCATATTGGCCGAAATACCATGAGAAAATTTCTTCCCCCATGGAGACTCGAACCAGCGCAAGTCCCGTAGCTCTGCGCCAAGGCTTCCTGCCTTAACCATTCAGCTACGGCGCGGGACAATCTACTAAATACACATCATAATTATGTGGAGCCATATTGATTTTCACGAATATTCCATGTTACAATGCAGCCAACATAGACTTTATAAATGACTATATATTATATAACTATTTACACTAAATGCACTACTAATTAAACTACAGGATAAATTTCTCGAATGTCTTCCATTACTCCTTGGAAAAGGTCTATTGACCTATTTTGCTAACTCCTACCTAATATAATTCTAGTAAGAGTGAGTATTTTATATTTTATCAGTTTAAGATTTCAATATTGGGGCAATTATGACTCAAGATGATTAGTGTGTTTCTCCTGTGGTTGACAACATGCATTCAAATATGTTGGCTGCATCCCGTGTTTCCATATTGGGCTCAAGTCTAGTATTTGTCACTCACGATTTTCCATACAATACTCTTATGCCACAGCTGATGTTTCCATTAAGTGCAGTGAGAATTTTTTCTAAGTCCCAGGTAGACACCATGCGCATGTGCCAAAAGGTTATATTTTTACATTATTTCACACAATTTATAATAAATTTTACATTTTTTCTAACGATTATTTCAACATATTTTTCTATAATATTTAACTATATACCGGGCTTCCAATATGAACCCGGACCGGCCTCACGGGGTTTCACCCGTCAGGCAGCGCTCTCTCCTCATCCGCATTTCACTCTGCCAGCCGCTCGTCCTTGAAGTAGTCAGTTTACTATTGTTCGACAAGATGAGACGTCAGCTGACATTAGAGCAGCGCATTTGTGTGTGTAAATGTTATTATAAATACGAATCAGCTCGTCGCGTTCACGATGAATTTATTCGGAACTTCCCTGGACAATTACATCCTTCCAGATCGACAATCCACGATCTTGTGACTATTTGAGACCACTGGTTCAGTACAAAATAAGAAACACACACGAAGGCGTATGGTTCTCACTGAAGAAAAATTAAGACAAAATTGGCGAAAATTTGGAACGTTCACCACAAAAATCATTACCGAAATTAGCACAAGTTGGGATTTCAGTACATACAGCAACCTTACAAGTGTACACGTCTTCATTGTCTAAACCAAGATGATCCCATAGCACGTGTGCGGGAGGACAACATTTCCAGCATTTTCTATAAGGTAAGAAACAATTCAAGGACGGGTGGCAGGCAGGGTGAATTGCAGGAGGAAGAGACAGCACTGCGTGCCGGGTGAAACTCCGTGAGGCCGGTCCAGTTTTATATTGGAAGCCCATTACTTAACATGGAGATGTGACAGCCATATTGGTTTTAAGGAATATTCTATACAACAACAGTGCAGCCAACATATAGTATGTACTTTAAAATTTCAGAACTTACTAATTATTTTTGGGCATTGCATTCTTTCACAGGTTTTAGGTGCTTAAATTGTATTGGGTTAGCTTTTAGATTGGTTGGCTACATCCTAAGATTCCATAGTGTAAACCGCTTTGCGTCTGTTGGCACATGCACATTATGTATAGTTGGAACAAAGAAAAATTTTTGTCACATGTTGAAAAGTATACTCGGACCAACGAATCTGTGCCCCTACAGTGCTGACATCGTTCTTAGAAAAGTACACGTCTATACTCACACCATTTCACTGCACTCCTCTCCCCCTACGTCAAACTGCAGCCACGGTACCTTATCGAGTAGGGATGTTGCCAAACTTCCCCCAGTGTCATGGCTCTCGAATATTGAATAATGCAAGGTTGGAGTTGAGTTGACCACACTGGAGTGCAAGTGCAAGAGAGAGAGATAGGAATGCAGGGAGGGAAATGATATGCCGAAGCAGAAAAGGAAGTAGGCTTCAGTTTGCATACCTTACGGGGGCATAGATCCATTGGACAGACAAAACTTTATCCAAAATATGTTGTTTGAGGTTACCTATCTGTCCCCCACGATTTTCCATACATTCTTTTGCCACTGTTGCACTAAACACATTTTGACACCATTTTATAAACATTTCGGATGTGGTAGGTTTTATGTCTCTCACAATTCTACACTTACACTCTTATGCCACTGATGCACTAAACACTTGTAAACACGTTTTGCACTGTTTTAAACATTTTCCAATGATCTTCAAGCTTTCTTTACAATATTTTATATTTATATATTTACGTAAAACATGATCGTGGATACATTACTTTCTCATGTTGTTCCAACGTTGCCACCATTTGAAAATAATTTCAAACCATATTTAGTGTTAGTGTACGTAAAATCAGTTTATAGTTCATTAAATAGTATGCCTGTAAATTGCTTTGTTACATTAGGAATGGGAAGTTGGTTTACGTCCATTTTTTTAAGCATTTGGGAATAAATAATTTGCATGTAAATTGTTTTCTTTAGTTAGAAAATGGCAAGTTAGTTAACGTCCATTTTTTTTTTTGCATCTGGAAATTTATTCCCAAAATTGGTGATGCCGACTGCAGAGCCATCTACTGAAGGCTATATTAACCATTACAGCAATTCCTGCAACTCGCGCATGCGCACTGCGATTCTGTGGAACTTAGAAGAATTCATCTGAGACATATAACCAACTTTTTCCAACATTTCTTACAATTTTTAAATATTTATATAATTACACAAATATTGTGAATCGAGTTCTACAGACGCGCAAATGCTTAATGTAAATCTGCTAGATGGCTCTCAAATCAATGTTACCAACATTTCAACATTTGCAAATAATTCCAAACCATATTTAAAAAAATGAACTTCATTTTGTTATATTCCAACGGGACAAGTTAGTGTACATAAAATTAGGGGTAAGGTAAGTTATATGCCGGTCACAATTCTACACTTACATTCTATGCCACTGATGCACTAAACACTTGTAAACACGTTTTGTACTGTTTTAAACATTTTGCAACGATCTTCAAGCTTTCTTTACAATAGTTTATATTTATATATTTACGTAAAACATGATCGTGGATACATTACTTACTTGCTACTTTCCCATGTTGCCACCATTTGAAAATAACTTCAAACCATATTTAGTGTTAGTGTACGTAAAATTAGTTTATAGTTTATTAAATAGTACGCATGTAAATTTTTTTGTTAGGTTAGGAAATGGGAAGTTGGTTTACTTCCATTTTTTTAAACATTTGGGAATAAATAATATGCATGTAAATTGGTTTCTTTAGTTAGGAAATGGCAAGTTAGTTTACGTCCATTTTCTTTTTGCATTTGGGAATCTATTCCCAAAGTTGGTAATGCCGACTGCAGAGCCATCTACTGGAGGCTATATTAACCATTACAGCAACTTCCGCAAGCGCACTGCAATTCTGTGAAATTTAGAAGAATTCATGTCCGGCATATAATCGACTTTTTCCTAAAATTGTTTATAGTTTATTAAATAATATGCATGCAATTTGTTTTGTTAGGTTAGGAAATGAGAAGTTAGTTTACGTCCATTTTTTTAGCATTTGGGAATGTATTCCGAAAGTTGGTAACGCTGACTTTAGAGCCATCTACCAGAAACTACATTAACCATTACAGCAACTCCCGCAACTCATGTATGCACACTGTGATTCTATAGAACTTAGAAGAATTCATGGGAGACAAATAGTCTACCTTTTCCAATATTTTTTTTTTAATTTTTAGATAGTGGAATTGCTCACCATTGCTAGTGTCCCCTATGGTATGTTGTAAAGTTCTGCCTCATTTCAATGAAAGTTATCAAACCAACTTAATGATCAAATCTTCATATAGTATTTAATATTAGAGTTAATTGTGATTCTTACATTATAACGTAACATGTGATTATCCTGGTGAGTGGAAGGTAAGGCCACATGGCCGTAACACCACCAGGCTAAACAAATAAATAAATAATGAAAGTAGTGACATTGATTGGCTTTAAAAAGCTATAAAAAAAACTACTCACCCTAACCTATAATTTGTCTAGATTAATAGATATGCGATAATTCGGTTAGCCATAAAGAAGAGACGCGTTCTACGAACATTAGGTATTAAGCTGATCTAACCTCTAGCCAGTGAGTAATTCAAATATTAGCCTATATAATAATTGACAGTATTTATTTCAATGTACACAATAAAAATACTGAGCTACTTCTATAAAATAATCTAATTATCAAATTAGCAAACTTTCATTAATAAATTTGAGAAAGTTTGGGACAAAACAAAACAAGAAAAAATGTATGTTACATCTACAAATATAGCTGAAAGAGAACAAAAGATTTCATAATATAATTGTATTATAAACTTACTGATTCTAAATCGGAGCCACTTTCATTGCTTTCTCCGCTGTCTGAATCGATTAAATTCTTTCTTTTACCCATTTTCAATCAAAATAACAGTAACACTTTCTTGCAAATTCTTCCTCTCACAACCAAAACACAATACAAACGCCTCTCAACAGACTCAAAATGGTAAATACGGCCAAACATCCGGTAATAGTGCTGCCATAACCGGAACCAGAACTCAAAATTAAAATATTACCAACATCGAAGTTCAAAGCAACTGATCGCTCAAGATAATTCATTATTGTGGAATGCTATAAACAATTAAAGTATTTTATTCTATTCAGCTGTAATTTATAAATCCCTTCTTATATATTTTGAATCCTTTGAATACAAATGACAAGTCAGGAAATAACCGTCTTCTATTTGACTTGCTCACATAAAGCGTAAAATTTCATCCACTGAATAAAGGTAGTTAGAAACAGAAATGAGAAAAAAAAAGAGGTTGCACTTTTAAAAAAGTCTAATATTTTGAGAAAATGAATTTTACTATTATTATATTACATCATAAACCATTTTCAACATTAATTTTGGTAGAGCAGTAGCGCAATTTTTATAACAACTGATGTTGGTAATAACCATAGAGAACCATTAAACCTCTATGCATTAAATTGCTCATCTTCCTATAATATTTAAACAAAATGAAAATGTTAAATTCCTTTTTATTTTATAATTGAAAAAAGCATCCTGTGAAATAATTATCAATGTTCTCACCTGTAATTTTCGATTTTGATTATTAAAATCGTTGAAATTATAACAGAAATTAGACTCAATTTGTTTGTAAGTTTTTTTTTTTTTTTTGGAATAATGCCAACTTTTTATTAAGACTTCAGCTAATAGTAATTTCTAATATAACTTATTCAAATCAATACAAAATATGACTCATTTTACATATAAATAGATTTTTATTAATTAAACAATAAGTTTAGCTTAGACTCATATAACTTGAAATCGGTTACTATTATTTAAATACTAGTACTAAATTAAATATTAAAATTACACCTTACCTCATATTTAGTCTCTTTTTAAGACCGGTTTCAGAGAAACTAATAATCCTCCATCTTCAATTTGTATTTGAGTTGAGTACAAAATTAAGGTGGAGGATTATTAGTTTCTCTAAAACAGTGTTAAAAAGAAGACTAAAAACACAGCAAGGGCGCCGGCAGGAAGGTGCACTAGCACCCCCCTGCCAAGAAAGAAAATACACTAAAAAAATAAATATTAAAAAAAAATTAGGAACTTTTTTATTAAGTTGCTATTTGAATAAAAATTCACCTCCCTGTTGGAAAAGAAGATACACAGAAAAAAATTAAGAAAAATTATCAAATACCCATGCAATTTGACATTAACTTAATAGACATAACATAGTCCACCACTGTGGTCTCAAGGTAGGTGCCTTGTCACATAGCGGGCCTGGGTTCAATCCCCGGTCGGTGCAGTTTTTCTGGGAGAGGTTTTTACCGGGTTTAATGTCAGGAAAACTTTAAGGCCCAAACAGTCCCCGAAATCATATGGCCATCATCATCCTTATCATTATCATCATCGTCATCCTTCACCGGTGTGGAAAGCAATGGGAAGCTACCACATCTACAATTCCCTAGTAAAGCTGCAAGCATAGGATGAAAAATGCTATGATTGCAGTGAAGGACCTGCCTTCAGGCAGAATTACTATGGATGGATGGACATAACATAAATGTATAATTATGAATTATACTTTATTAATACTAATTAAAATTCATTGTTAAAACCATTGAGATGGAGAGTCATAAAATAAAATAAGTTAAAATATACCTTCTTATGTAAAATCCGTCAACCATCATGCTGGGTGTTGTAGCAAAGTGTGACCTGCTGAAGATGGAACGGATGTTCTGACAGGTCTACAGGCATAAAGATTACATATTTTATAAGTTGAAGACGACGGATTTTTACCTAAGAAGGTATATTTTAACTTATTTTTTACTTTATTAGTTAATAATTTAGTGTTAGATGCAGATACCTCCCTGAATGTAATCTTGGTGGTGCCCACGATATGGAGTGAGTGATATTTTAATAATATTCAATTACTAATACCTCATAATGTTATACTTCGTACAAATTTTGACCAATAGGACTACACTTTGAAAGTCTTTCCAAGTAGACTACATATTTCCGGAAAATATTGAAAAAACCTCAATGTTACGAATACATAGAGTATTTTACAGTTGGAACACAATTCATAATTTGTTAATATGTCTGAAGAAGGTACAGTGTACCGAAACAGCTGTCACTGAATGATATAATAAATATGAAAATCAAATAAAACTACGTTTTATTTCCATTTATTTATGTTCGAAAACACGTATGCCTTTATAACTAATACATCCACATACTAACGCTCGGCTAGAACCTCATGCTACCAAAATTCTAAGTCCCGAAGGTCCTTTAAGCCCTAAGTAAACCTACAGTTGTAATATTCAATATGGTAACTTTTGCAATATTACCTTTTAATTGATTCATGTTACCTTGCCCACCATATTAGTTACAACCTATAAAAAGTAATGTTACCCTCTATGCTCTATGGTTAGCATACTACCTTGATGAGAAATTACACTACAGTGTGATAGGGCTACATGCCCTAAAATATGTCAAACTCTCCATTGTAAGGTTGTTATTTAAACAAATATTAACCCGAAGCATGAAAAGTACAGTGAAACTGAAACAAATTAAAAAATATATTTTTTATCATCTGAAATAAAAAACTCATTCCTTCAATTCTGAACTTACACACTGCTGACACTAAACATGAAATCCAATATGTTTTAGCTTAATAAAATTAAAATGAGTCATCATACATTTCACCTCATACAGTCAGAGTGTATGAGGTGTGATGTTCAACTCATCATTTTAATTTTATCAATTTCAAAGCCCCATATTGTTAATTTCCATCATAAGTTTTATGTCAGGATACAAGCTGCTGAAATGAGATTCCTCAGACCAATAGCAGGATATCAAATAACAGACAAAAAACATAACACAGAAATAAGACAACTAAAAATAGAGGAATTAAACTCAACAATAGAGAAATACAGAACAAACTGGAAAGAACACTTGGCAAGGATGACTGAGAATAGAATACCAAAAGCAGCATACAACTATTCACCATGAGGAAGAAGAAGTTTGGGAAGACCAAGGAAAAGATGGAAAGAGCAGCAATTTAGAGCCGGAACAGGCTAGTAAATAAGCCTAAACCGTGAAGAAGAAGAAGAAGAAGGAAGTTTTACGAAATGTTTTAGATTCCCTTACAATTAAGTTATGGTACATTATATGACTTATATGGTAATAATGAAATAGTCAGAATATTAAAATCTTCAAGGTTGAGATGACTGGGCCATTTACATCGACTGGAAGAAACAGACATTGCCTGTAGAGTCACATTCTCTAAAATGGAAGGAAAAAGAAAAGTTGGAAGTCTTACCAGATGGCTAGACAGCATGGAACAGGATCTGAAGGTTATGGGAGTCCAGGGATGGAGAAGGAAGGCAGAAGATAGAAATAGATGGAGATGCGGTCAAGGCCACAATGGGCTGTAGCACCAAACATGATGATGATATTTATAGACATACCATATAGTACTGGTATATATAAAATATATTGTAAAAAGATATACATAGGAAAAACAAAAAGGAATCTAAATACAAGATTAAAGGAACACCTCAGAAATGTTAAAAATGGAGAAACAGAAAAATCTGCAATAGCTGCACATGCCTGCTCAGAAAAACATAGAATAGAAACCAAAACAAGATTACTTAAACAATTGGAAAAACCGAAGGAACTTACAATTTGGGAAAACATTTACATATGCAAGAATACAAACACAACTCTGAATTTTGAAATACCCCATGATAAGGAGAGTGGATTGATTTGGAAGTTCGTCAGTCAGCCATCAGATGGCGCAGAGGTCAGTCTGCAGGAGAGGAGGCCGTTGGACATCAGTTGTGAACATAATACAGCATTGAGGATGTCACAAATGAAGTGAAGATATTCGAGTCTGCTTGGGAGTTAAGAAGTATGAGGTGAGTCAAGAAACAGCTAAACAATATATATAAAATAGTTCATCTAATGAAATATTTGCTAAAGATTCTCCAAATTATTAGGTTGTGTCAAGAAAAGACTTGTTATATTTTAGATGGACAAATATGTTTTCGTCAATAATGGAATTGAATAAGTTCTTTAGTTGCCACAAATATTTAACTAAAAAGGAAAGATGAAATAATGGCTCTTATTATAAATATGGATTTCAATCTCCTTCCTTTTATTGTTAATCAGGCGAAACTCAAGATACCTGATCTGATAATATTACAGAATCTTTAAACATGTTGTTGTTGTTTTCAAATGCTGGGCCTTGGCACCGAAGCCATTAGCGTTCTTGCTCTCCAATATTTCTCTATTGTGGATCCAACAGGTAATACTTCACAGGTTTGTAGATGTTCTTCATTCATTTCTTCGTCTTTATTGCATAGAGGACAATTTGGATTCGTGTAGATTCCTATTTTATATAAATGTTTGGCCAAATAGTCATGTTCTGTAAGCAGTCTAAATGTTGCTACTGTAGTTTTACGTGGAATTTCTGGAATAATATCTGGCTTCTTTACTAAAATATTCCATTTTTTGTCTTTGGCTTTATTACATAGGTCTTGGTTTTGTTTGATTTTATATTTGTTTTTAACTATTCTTTTTATGGATGTGAAAGGTAAGCTTTTAGTAGTATTCTGAATTAAATTGGAGCCTTTTTTGGCAAGAAAATCAGCAGTGTCATTTCCAGCAATTCCACAATGTGCAGGTATCCATTGCAATTGAATTCTTTTCTGTAGTTTTTAGAGTTGTTGAATCATTTTGTAGCACTCTTTAATTTGTATTGACTTCATTTTGTGTGAATTTATTGCATATATTGCTGCCATCTTTAAACATTGTATGTCTAATTAGTAAAAGTGAACTGTTATGTGATTCCTGCACTTGCTGATCAATTTAACCTATTCTATTGAGAATAAGTAAAATGGAAATTAACAATTGGAACTACTATTTAAATATCATTTGTTTCCCAAATACTAGAAGATAATAATAATGTTTTATTTTAATTGGCAGGCCTTACATTCCATTAAAAAAACTCCTGGTGCAACAGGCCTAGAAGGCCCTTAGCCTACCAGTCTGTTCCTGGCCTCACATCCTAATATGTCAATCACAGATGTAGATGATCATCAGCTAGTGAAGGGGTGACATGTGGTCAGCATGTCGAGTCCCCCAGCCGTTATAGCGGGTTTTCTCAACCTGGAGCTGCTACTTATTGTAGCTACCCAAATGCCTCACAATGCTGGGTGGGCACTTGTCCCATACTGGCCAAAATTTCTTCCCCCATGGAGACTCGAACCAGCGCAAGTCCCGTAGCTCTGCGCCAAGGCTTCCTGCCTTAACCACTCAGCTACGGTGCGGGACCACACCATTAAACTAGTATTGAAATTTAAAAAAAAACTTGTAGATTTAAAAAAGAATGCAATAAACAGTATAGGAGTAATCATTATTACATTCATCAGGGACATGAAATGAAAATGGGACGAGTTGCGCAGACATAAATTCGTTATACAACCTATATAACACCATCAGTTCAGTTAAAACGCAGAAGATGAAACATTGTTTTCGAAAGGCCTTCATATTAGAATAACTTCAAGTTTAATAATTTAGTTGAGGACGACTGACTTACCAGGTAAAAATTATATATTTAACATCTTATTATATTCTCCATATTAGTTTAAAATTTTAAGAAAAATCATCATAAATAGATTTCAGTTTTTCTTGGACTTCATAAACCAATTACCACATAGTTAGAATCCAGCCTGAGGACTTCAGAAGTTAGGTGGTGAAGAAAATTACTTCTTCTTATTCTTTGTCCATATTAGTCTTAGGCTATAGGCCTGTTATGATCTACTGATAAATTTTTTATCCAGCACTTCCTTGGATGGCCCAGAGATCTCTCCCCTGTTGGACAATAACAAAGCATGGCTTTGGGAACTCTCTCTGAATTCATTCGTCACAAATGATTCATCTATTTGTTCTGGTATTCTGAAGAAAATTTATAAATTTTATTCTATAGTAGGGCAGATCTTTCACTGCAAACATAGCATTTTTATGCTATGCTTTGCAGCTTTACTAGGGAATTATAGATGTGGTAGCTTCCCCTTGCTTTCCATACTGGTGAATGATGATGATGGCCAGATGATTTTCAGGGACTGTTGGGCTCTAAGCTTCCTGACATTTGTCTTACAGGTGAGGAAAAATACTGAAGAAAACTTCACCCAAGAGGCTGTCCAGACCAGGAATCGAACCTGAGCCTGCTGCGACGAAACCAGCCTGCATTAAAATCAAGAAATATGAGGTGAGTCAAAATAACCAACTCAATAATTAGCTGGATTTTATTTATTTTGTTCCATGCTGTAGCCAAGCAGTTTAAAGCACCATGCCTTGATGAGCTATGGGACTTGTACCCAAGGGGGAAGAAACTTTCATGGAATTTTGGACAATGTAGGACTGGTTCCCACCAGCATCATGAGGAATTCGAGTAGCTACAATGAGTAGCGGCTTCCTTCCCTTTTTCTTTCATCTTCTTGTAAGCCCATGTTTTCCTTAACAGAGATTTAGGAGCTCTCCCCCTACAGGGAAGAATTTGAACCATACTAATTTAGTTACACTTGTTTTCGTATAGATGTCATTTGAGTGGTCCATGTTCTGCCTCATACTGACATCTAGGAAACCAAGGTAGTACTAGGACAGGAAAATTCAGTAAATTTTGCTTAGAGGCCTTTTCATTCAGGCTTAAGGATCTTTTACAAACCTGATTCCAGACTCGGGACCCACGGCTTAAAGTCCCTCCCGGAGAACTTGCTCCTTGGATTTTTCCATCCTAAAAAAAATCCTTTGACCCCAGCCGGGTTTGAACCCACAACCCTCGGGACCTTTGAGGAATTTGTTTTAGTGGTGAGATCAGGCCGAGAAAATCAGGTATAATGGCTGAGAGGCCCAACATACTGACCATATATCATCACTATACTGAAGAGACGATCTTCCACTTCTGTGTTTAATACTTGTGGACATGAGGCCAGTAGCCAGCTGATAAGCTAAGAGACTTCTTCTAGGCCATTCCCATTATGGAATTTAATTTAGATTTTACAGTAAAAACCTTAAATATGGATGACAAGAACTAAAAGTTCTATGAAATTATTAGCTTACTATCTTCACTCAAGTACAAGAAAACAATTTACTTTTTATGCAAGCACATGACTCAGAGGTATGCAGATCCATCTTGAAGTATCTGTTTATGATATTTAAGAATAAAGAATGATTTGCAAATGTGTACACAATGTCTACAATCTGATGCATGTTTGATAAATGTTAGTATAATAAACAATATAAATTTTATTTTAAGAAAGAAAAATTAACACTCAAACCCTGGATATCTGATATCACTCAGTGTGACACCAAATATGGCATTCGAGCACCAATAAGAACGTCAACATTTTTTTTCCACTTGTCTGAAGACTGATAGCTGTCACTACCATCACGCCAAATGACATATTCTATTCAGAAGTATTTTTATTAACTATTTAACTCATGCCCCAAATGGAAGTCAATGACCAATCACATTTCAATGATTTTTTATTTACAGCCAATCACAGTTGTGTTTCACCTAGAATTTACCAACTAAAGTTTATCATATTAAAGAAAGCACTTCCTTTTTTAACATTCTGAATAGGCATAGCATTATTTTGCAGTGACTGACTCTCTAAGAAATACAGCTACCAGATTGTATATATAGTGCATGAATGTCAACATATAGCGCATGCGGGAGTTAATATAAAAACATTTGTAGCAATTGATTATACCACCAAAAAAAGAAACCACTGTTTGCACTTTCTTAAACGAATTATTTTCCAGGAAATGACATTCCAGAAAAATATAATTGTCATATTTAAATTATAGGACATCAGAAATTAATTAATATACAGTTCGATGTGTTTCATTTTTTCTCCACTAGAATGCAATCTTACAATATTGCGTCCCTTTGGCAATAAATAATATGATCTGGTTGCAGTGATGAACAAAAGAAGCAAATGAAGCATACCAATCGTTTCTCATTTGTTTTCAAACATTGCCGTTTACATTAAATATATAAATATTTAAAAATAAGTATAGTTAATAATGATTTGTTAGTAATCAACTTAATTTTATTTGTTAAATAGTCCTAACAAATGCCACTCTTGATTTCCAAATTATCTAGATAAATTCACTCCTCACTTTGCGAGTCGTGACTTTATCGATAATTTGGAAATCACTCGTGGCATTACTTATGAGAATTTATACATTACTTTTTAGCAGTAAAGCTTCATATTTTCGATGTTTTTATTTGAATTAACACTTTACAATCCTGCATAGAATCTAATTTAAAAAAGAAAAATTTAACTCGAACTGTGGCTCGATTCCGTACATCAGTGCAATACCAATTACGCCATTCGAGCACCGATAAGAATGTCAACATTTCTATCTAGGATTGGAAAATGTTAATTTAAATAAAACGTCAAAAATATTAATTTTGTTCAATATTAATAGAAGCTGGTCAAGTCAACCTGTGGTTTCAAAATATACAAGTCAAACCTAGTCAGGGTGAAGTTTTTTTTGTGTAAAAATGCGGAGTAATATTGTCTTTGGAAGGGAAGTAAAGCTGTGGGTCCCATATCATAGATTTACAATGCATAAAAAGAACCTCAGCTTTAATATAAGAGACCTCTGGCAAAATTTGTTGGCCTTTTCATGCCCAGCTTTGAATTGCAATATTAGGCCCAAAGTTGTTGCAAGGCATCATTAAATAAAATAGAAGTCTTATAACAATGTACAAGGGAAAAATTTGTATTTAGATTGGAGTGCTCAGGTAGCTCAGTTGGTAGGTCATTGGCACAGAAAGCCAAAGGTCCTGGGTTCAACCCAGTCTGAGCATATAGTTCAAATATAAGGAGTCATATAGGGTATAATGAAGAAAAAAAAGGATGTAAATGCAAAAATATCAACATTTTAAAGAATTTTAGGGTTAATAAATCCTATCTTCAAGCCACAGTTAGTTCAAAAACATTCAAGACTAAAAGTGTATAAAACACTGGCTCTTCCAACTCTTTTGTATGGTAGTGAAGTATGGACTTGAAACAGAAGGATATACAGAGACTTAGATCTGCTGAAATGAGATACCTTCAGAGGACTGCAGGTTACAAACTACTAGATCAAAAAAAAAAAAATGAAGACATCTTAGAAGAATTACACATGGGACCTTTAGAAAACAAAATGTCTGATTATAAGTCAAGATGGATGCAACATGTTCATCGAATGGAAGATCACAGGATACCCAAACAAATGTTAAGATATCAACCTGCAGGAAGAAGACCAGGACATCCTCTCAAAAGACTTCTGGATGGTGTTTCTCTTGAGGTCGAAACAGGTCAACAAATGGCCTAAATTTGTGAATGGCTATGATGATGATATAGGGTGTAAGAATGTGGAGTACAACTGTCTTTGGAAGGGAAGTAAAGCTGTGGGTCCCATATCATAGATTTACAATGCATAAAAAGAACCTCAAGTTTAATACAAAAGACCTCTGGCAAAATTTGTTGGCCTTTCCATGCCCAGTTTTGAATTGCGATATTAAGGACCAAAGTTGTTATAAGGCATCATTAAATAAAATAGAAGTCACATAATTATGTATAAGAGAAAAATTTGCATCTAGATTGGTGTGCTCAGGTAGCTCAGTTAGTAGAGCATTGGCACACAAAACCAAAGGTCCTGGGTTCAAACCCCAGTCTGAGCATATACTTTTTCTCTTCAAATATAAACTGTTTGAATGGTATTTTGATTATAAAAGAATTGTATTCATTGATACAGTAGATCAAATTGCTTTATAACTTAATTCAACATGTCAATAACTTATTTTTTAAACTTGTACAGGGATGTTATTCTCCTTTAAAACAGAAAACAGTACCAGCTTTACTACTGTGTTCATGTTTTTAACTTCTGGTGAAGTTGCCTACATAAATGCAGAGATGTATGCTTTCATTCATGTCTAATATATAAAAATGAATGTTTGTTTGTACTTTATGCGTGGCCATACCGTTGATCCAATTGTAATGGGGCTTCTTGCAAAATGTTCAGGAAATTCCCGGAATGAACATAGGCTATAAGAGAGTTGTGATACTCAACTCCTAGACCCTTAAAAATCACCCCTTGTAGTGGATAATGAGAAAAAAGTAGGTCTTTGGATGCTTAAATGGCTTAGTTGCCTAAATCATAACAAACACACAAAATTAATGTACACAGAATTGAATATTTCAAAAAGGTCTACAAAAAAAGTCCGCAACAGCATATGTTTATATCTTACGGATAACTTACAATAACCATTTTTGTCTTTCATTGATAGCAAGAAGATCGAGACAAGTATGCTAGATTCCTGTGCAAGCATAGCAGCACATGGCAGGTATTCTTATATGGATAACTCACAATAACAAATTTTGTCTTAGCTCATTTATGCCAAGAAGATCGAGATAAGTAGATTCCCTGGCAACACCAGATAATCAACATGGGGAATCTTAAAATAATTACAATATACATTTATAATTATTTTTCAACTAATCATAAAAAGTACATTAATTTTTGTCTTTCAGCTCATTTATGCCAAGAAGATCAGGATGAGTAGATTCTCGGACAACGCCGGGTAAACAGTATGTGGTATCTAAAAATAATTACAATATAAATTTTTTCTTTTACTTAACCAAACATAAAACACATTAATTTTCATATTTCACCTCATTTATGTCAAGAAGATAGGGATAAGTAGATTCCTGGGCAACACCAGGTAATCAGCATGGGGTATCTAAAAAAATATAAATTTATAATTATTTTTCATTTTACTTATTCAACTAAACATAAAAGCACATTAATTTTAATTTATTTAGGCGTAGCAGCGCACACCGAGTATTAGCTAGTTCTTAATATTTTACTTACCTTGTTTATAACATATATTGAAAATGTACACCATCTGCAGCCACATGTTTCAAATTTTCAACATCTACAATGGCATAACAGCCAAATGTTAGGAGTGACGAGACGAAGATAACTTTAATAGTGAGTGTACATATATATTTTTAACGACTCACCTCATATGATTTCAAATTTCTTTGATACCGGCGGTTTCAGACAATATCTTGTCCCTCTTCAGTCATGGCTTCCACTGATGAAATTCTATGGTTGTTTATATATTAAATTTGGGAATTTTTAACATTATGAGGTTCAAATTCATAAGCATTAAATTAATCGTGATTATTTCATACCTCATACTTCTATATTTCTTTAAATACAGCACTGCAGTATCGGCAATTTCTTATCACCATCATCAGCTGTTTTCACGATTGTCAATTTTTACTTTTGTTGATAATTATCCAAACTGCCATCTGATGTTCTTTTAAAGAATTATTTTCTAAACTGCCATCTGGTGTTCATTTCAATGAATCATTTTCTAAACTGCCATCTGTTGTATTTTTTGAAGAACTTTGTAATCAAGCTAGGTTCATCTGGAATTTCGAAGTTCATAGTTCTAGTATGGTTTTTTAGAAAATAATTCTTTAAAAGAACATCAGATGGCTTGCTTACTTACTTACTCACTGGCAATATCGAACCCATAGGTTCATGGCCGTGCAGACATAAGCTCTCCATACATCCCTATCCTGAGCTAATGCTTTCCAATCATTCCCTGTATAATCTACTTCCCTCAAATCATAGTTAATGTTGTTCTCCCACCTCATTCTTGGTCTACCAACTGGGCACCTTCCTTCCGGCTTTCCTACAAGAAGTTTCCATGCACGTCTTTCATTCCCCATACGCGCAACATGTCCTGCCCATCGCAGTATACGAGACTTAACTGTTCTTATTATATCTGGCTTCCTATAAAGACCATGTAGTTCATTGTTATGTAGTCTTCTCCATTCACCTGTCTGTTCATCTCTCTTTGGTCCAAAAATTTTCCTAAGAACTTTATTCTCTAATACTTGTAATCTCATTTCCTCCCTTAAAGTAATTACATCAGATGACAGTTTGGATAATTATCAACAAAAGTAAAAATTGACAATCGTGAAAACAGCTGATGATGGTGATAAGAAATTGCCGATACTGCAGTGCTGTATTTAAAGAAATATAGAAGTATGAGGTATGAAATAATCACAATTAATTTAATGCTTATCTATGGTTGTTGATGTCCTTAGAGAAATCAACAACCACAGAATTTTATCAGTGGAAGCCATGACTGAAGAGGGACAAGATATTGTCTGAAACCGCCGGTATCAAAGAAATTTGAAATCATATGAGGTGAGTCGTTAAAAATATATTCTACACTTACTATTAATGATATAACCTCATAATGTTTACTTCCCAATATTAATTGAAATATAAAGTTAATTTAGTTACACTTATTTCCCTAAAGATGTTATGAATGTTATGTGGTCAACATACCGGCCTAATGAGACACCTAATAGGCAACTAAGGTATTATTAGGATGAAGGAGGTCAGTAAATTTTGCTTATATGCCTCTTTGTTCAGGCTTAAGGATCTTTTATAAGCTTGAAAATCTTCAGATTCAGGAGCCATGGCTGAAAGTCCCCTCCCAGAGAACTTGTTCCTTGGATTTTTCCATTATAAAAAAACTCATTGACCCCGGCTGGGTTTGAACCAGAGGCAAGAAACATAACCACTAGTCCACCACAGCTGACTGGGGCACGCCGTAGCATAGTGGTTAAGGCACTGTGCTACAAGCCAGAAGGCCGAGGGTTCTAGTCCTGGTGTGGTCAGGATTTATAAACTAACCCAAACCTTCTGGCGGCACTATGGCCCTGGGGTTGACTCAGCCTCTAATGGGAATGAGTATCAGACGCTTGTTCTGGGGGTAAAGACGGCCGTCACGCAGGGCTGACAAGTGCCAATTGTCCAGAAAAGTGGGAGCCCTATCCTCCCACTATCCGAAGGGCCTCCTAAGGCCTATAGTGGGATACCTTTACCACCATATGTTTAAAATAAATTACAGTTACAAGAACTCATGTCGCGTGAAATCGGTGGATGTTTGAGTACTCCAATTCTATCTTCTAAACAAGTTCTACTGATTATATTTGAAAAGAAAAACATACACTTAGACTGGGGTTTGAACCCAGGACCTTTGACTTTCTATGTCAATGCTCTTCCATCTGAGCCAGCACAAGAGGTGATGTCCTTAGAGAAATCAACAACCACAGAATTTCATCAGTGGAAGCCATGATGGAAGAGGGACAAGATATTGTCTGAAACCGCCAGTATCAAAGAAATTTCAAATCATATGAGGTGAGTCGTTAAAAATATATTCTACACTCACTATTAATGATATAACCTCATAATGTTTACTTCCCAATATTAATTTAAATATAAAGTTAATTTAGTTACACTTATTTCCCTAAAGATGTCATGAATGGTATGTGGTCAACATACCGACCTAATGAGACACCTAATAGGCAACTAAGGTATTATTAGGGTGAAGGAGGTCAGTAAATTTTGCTTATATATATTTTGCTTTTTTCATGGCATCGGAAGAATTCCTTTCACCAAATGAAATACAAAAAATTTTTGAGGAGGCCAAAACTTCAACGAGGTTGTAGTTGCCTACTAAAGAAGAAATGAAATACAAAATAAGCAATTCAATTGGGAAACTGAACCGCTCGTGAGAAATAACTTAAACATAAATCCTACTCAATTCATCCAACTCATGAACTGCAGCAAACTTTCTTTGCAAATAAAACATTTAAAGGACAGGAAAGCTCCTAGACTGGATGGCATCCAAAACATAGTCCTCAAAATATTGTTTAGTAGTTTCTTCACTCACCTCATACTTCTTAACTCCCAAGCAGACTCGAGTTTCTTCACTTCATTTGTGACATTCTCAATGCTGTATTACGTTCATAACTGATGTCCAATGGCCTCCTATCCTGCAGACAGACCTCCGCGCCATCTGATGGCTGACCGATGAACTTCCAAATCAATCCCCTCTCCTTATCACCGTGTATTTCAAAATTCATAGTTGTGTTTTTTTTCTTGCATATGTAAATTTTTTCCCAAATTGTGAGTTCCTTCGGTTTTTCCAATTGTTTAAGTAATTTTGTTCTGGTCAGAAAAACATAGAATAGAAACCAAAACAAAATTACTTAAACAATTGGAAAAAACGAAGGAACTCACAATTTGGGAAAAAATGTACATATGCAAGAATAAAAACAAAACTATGAATTTTGAAATACCCGATGATAAGGAGAGGGGATTGATTTGGAAGTTCGTCGGTCAGCCATCAGATGGCGCGGAGGTCAGTCTGCAGGATAGGAGGCCGTTAGACATCAGTTGTGAACGTAATACAGCATTGAGAATGTCACAAATGAAGTGAAGAAACTCGATTCTGCTTGGGAGTTAAGAAGTATGAGGTGAGTGAAGAAACAACTGAACAATATTAAAATAAACCTGATAGTGTTATTTCCTACCTAAATAACTTAATAGTCCTCAAAAACCTCCCCAAAACATCAAATTCCTAGCCAAAATAATAAACACCATCTTTTGATTGCAACATTTTCCAGAACAGTGGAAAAGAGCCCAAGTTCTTTTGTTTCATAAGCAAGGTATGATAAAAAAAAGAACTAGGTAACTGAAAGCCCATCTCCCTGCTCAATATGTTCAGTAAAGTAGCAGAAATAATTATCTTGAATAGACTAAATTAAAAAAAAAATAGCTTTTGGTCTACTTATAGCACCAACATGCCCTCCCATCTTCAGCCATCATCATGACTGTCAAATTATGGTTCATAAAATGAGCACCAGATGGCAACTTTGAATATGAAGATGTAGACTGGTATTTGACAGCCATGATGATGGCCAAAAATGGGAGGAATTCCTCTCGAAAACTGCAGTTTCCATGCTTGAAGAACAAAAATATGAGGTCAGATAAGACTCATTTAATTAATTTTTTTTTAAACTTTTGTTGTAGTTCATGTCATTGTTTCTCCAGCTAATTCATAATTTGTTCCAAAACCAACATTCTGGTAATTTTTGTGTGTGTGTTTTTTAATGCCACCCATTGCACTGTTTATGCTTCGGGTTCCATACGATGCAGATAGATGACATTAATGTGGTCTATTTTCAATTTATGTATCATTTAGGCAGACCACTTTATTAAGTTATGTAGGTAAAACTAAATATATGGTCACACGTAGAAATTCAGTATATAATGGAAGTGGACAGCTAATGACAAATGAGGGAAATTTTGAGGAAGTGGCTGAATTCAAATACCTAGGAACAATAATCACAAATAGGAATGAGATGCACAAAGAAATTAAACATAGGCTCAATTCTGCAAATGCGTGCTATTATGCATTGCAGAGACTTTTGATTTCCCAACTCCTTTCAAAAAACGTTAAGCTGAAAATATATAAAACTATTATTCTACCAGTTATATTATATGGGTGCGAAACATGGACTCTTACTTAGGGAGGAAAGGAGATTACGAGTATTTGAGAATAAAATTCTTAGGAAAATTTTTGGACCAAAGAGAGATGAACAGACAGGTGAATGGAGAAGACTACTTAACAATGAACTACATGGTCTTTATAGGAAGCCAGATATAATAAGAACAGTTAAGTCTTGTAGACTGCGATGGGCAGGACATGTTGCACGTATGGGGAATGAAAGACGTGCATGGAAACTTCTTGTAGGAAAGCCAGAAGGAAAACGCCCAGTTGATAGACCAAGAATGAGGTGGGAGAACAACATTAACTATGATTTGAGGGAAGTAAATAGATTATACAGAGAATGATTGGAAAGCATTAGCTCAGGATAGGGATGTATGAAGAGCTTATGTCCGCATGGCCATGAAACCTACGGGATCGATAGTGCCAGTGAGTAAAGTAAGTAGGTAAGTAAGGTAGGAAAGACCACTTTATGTTGATTCTTGTATAGTGTACAGAGAGGAGTGTATGTTTATATTGAACTTTTATAGGAATAAATCACTATGAGGTTTAATTTAACCCTCTGCACGCCACTGGTAAAATGTCTTGTGTCAGAGTTTTAATCGCATCTGCCAATGTGATCGGCTTTGCAAGTAGTTTAAGTATATTATGTGGCAGGTAATGGACGGAAGCATCAGAGCTGATCTAATCAGCTCATGGCAGCTAAAGGGTTAAGATATATTCAAATGTTTCATACCTCTCCTCATAACTGATCTTCTAAGTAGATCGCGATTTCGTGTTCATTGCAAACCCATCCTCAGTACCATTTTGCTGACTCATGTTATGTCGATCGGAAGAGTACTGAGGATGGGTTCGCCATGAACCCGAAATTGCAATCTACTTAAAAGATCAATTATGAGGTATGAAACATTTGAATTTATCGTATGTTTGTGTAATGTAGTGCTCTATGAGGGATGATGATGAAGAGAAGGGAGAAGGTGAATCCTGGTGCCGGCACGTAGCCTGCTCCTGTTGAAAAGCACCAGGCTTAGCGTCTCCACCTGATGGGCAAATCGCTACCAACAGCACTACATACCTTCTCAACATATGTATTGTGGAGAGGTTTGCAATTTAATGCAGGAATTTGGTGCACAATCTAGCAATTAATAATTGTACATTTATCTCTTCTGGCACCAAGATAAAAAATTTTGCAATTGAATTAATGTAACAATTAAAATTTTCAACCCCATTAGGTATCAAACCTGGGCCCATGCCATAGCGTAGTGGTTAAGGCACTGAGCTACAAGCCGGAGGGTCGAGGGTTCAAGTCCCATTGGGGTCAGGATTTTTAAACTGACCCAAACCCTCTGGCGGCACTATGGCTCTGGAGTTGACCCAGCCTCTAATGGAAATGAATACCAGACGCTTGTTCTGGGGGGTAAAGGCGGCTGTCATGCAGGGCTGACATAAAGTGCCGATTGTCTAGAAAAAAGTGGGAGCCTTAACCTCCTACTACCCCAAGAACCTCCGGGCCTGTTGTGGGATCACTTTTACCTGGGCCCACTAGTCAGGAGGCAGGAATGCTACCACCTGAACCAGCACAGGGAACTAAAACTACTACAAATATGTTGTATAATATGTACTGTTGGTAAATTTTGCATTTAAAAATTTAATGGATGAAATTTTGTCATTAAAATTTGTTTCCATTTTTATCCAGAATTCAATATATTTTAATTTAGTTGAGTTGTTTCTTGACTCACCTTGTACTTCTTAACTCCCTCGTGATCCGGATTTCGTCACTCTATTTGTGACATTCTCAATGCTGACATCCATTGGACGTCAGTTGTGAACGTGAACAGCATTGAGAATGTCACAAATAGAGTGACCAAATCCGGATCACGAGGGAGTTAAGAAGTATGAGGTGAATCAAGAAACAATTCAACTAAATTAAAATAAACCTCATAGTGTTATTTCCTACCTACATAACTTTAATATAATATATTGGAAACTACATACTAAGAAGATCACTAACTCTTGAGATTACCTATTGTGAATACAGTTTTATGATATCTTAGTAGGTGTTAATACCAGGACATGTTTAGGAGGGGATAGGTTTTATGGATAGTTTTATCTAATTCAAAAAAATTATTTAATTTGGGTCCTTTATCTCTTAATAAAAATTTGTAAATTGTAACATGCACACACTATTGAGTAACACTAAGGGTCGAATGTTTGAACGCATTCAACAGTAAAAGGCGTTCTCTGCTGATAAAGTTTTATTCAAACACATTTTTCTTACTCAGAAATCTATTCACGCGGTAATAATTGTAAAGCTACCTGACAAGGTACCTTTCGTAGCTCAAGATATAAACTTATGTGAAAATCCCGAAGGGAACCGATGTAGTTTGAAACTTATCCAAGATGTCGGACCTTGAAGACTTCGATCATGTTTTCGGTATACGCGGAGAAGAGGAATTTGATAGAGTCTACCAAAGAATTCAACTGGAAGAACAGGAGAATCGGCGTAATATTGCGCGTCGCAGGCATGTTTGTATACGGTATTATTTGCAGGATGCAAGCATAAATGCATTCCTCTATAGCAGACAAAAATAACGGAAGTGGTTTTATCGCTGAGAATTCTGGGTAATTTGTTGCCAATATTACGAAAACGTCAACATTCATGCATGACCGGTTAAGGCGGCCGTTAATTCGATCTCAGCTCACCAGTGATTGGAAGTAATTTGAGTAGAGACTAATGTATTTGCATACGACCCTAAGAAATTAGGACTGGAAGTAAATATCAATAAAACTAAATATATGGTCACACGTAGAAATTCATTAAATAATAGAAATGGACAGCTAATGACAAATGAGGGAAATTTTGAGAAAGTGGCTGAATTCAAATATCTAGGAACAATAATCACAACTAGGAATGAGATGCACAAAGAAATTAAACATAGGCTCAATTCTGGAAATGCGTGCTATTATGCATTGCAGAGACTTTTGATGTCCCAACTCCTTTCAAAAAACGTTAAACTGAAAATATATAAAACTATTATTCTACCAGTTATATTATATGGGTGCGAAACATGGACTCTTACTTTAAGAGAGGAAAGGAGATTACAAGTATTTGAGAATAAAGTACTTAGGAAAATTTTTGGACCAAAGAGAGATGAACAGACAGGTGAATGGAGAAGACTACATAACAATGAACTACATGGTCTTTACAGGAAGCCAGATATAATAAGAACAGTTAAGTCTCGTAGACTGCGATGGGCAGGACATGTTGCACGTATGGGGAATGAAAGACTTGCATGGAAGCTTCTTGTAGGAAAGCCAGAGGGAAAACGCCCAGTTGGTAGACCAAGAATGAGGTGGGAGAATAACATTAACTATGATTTGAGGGAAGTAGATTATACAGGGAATGATTGGAAAGCATTAGCTCAGGATAGGGATGTATGGAGAGCTTATGTCCGTGCGGCCATGAACCTACGGGTTCGATAGTGCCAGTGAGTAAGTAAGTAAGTAAGTAAATTGTTTTAGAGGAATTATAAAATAAAAATTATTAGGTTATAATGTTATATAAAGAGGTTGCATGCAAATTTCCTTCAAGGTATCTGCATGATAGGTAATAAATGATTGACAAAATATTTAATTGTACATTGTATATAATGTAGAAAACAATTACTTTAAATAAAATAAGTTAAGGATAATATTCAGTTTCAATGTAAGGATTTCCAATATATTTCAAATATTTTATTATGCTATATATTAAAATTGTAAGAGGTATGACATGCATACCACACATATTTGTTTCAGATAGAGGATAAAAAGGGGATTGCTGTACAATGTTTGTACAAAACAGGATATTTTGATAATTTCTTAAACTTTCATCGCAGCATTTCTTAATCTTTCACTGAATACATAAAAATTGCTAATAACATGATAAATTAAAAACTTAAATATAAATAAAACAGAAATAAATTACTTCATGTTAACAAAAGCAAATATGCTCATAGAACAGATATTCTTCCCTCGGTATTTAAAACTGCTTGAGAGTGACAAGTCAAAGTGAAGAAACTTAAGCTCCCTATAATTTTTAAATTAATTTTTCTATTCTTCTATAATACAATACACAAAATGGTTTTTCATTTACTGTACTTATGAAAAACAATATTTAGAAAATATAAATTAGCACCTTGATAGAGCCACTCTCAAGTTTTAGTGTACAAATATATTAACGACCAATACAACCAGATGGAAAGTAAAGAAAGAAACAAATATAAGTAAAATGAAAGAAATATAGACCAGGAGCTCTCATCCTTTTTGTTCATAATCCAAAACTATTTGATATAGGCTGTTGCACCTGAGATTCTATTTAAAACAATTATAATCCAAAGAAATTGACACACTATGTAATATAAACCCTACAAGACAAAAAATAATACGTTCTATCTAATTGTGTTTTTTTTAATAAAATATTTGAAAAGTAAATTTGTATAAATATGAATCAAAACTTCACACCTTACCCCATAAAATATGTTTTCTCTCCAGACATGTTTCAAAAGCTTTTGCTTTTATTCTCAATTACACTCAGCTTGAGTCAGTATGTAGCTGATGATGAAAGCAAAGACTTTCAAGTCGGTTAGAAAAGCATATTTTATGAAGTGAGATGTGAAGTTTCCGATTAATATTTATATAATATTGACAATTTACCACATAGCATCACTTCCCAATAAAAACTGTTATTAAACCTAAACAATTACCCTACGACAGGATAATATTTGGAAAGAGGCATTTTTTTAAATAAATGTACACATGTAGGTTTCATAAATGGAGGGTGGGTGGATAAACTATGTTAGCTCCAATTTTGTACTGGATTCCCTTAATTTATGTTTCCATTTAAAATTATAAAGTAAAACACTTCTAAATGTTCTGGTTTTGGGTTAATAATGCTTTAACATTGTAAAGGAATCAGGAAGTCAAAATATTCAAATGTAGATTTTTGGGGAACTTTTCAAACCCGTTTATCTCAATAATACATTTTTTGGAGTTATCACATTTTACCCACCTACCAAATATAATTTAAAAGTATTGACTTAGGCTTTCACGGCCAGAGTTGCTATGATGATCTTGAAGAAGATTTCCGGGCTGTAGGCCGTGGTCTCGAGGCTTAAAGTTCCTGACGTTTCGCCAGACAATCCTTGAGGATGCCAGATGCAGTCTCTGGCGAAACGTCGGGGAACTACGGCCTACAGCCCGGAAATCTTCTTCAAGATCATAATTTAAAAGGTTTTGTAAAATAATTTTCATAATGAAATAATACTATAAAGTAGTAGTCATTCAAATATTTCCTGCTTGCAATAGAAATGTTTTTTTTTTTAAATTTGATAATAGACGAGTATTATCTTTTATGAGGTAACAACCATACCTTTTCACTTACATTATTTTGAGTAAAATCCCTTAATCCTTCAAACAGTGTTTAAAAATATGTCTACTGTAATATTTTTTATAAAAGTATACAAAACAGGAAAGAATTTTATCATGGTGAAAGAAAAAATGAACAATTTTTTTTATAGTTAAATATGGGAATTTTTATTTTAATCATTAATATTAACCTTCATAATGATATAGAATAAACAAAGAGAACAATACAAAATTTTGTACCCTCAGGGGTCCTCATCTAGAGGATATGTGGATGGCGACCACAAGGTGCCCAAGCTGAGCAAAACATTTCTTCCACTTACTTGTGTTTTGCACTCTTTTAACTTTACTATCTAACCTCTCTTGGTTAACTCTTGTTTTTTCGACCCCGATGCTATTAGGGCATCCGAGGGCTAGGGAGTTTTTCCTTTCTTCCATTTCTTCTTTCCTTTTTCTTTTCTTCTCCAGAAAAGCCTGACCAGAGGCTATAAGATGGCAGCCCCATCACTGGTCTTGCCTTCCTTTGGCCAACAACCAATCGAAGGGACTATTATTATGCTTTCAAGTCTTATATGAGAATTTTCTGGAAGGATCAAACTATTTACGCTGGAGGGAAAATTTTCTATAGGATCGTAACAGGCTTTGGCCTAATACTTGGAAGGAAGAAGAAGAAGACAAAATTTTGTCATGAGTTGACTGGGGGGTTTTCTCTCATTTTGATTTCAAAATATCATCAATATTATAACTATAGAAATAAATATTCTAAAAGCCGGATATCAATGATTCCTCTTTTGCTCTTCTATTAAAAATGGGTTATGAAAATAAATATAAGTTAACTCCTACTAATAAGAGAAACAAAGAAAAGAAGTCCTTAAACACTCATCCCTTATATATTATAAATAAATAAAGGATTATAAAATTCTACCTAAATGATTTAACCTCATAGTGTGAATTCCTAAAATACGTAATGAAAATTATATTAAAGAAGGATGTCACAACTTATAACAAATAATTTTCTTTGAACAGGATACAGGATTTAAGAACCCCTGATGCAAATAAGTATAAAAAAGGTATAATAGTTTAGACACACAAATAAATCCTATACTGTTTTATGCATATTATGTAACTATTACTGATATTTCATTCCATGCTTTCACACTCACCACATTTGAAAATGATGTCATCCATTAGTTGATAATGCCAGAAAGGGGGGGGGGGGGATGGGGCATCTGAGGTTGTTAAATTGTTAAGTCAAACTATGTATTATAGAAAAATGAAAATGGACCCCACATCTGATATATAAATGCAACAGAGCTCACCTTCTAATCAAAACTCTGCCACAGTTGGGATACAAAATTTTGAACTAGATATACATACTCACCTATCTCCTACTTAAACTATATTATTAATAAATATAATGTACAGTATAGCATTCACTGCATGTAAATTGCATTATCATTATTTTCTACAATCACAAAAGAAAAATCATTCAATATATGGATCAAATGAAGTTTTTGTAATCATTATAAAGAGATTGTTTACACAATATATTAAATAAGAAAAAAATTGCTTTGCAATAGTTTTTAAAATTTTTTCAATGGATATCTCCATTATAACTTGTACTTGAGAATTAAATACTAAAAGAAAACATATCTCAGAAAGCAGTAAATTCCACCAGACTCGACCTACATTCAAAAGGCAATTAATATATACAAAAAAAGAAATTATTTAGTGCAAGTTAGTTTTAAGTACTTTACCATGTGGGGTCATTGCAATAAATAATAAAAAGAAACAATACCATATCTTTGTTACAGAAAATTAAATACTGGGATATTTAGAGTTTATGTCAAAGAAAACACTTATTTGTGACCTGCTTTCATTGCTTGTTCTAATCTCTTAATTTCATAGTTTGAAACAATCTCCTATTTGCACTAAACATCTTGCACCAAACACTACTGACATTTGTTTACGTACGTCTTTCAATGGAAACTGCAACCACGCAAACTTTCTGCATGGAACACATGGGTACAGCAAGCAGCAAGAGAATGATGGGATACAAGATGCCATTCTTTAGGGCTTGACTTTTTATCCTTCCACGTATCTTCCTCAAGCAGCACTTCTCAATACTTTATCATAAATATCTAAAAGGCATCCACTACAGCCCTTATTTAACAGCTATTGATTTATATATATATATTTTTAGAAAGAAATTTTAATATGTAACTACAGAAATTAGGCATGCATTTCTTCCTTCATGATTGTTTAAAAAAAAAAAATTCAACAACTGATGAGCTAGCGGATTCCATCCTCTCACTATTGAAATGTTGCAACAATTTGTTCCAACTGACATTTGGTAAGCTTAGCAGCTATTTGATCTTGTGAGCAACCTGAATTGCTGTGATTGTCTAGCTATCGTAACTAGAAGAACCATGATCGTGACCTGGGCTTGGAGGAGTACTCGGATTGCTGCTATTATTGGAAGCTATTGAATGTCTTGGACTCCCACCACCAACACCTTGATCCTGGAATTAAAAAAAAAACAATAATTATATTAATTAAAACATTTTTTACACATGGTAGCAAGCCTGCCTTCTGACTAGCAGGTTTGGATTTGATTCTTGGCGAGGTTGGGAATTTTAATTGTAAAATTTTAATTTCACGGATAGAAGGGATGGTGTACAATGTTTAATCGCTAGATT
Organism: Diploptera punctata; assembly: GCA_030220185.1. Classification (NCBI taxonomy): domain Eukaryota; kingdom Metazoa; phylum Arthropoda; class Insecta; order Blattodea; family Blaberidae; genus Diploptera; species Diploptera punctata. Next base: position 579,811 of record JASPKZ010009384.1, read on the forward strand.
ATTCAGCAGAAGCCCAGATTAAATTCCAAATCCCTCTGCAGTAGATACATTGAGAAGATACAGTTGATAGTGATAGGATGGGGAGTTTAACCTGGTATTGATATTAAGATTAAATTAAAATGCTTCATACCACACCTCATATCCAATCTTCTAATTAGACTGCGGTTTCAGAGCCTCGGTGGCTTAATTTTCAGTACTTCCTCATCGACTGATGTTATGTCGATCAGAAGAACTACTTCTTCTTCCCTCTGTTGGTGGACCTATAAACCTTCAGATCCAGTCAGAATCCGTGGGAATTTCAAAGTTCATAAGTTTTTCTTTCTTGTTTTTTTTTAATGTGGATTTTTTCCCAAACTGTGAGCTCTTTTTGTTTTTCCATTTGTTCAATTAGATGTTTTTCAGATCAAATCAAAGTCCCTTTGATGCTTTTCAATTGGAGTATGCAAGTGCTGGAATGCAACTTACACTGTGCAAACCTTAAAAATACAGTCATTTAAAAATTTGTTGCTATCCTCTGGTTGTGAAATATCACCGAGACAATAACTCTTAGGGTCGAATGTTTGAACGCATTAGACAGTAAAAGGCGTTCTCTGCTGAGAAAGTTTTATCCAAATACATTTTGCTTACTCAGAAATCTATTCATGCGATAATAATTGTAAGCTATCTGACGAGGTAACTTAAGATCATAGCTCAAGATAGAAACTTATCGTGAAAATCCTGAAGGGAACCGATGTAGTTTGAAATCTTTGCAGCTTTATCCAAGATGTCAGACCTTGAAGACTGCTAGGCTTAATGTTCCTAACCTACAGATGAATCCCTATTAAAAGTATCATATGCCATAAGATAAAATCAAATGTTTCATAGAAGTGGTTCTTCCGATCGACAACATCAGTCAGCAAAATAGTACTGAGGATGGGTTTGCCATGAACTTGAAATCACGATCTACTTAGAAGATTAATATGAGGAGAGGTATGAAACATTTGATTTTATCTTAAATTAAACCTCATAGTGATTTATTCCTATAAAAGTTCAATCATATGCCTTATCGACATGTGTACTGCAGAGTGTTTGGAATTTAATCCAGGCATCTAGTGCTCATGTCCAGACATCTATGGACATGTACAACGGATGTCGGAGGATCAGTGGCCTAAACGTGTGTTAGATTGGATGGTACCAGGCAGAAGGAAGAGGGGGAGAGAGAAGTAGAAGAACATGGTATGAGGGAATATATGATGCCATGATGAAGAGGGGTATGGAAGAAGGACAATGGGAAGATAGGAATCTCTAGAAAGCAGGAATCAAGGGCAAACTGCTGTAAAGTGGAAAGCCTGTATTAAATAATGAGTAAGTATCTAGTGCTCAATTTAATGATTCAAATTTCCAATCCTGCTGACAAGGGAACTATCATTGCATGCCGAAACCTACCTTGAAATTTCTCCCAGAAAAGTGTTGTGATGTACCACGGCTGTGTCCAAAAAAATATCTGCCGTTTTTAACTGCAAGGCACTAAAATCCAGTGCCAAATCTCTCATTTAAACTACAGGGAGTAATACAAATTCTGATTTGGTGAAATGGAAAATCCTGACAACCTGCCTGCATGCTGCATCCTGCCATAAACCACTCTGCTTTACTCATGCAGGGAGTCCATCTGCTTCGCACAGTGGCTTCGATTTCTGTGCATTGCAGTTAAAAATGGCAGATAATTTTTTGGGCATGGCCTTGGTACACCACAATGGTTCTCTGGGAGAAATTTCAAGGTAGGTTTTGGCATGCAATAGTTGACAGTTCCCTTGTGAGTATTGATCCTGGACCTGTCAGTCCAGAAGCAGCCATGCTACTACTGCTCGGGACCCAGCTCCGTGTGTCTGAAAGGAATTTGCTGTCTCTGCTGTTAGTACTATGCGAAGCAGAGAAGTGTACCTCCTCCCACTTCCCACAAACACACAGAGCTTGGACTCGAGCTGTAATTGAGCTAGCATAGCGACCACAATAATCTGGTAATAAATGTAGAAAAATTAGGAAATGGAAATAATCTTAATAGCAGCAACTCATGGTATTATAAACTTTATATCAAAAAAACAAAACAAATTAAAAGGATTTTGTAATTTTAAGAAAAACAACTGTAAAAGTAAAGAAAAATGTAATTAGTGACATACAAAAAAAAAACTTTACATATCACCAACAAAACAAAAATCTTGACAAACATTAGTAATCTGCTTAACAAATAAAGAAGAAAGTTGACAGAGTACATGAAAGAAAAATCCAATGAAACAGAAAGTTGTAGAGAAAATTCATGGACTCACTAATTTTATGCAATAATTTGATAAACATTTATAATGAAGTAATATGAAGAGTTCAAGCAAAAAACCAGGTTGTCACTTTTTCCTCGAAACCTAGAAAACTTACTTTGAGTTGTACGACATACATATGAGGGCGGATCGGAAAGTAACGGACAATAATTTTTTCTGCCTTGGTATTGCAGCTAGAATGTTGAAATTTCACAGAGATATAGTTTGAAGTTTTCACTACAGATGGTATTTTTTTCTCAGGTGCACCTCTTGCGAGAGAAGCTTGAACTATGCAACAAAGATGGCGTGCATGCTACAGTCGTCCACAGGGCGGATCGGAAAGTAACGCACAATAATTTTTTTTTTAAAAAGTTTAATAGTAAAAAAAAGGAAAAAAATCACAAATGAATTTACATCTTTTACCTAATTTTCGACATAGTCACCAACTTTCTCAACACATTTTTCCCATTGTGTTACCAGTTTCAATATGCCCTGTTCGTAGAAGTCCGTTTGGTTGGAGTGTAGCCATCTGCGCACTGCTGATTTCACTTCCACATCTGTCTCAAAGCATTTGCCGGCCAGGAATCACTAAGGCGAATCACGTGGCAAATCACTAAGGTTCACGCGTCCCTCTTGGAAGAATGTGCACCACCTGGAGACATTGCTACGGTCCATACAATCATCCCCATACACGCCACGCATGTCCCTGTGAATTTCACTGGGTTTATGCCCTTTGGCCCACAAAAATCGAACAACACTTCTCTGTTCCTCACAGGTGGACGACTGTAGCATGCACGCCATCTTTGTTGCATAGTTCAAGCTTCTCTCGCAAGAGGTGCACCTGAGAAAAAAATACCATCTGTAGTGAAAACTTCAAACTATATCTCTGTGAAATTTCAACATTCTAGCTGCAATACCAAGGCAGAAAAAATTATTGTGCGTTACTTTCCGATCCGCCCTCGTACTTCCTTACCTGCATGCCAAACTTCGGAGGTAAATAAATTCTGACTAAACTGTATCTATTACTGTGTTTTTATTATTAATTTCGTACATCTCAATGATGGATAAATTATATTTGAAGAGAAAAATTATAAGCTCAGACTGGGGTTTGAACCCAGGAACTTGGCTTTCTAGGCCAATACTCTACTGACTAAGCTACCTGAGCAAGTTCCAATCTAAACACAAATTTTTCTCTTATATATGCTGTTAATTCCTGTGCACCAAATGCTATGAAACCTTTGCTTCTATCTTTTTTATTAACCCATCAGCGTGGACATTTAAACATGGCGTTCCCTTCCCAGATGCAGAAGGACGTGTTAAAACGCCAGGACTTTTAAATATCCAAATGCAGATTGCCATGTCAACACGCGTGGTACATCTATGATTTCCAAAACCTATAACTAGGCTGTTTTACATGTTGAACTTATTTTTTTGTCACCGTGTTAAGGAAAGATTCCCCTTCATGTTACAACATAATTTATGACAGGGCAAGTGGAGTGAGGTGGCTATTTGTTAGTGAAAGGAAATACTTTTTTTTTTCAGCCAGGCTCTCTTCTGAACATATCCTGTACCTTATTTTTGCCGAAAAAGAATAAATATCTGTAAAGTGTCTCATTGTGTGGTCTCAAACTTTTCTTTTGAAACAATTATCGCAGTCTTTGTGAAACCATGGCTCGTGCATGTGCAGGAAACCAAGTGTTGTCAGAAGAGAAACATTTTAAATTTGTCGACAAAAATTTAGATGAGATTAATAAACATAGTGATTTAGCGTCTAGGCCCTATATCAGATAGTTTCTTTGCACTTGATTATACACAACCTCCTCGCAAGATACATGATAGTAACGTTAGCTGTTTTGACGAGGAAGATATTCAGACACTGACATGTGTTTTGATTGCTACAGAGCTGGGGGAAGTGTCCACAGATTTTGTATGGCAAAATATGGACACGTTTAATTCAATACGAGAGACTTTCTGTGACATCAGTGGTCCACAGTTCGATGTTTCTGGGGACATTGTTGCTATATTCGAGGAAATATTCGCTCAACAATCAATATCAAAATCGACTTTCCGTGAACAAAGGATATTTATAGCCAAGGTAAGATTAGAAATATAATGTAACTAAATATAATTTATACATAATTTAATATATATCTAAAATAAGCTCTACATAACAGTGAACTACATGGTCTTTATAGGAAGCCTGATATAATGACAAATTAGGTCTCATAGATTGCGATGGGCAGGACATCTGTCACGAATGGGGAATGAAAGACGTGTAGGGAAGCTTCTTGTAGGAAAACCAGAGGGAAAATGTCCAGTTGGTAGAAGAATGAATGGTAGAATAACATTATATATCCAACATATATACATTACTCTGGTTCAGGAACTAATCCTGACTTACTCTTTGTATCTTCTAATTTATACTCCAAAACCAAAAAACAAATTGTAGAAGATCCTGGCTCAGGACATAGAGCCATCATTGCTACTATTCAACTGGGGAATAACAACTTACTTCCAATGCATCTTAAACCCAGGTGGAACTTCAAAAAAGCCAATTGGAAACTGTACACAGACGAACTGGAAACCAAATTTGAAAATCCTTTAAACGAATCACTTCAGTCAGATCAAATTAACAAATCTATATGCAAAATAATATTAAAAACAGCAAAAAAATATATACCACGAGGAATAGTTAAAAACTACAAACACTTCTGGAATTCAAAATTAGAAAGAATGAAAATAGACCGAGATCTCGCTAGAAATAAAGCAGAAAAAAACAAAAGACCCAAAAGATGTACAAAATTGGAGAAAACTGTGCGCACAACTCAAAAAAGAAATTAACAGCAATAAAAGAGAAAATTTTAATAACTTCCTCCAAAAAATGGATTATAGGAAAGATGGCCAGAAAGCATACAGATTTGTACACAATATACAAAATAAAAAAGAATGGCAAAAAACACCATTTATCCACAACAACAAACAGATTACAAATGAAAGTGAAATAGCCAACAAATTCAACAAACACTACGCTAATACCTATACTTTGTCCTCAGAGAACAAAAAGGAACAAAAAACAATAAAAGAGAACCTAAAAAATTACATAAAATCAACAAGCAGTACAAAAGATAATATTTTTAATAAGAATTTCAACATTAAAGAGTTAAACATAGCCATTAATAATGTTGAGTGATCCCGGGTTTATGATTACCAGCCGTGAAAGCCTGCATTCAATAGCCATTAATAGTTTAAAATCAAACAAATCTCCAGGAGCAGATAATATACATGCAGAATTTCTCAAACACCTTGGCAATAATGCCAAAACTCAATTGCTCTCCCTTTATAATCTTTCTTGGAACACAAAAGTTCCTGATGTTTGGAAAAAAGCTATTATAATACCTATTTTGAAAACAAAAAAATCAACAAATACTTTTTCAAATTATCGCCCAATAGCACTAACTAGTGTAATTGTTAAAACTATGGAAAAAATGATTTCAAATCGATTAAATTGGTATTTAGAAACCAATAATTTACTTTCATCCAATCAAGCTGGATTTAGAGAATTACAATCAACAAATCAACAAATTGTAACACCTAAGTCAAGCTATTAAAGACAGTTTCAATCAACAGAAAAGAAGACACTCTGGCAATGTTCGTTGATTTCCAAGGAGCATATGACTCTATTTGGAGATATAAATTATTAGAAAAAATGCAGACTTTAGGCATTCAAGGGAATATGCTACTCTGGATCAGCAATTTTCTCATCCAACGGTTCATCGCTACAAAGTATAATAATCACCTCTCTAAATACCAACAAACACATCGAGGTTTACCACAGGGTTCTGTACTCAGTATCATTCTCTTCAATATCTACATTAATGATCTACCTAAGCATATAGAAAAGCTCGAAACAAAAACCCTACTTTTTGCTGATGATGTTGTAATGTGGGTCTCCAAACCGAAAAACCAAAGTCAACAATTAATAACCATAGCCCAACAATCACTAATACAGTTAGAGAATTGGACATCCCAGAACTTAATGAAGATAAATATACAGAAAACAAATTATCAACTATTTACATTAAGAAAGAAACCACTACCCATCACTCTGAAATTGGAGGGTGAATTATTAACTCAAACACATGAAGCAAAATATTTAGGAATAACTCTGGACACAAAATTAACATGGAAGAAACACATGGAGAATATATGTACATACAAAGATAGAAACAAGGTTACCATTATTAAAACGATTAGCAGGGAAAAAGTGGGGTTGCAACACACAAACCCTAAACACCTTCTATCAAATGTACATAAAACCTGTACTTCAATATTGTGAAGAAATCCTAGTAACTACTAAAGTAGAAAAACTTAATAAATTGCAGAACCAAATCCTCCGTCTGATAACAGGAGCCGTTAAAACAACACCAATCACTGCCATGCAAATCTTAACAAATAACCCAAACATAGCATCTGAAATTGAGAAAACAGCAGTCACACAGTATGAAAAATTTTTAAGGCTACCCCATAATAACTGGACCCAAAGAAAACCACAAGTATGTTTAAAATCTCAGCAAAGCTTCCTAAGCATTGTACAAGAAATCAAACAGAAATTGCAACTTCCACATTCAAAAGAAAATATGCAGATGAGAAACAACCCTCTAGAATTTTTGGAAATCGAATATAACCTTCATTTAACAGAAGACATCAAGAAATCTGAAACTCCTCCATATATTTTAAAACAAATGTCACTGGAAATAATGAATCTAAGATACCCAGCTCCTGAATGGATACATATTTTTACAGATGGCTCCAGCCTACCAAATGACGGTGGCACTGGTGCTGGTGCAGTATGTCCACTTTTTTCCTTTTATCGTAAACTAAACACAAATTCAACAAACTTTGATGGCGAAATTCTAGCAATTTTCTTAAGTTTACAAAATCTTTTATATCACATCCAAAAATTTACAAAAGTTGTAATTCTATGTGACTCCAAAGCAGCCATTCTTGCTATAACACGAGACACAACACCCAAAAGCATCAAAATTATCGAATGTCACAAAATGATAAAACAATTATCCCGTCTACATAAAAAAGTTGTACTTCAATGGATTCCGGCCCATTGTGGAGTGACAGGCAATGAAATAGCCGATTTTCTAGCCAAGAAGGGTAGCAAAATTGTTTCAAACCCAACTTCTGCTCCAGTTTCCTTTCACTCTATCAAAAGAATTATCTCAAATAAATACATCAATAAACTTAGAGAAGAATACACCACCAAAACATCTGGAAAGGAATGGGAAAATCTAAAAGCTTATGACATTACTACATTACAAAGAAAATCTGCAGTAGCAACATTCAGACTGCTAACGGGACATGACTGCTTGAATAAACACCTACGCAGAATTAGCATAACAGATTCACCTAAATGCCCTTTTTGCAATTTAAATGAAGATATGGAAAGAAACCATCTCCTCCGTTGTCCAGCTTTTGTAGAAGAGACCAGCCTTTCTGCTAAATATTGGAGTGCAAGAGAGCGAATGATTTCATTATCAAGTGCTCGACATTAGATACCAACCAACCAACCATAACATTATATATGAATTGAGGGAAGTAGATCATTCAGGGGATGATTACAAAACATTAGCTCAGCATAGCGATGTATGTGGAGCTTATGTCTGCACGGCCATGAACTACATGTTCGATAGTGCCAGTGAGTTAGTTAGTTAGTTATCTAAAATAAGTTACTGTGTGAGTAGTTTAAAAATACTGCTGCACAGGGGGACTGTATGGACTTTTAAATGACCGCACAGAAGGAAGAAAGCCGGTCTCGTATATGTACGGCAAACCGCGCTCAGGGGTTAAGAAGACATTGATTTGGGAATTTTACATTACATTATAAAGCCAGTAAGGCTTCTTTCAATGTTTTCATTATTCATTTCATACATCTCAATGATTTCATTTTATAGCATTTGGTGCTCAGGAATTAACAGCGTATATAAGAGAAAAATTTGCATTTAGATTGGAACTTGCTCAGGTAGCTCAGTCAGTAGAGTATTGGCCTAGAAAGCCAAAGGTCCTTGGTTCAAGCCCCAGTCTGAGCGTATAATTTTTCTCTTCAAATATGATTTATCCATCATTGAGATATATGAATTGAATAATGAAAACATCGAAAGATGTCATACTGGCTTTATAATGTAATGTAAAATTAAATAGAAGCCGTCATTTGAAAGATACAAGCAAATGTTTCATAGCATTTGGTGCGCAGGAATTAACAGTGTATATAAGAGAAAAAATTGTGTTTAGATTGGAACTTGCTCAGGTAGTTCAGTTGGTAAAGTATTGGCCTAGAAAGCCAAAGGTCCTGGGTTAATCAACCTTTCCATGGTCTTCCTTGTGATCATTTTCCTTGAGATGTAACATTCTCTGTGTTAAGTCCTGTATTTTCCATTCTTTTCAGAAGTCCAAAACATGAGAAAAGATGAAGAAGAAGATTCATATATCTATTTAATTTATATTTTGTAAAGTTGTATAACAGAAAAGTAAAATTTTATTTTTATATATTTTTTTGTTATTTTAATCGTTCTAATGCCAATAAACTGTACATCTAAAATCTTAAAATAGCTATTGTACTATTTGAAAAAATCATCTGAATAATAATTATAAATACGAAATTGTATGGAACTATACTCAATGTCACAATAAATATTACCTTTTTTCCCCCCCCCCTTCAATTATTCCAATTTTTTTATATTGATGTTAGAATTATTTTAACACATTGGTGACGGGCCACGGAGTTCTCCATGTTTAAATGGCCAGCGCTAGACGACCGGTCACGGAGATTTCCGTTTTTACGTTTTCTATGGCTTCCCTGCCTCTTCGTTTTTGAATGAGGCATTCAATTTTGTTTCTTCTCATTGTCAAATAAATTTTAGTTGTTCTTGCACCCCTCTCTTCTCTTTTATGAAATTGCCAACTTTACAGAAAGAGTTGTTTACAATTTTATGACAGACGGCTGGTGAAATATGGAATTTTAGTGCGAGTAGTTAGGTGATTATGGGATATGTATGTAACCTGTAAATATATACGGGATACGTATGTAACCTGTAAATGTATGTTGCAGAGCGGAAAAATTATAAGAAACTCTATTTTGCGTTCTGGAGCTGAATTTATATCTGTGGCATCATGTCCACCAGGATAATTATTATAATAGTGTGGCTATAGCTGAAAATTTGCTCGAAAGAAAGACGAGAGTTTCTGAAGCAATAAAGAGTAACAGAGGGCTTCCAAAATCATTTGTGGAAGCAGGAAATAAATTCAAACCAGGAGAAAGTGTTTTTGTAGTAAGAGGGACCTTTTGCTACAAACATGGAAAGATAAAAGAGACGTAAGAATGGTTAGCACATTGCATCAGGCAACACGAGAGTGGGAGGAGTAAGGTTGTAAAAATGCCCTCTTGAATACTTCAATATAACAAGTAGGCCTATGTGAAGGGTGTAGACAGGGCTGACCAGTATGCATCATATTACTCCATCCTTAGAAAAATAGTGAAATGGAGCTAGAAAGTTGTATTGTGGCTTCTGAATTGTGCACTCTTTAATGCTTTCAGGGTCTATAAATTTCAAAATCCTAACAGCAAAATGTCAAACAGAAGTTTTTTGCTTGAAACAGCCTCTTGTTTGGCAGTCGTGAAATTAGGAACAGATGACAGGGAAGACGAGGAAAGACAGAGAGAAAAGAAACCACTTCTAGGAGACCTCCTCACGACCCACCAGGGGGGCTAAGACATTAAGAAAAATAAATTAACACCAACTGTGATTGGAAAGAAAAAAAAATACCCTCCAAACTTTTCCGCGTTTTTAGTAAACACAAGAAAAGAAACTCACTACATATGCTCTTTTGCACTGTGCCTTTTCATAAAGGGAAATGTTTCCAACGCTATCAAACCCTCAATTTCTACCATAAGGTCTGGTGAGAACACTAATAAAGATTTACTAATGCATTATTGTTATTGATTGTAAATATATTGATGTAAAAGCCACACTGTGCTAGCGCGGTTTAAAAATTAAAAGTCCACCCTACTGACAAATGTCCGGTCCGGCAGCGGTGGGTGGAACGCAGAGCTGTCAGTCACCAATGTGTTTAAGAATTCACTATTATATTGATTAAATTAAATTTAAATGGTAATATTGTGACACATTTTGGGCTGGAATTTGAATTTTGCAGGAGGACATGAGAGTCAGATCTTGCTTTGTACGGTAAAAGGAAATTTATGAGGTGGCAACTTAAAAATCGATGGGCTTGTAGATAAATTTCTATATCTCTTTTCTGAAAAAGTTGTCTCTCAAGTCTTCCATTTGAGAGGAGTCTAGACTGTGATTCCAGATTGTTTCTTCCTTTGAATATATAAGAAGGTGCGAGGGTCTAACTGGCCAATCGTATCTGAATTGTGAAATTAGAGTGGAAGTGATCTAGGTGTGACAACAAATTCTTTTAACTCAAGACATCAGTGAGTGTGAAGAACTGAGTTATAAAATAAACATTGTAGAAGATACTTATATTAGCAAACTGATTATTAGAGACCGGATGTTAGGGAAAATGCCTACAGTTATTTATTATAGATATTGTAAAAGTGACTTCATGTAAGTTCATACCAACAACCCTAGAGTTGTTTTCCATGAAGTTCATTTTGCCTATAAATGCCTATTTCAGCTTATAATGCCTATAAATGCCTATTTGCAATTTTTTCTCGAAATTAACTCAGTATTTGAATGAAATCAATTGAAATGGACAAACTTCATGGCACAAATCATTTCATAGACATTTTCAAGTGTTCTTTTTATAAATTCCCTTAGAATATTTTAGGATAAGAGTGGTAATAACCTAACAGGTAGAAGGTTTCCCCCTCAATGCACACCCATTAAGCGAAATAGCCCTAAGCTATGTCCCATTGTATTATCCTCTGGCTCTAAGGCTTGGAGAAAAATTCTTTCCTTCTTTTCAATACAAACATTGCTGAGTGACAAAGGGAGTAGATGGCTCAAGCTTTATTTCTCAGTCTCATACCTGGTGCTAAACATGGCAATATTATTTTTGATGTTGGTAACACTGAATTCAGTCTGCAGTCCTCATTCACAGACAGGTGCTTCAAAGACAAAGTGGTGCAGCAAGTGTAGGTGGCTTTTTATTTATTTTTTTTACCTTTACAACAGTAAAATACAAATTGAACAATTTTGTGAAAGAATTTGGGGCGGAAATATTCTCAAGTGATGGTTCTGCTCTTTCTAAAAACGCAAAACAAATTCCAAAAGCATCTCTGATATCTTCGCATACTATTGATAGTATATGTTTATATATTAAATTAATGTTAAAATTCATCGGAGAACATATTGTTTAAACAACTCACCTATGAATCCTATGAGGTGAGTTGTTTAAACAATATGTTCTCGATGAATTTTAATATGTTTATATTCTTAACCTAAGACTGTAAAAAGTTATGTTATAGTCCATTTCTTGTGAAAGCCTATTTTGATTTTTAGTGCCTATATTAATGGTTTTTAGTGCCTTTCTGCCTGCCTATTTTGAATGTTTTAAGTGCCTAACATCCGGACTCTACTGATTATTTGTGTGAACACGGTATAATATTGTAAAATAAATAAAGTGAATTTGGAAATTTTGTGTAAATATCTGTGATGTTAAATTAAAGAATTTAAACTGTTGTCCATCACTCCTGCCATTCGTGACAACTGGTAGTCAGAAGTAGGAAGATGTAACCAACGACTACAAGCCACTTCTAGCGATATCCAGTGAGGTAATTTTTAAGTATGAATTCGAAACCTTGACTGCAAAAATGGAGCAAGTGCAAAAGTTTATTAAAGGGTGGGGTTGTAAAAGACCAGCTTTTTACTTATGCGACTTATGCCATTTTTGATATAATTTAAAGTATTACAATGTGTTAATGATACCATTTATCTTCAAGAAATTACCATCGTCAAAATATGTAAACGTATCATGAAATGAATCTTATAAAAGTTGATCATGAAATGAACTAGTGCAAATATGATTTTACGTTGTAACTGTCAGACATGTTGAATTTTTCATAGAATAACAGTTAGAAAGAGGTATTTTATTTTACGTATTAAATCACATTTAAAATGCAAGGAACCTAAAAGCTAACCTAACCTAATTCAATTACTGTAACCTAAATCAGTTACTCTAACCTAGGCGAATTCCAGGAACATCCTTTTTATTATTTTACGTGGTTAAATAAGTAAAAGATAAATTCGGACATAATTTGTTGAAACTACAGATATGCTCTAACTGTGGGTTTATTGCTGGTCATCGGTGGTGTATCACTGATTAAAAGTGTGATAATCGGTGGTTTATCGCTGGTTAGAAGTAAGAACTGTTGTAATGTTTGTGGTCATGACAGGAAATAGTCCCACTTTATTTTCATATTTAAGAGTAAAATAAAGATTTGATAATTACTTCTTTGAAAATAAATACATTTAATATAGTGTTTTATTAATATTTCCTACAATTAGGTACTCTTAAAGTGCGTAAATAAAAAGCTGCTCTTCTCCCACCCGGCCTATTAAAGAACTATTTAAACAAAATGCAGAATTATCAAAACAGAATCAATAATTAAAGCAAGAAATTAAAAAAAAGTTAGTATATCAAACCAAGAAATTCAGAAACAAACTGAAGAGACAAGTAGGAATTATTAAAACAAATTAATACATCTAACGATGAAATTAAACAAACACAGGACATGATGTTAAATAAAATTGAAGACGTTAAAGAAGATTTTAAAATGGTAACACAAGAATTGAAAAGTGAGATTTACAGGAAGGAACAGAGATTAAATCAACAAGAGAAACATTTAGAGAATATTATAAAGATGAGAGAGAATAGAAATTATACCAACAAGAGAAGAACTCATATTTGAAGAGAAAAATTATACGCTCAGACCGGGACTTGAACCCGGGACCCTTGGTTTTCTAGTCCAAGTGCTCTACCATTTGAGCTACCTGAGCAAGTACCGATCTAAACGCAAATTTTTCTCTATATACGTTGTAATTCCCGCCCACCAAATGCTTTGAAGCCTTTGCTTCTATCTTTGCAAATGGCGGCTCCTATATTAAGAAGACATATTTGGGAATTATACATTACATTATAAATGCCAGTATGGTTTTTTTCGATGTTCTTATTATTAATTTCATACATCTCATGAATTGTAGCTGAAGTATTAATCAATAACTTTGTGTGTCTCTACAGAGTACCATTGGAGCTGCATAGCGACCGTGGTTACTACTTCAAGTCCTAACTAATGAAACAGTTGCTACAATGCCTGGGAGCACTTAAAGACATGGACTATCCCCCTTCATCTGTATGGATGACACAGCGCAACAAGACGACTTGATGATGAACTTCTATGCAAGGTGGTTTCAAGTCATCAGAGAGACTGGGACACAAGGATTCCACTATTTCTCCTAGTCTAATGTGCATCTATTCACGACACAAATGGAATAACTCTAACCAAGATGGTTTTCAGAAGAGATTTGCAACTGCCTCACTCCACCTGATGCTGACCAGGCAGCAACCGACAACATATGGGGATTGATCAAATGATTGAGAGAAGCTCATCAGCATGCTAGAGGCACCTCAAACTATCCAGTAACAGGATGCAGATGTGGTACAACTGACTAGCCAACTCCGCTGGATTCAACGAAGGCTACTTGGTGAGGCTGTACTGTCCGACATGAAATTGATGAAGATTACTGAAGCTCCAGCATTCTTGGATGGCCAATACTGAATGGTGAAGAGGATTCAATATGTCAGTCTAGAGCAGGGACGTCCAAACTATTGCCCTCCATCACTTTCTATCCGGCCCCTGTAGGACTGTAGTATTCTAATACTTTTAATTATGCTAAGGGCAGGTCATAAAATTAGTCTATCAGTAACGGAACAAGAACTTGTAAAATATGTTGTAACGACATAACAAGAAAAGTAGCAATCAACACACGCTTATAATAATAATAATAATAATAATAATAATAATAATAATAATAATAATAATAATAATAATAATAATAATAATAATAATAATATTAATAATAATAATAACAACAACACATATGGTCATGTCAAAAGAATGACAGAAAACACATTCCCAATAAGAATACTAGAATGGGTACCACTTGGTAGAAGATAAAGAAGAGGAAGACAACCAAAAATAATGTGGATTGGTGGTGTTTTGAGAAACTTGAGAGGAAAAGGGATAGGACGATGGAGATTGGAATGACAGAGAGATGTGGAAGAGAATAACAGTAGAGTAATTTGGCGCAGGAAGATATTATGAAACATTGTGAAACCTATATTAAATTAATGTTGGGAAGTACAGATTATGAGGTATAATCATTAAAATTCATTGGAGAACAAGTTGTTTAAACAATATGTTCTCCGATGAATTTTAATTGTGAAACCTGCTAAATAAATAATAATAATAATACAGTGATAATAATCCCCAACAGATATAAAAAGACCCATGGCCCGCGTCACCTTGAAGTTTCTTCCATTTGGCCCGCGGTACAAATAAGTTTGGGCGGCTCTGGCCAAGAGGGAAGATGATGGTGATTCATCTGTGTTGACTGGTGGCAAACAGAGGTGCTGATCAGGATGATTAGATCTGAGAAGGGAGCAATGTGATGCACTATTGGGCTGGCTTTTCAATTTTATGGATGATGAGAAATCGGGTCTTGCTTTGTATTATAAAAGATATTCATGAGCTAGCAACTCAAGAAATGGTGGGCCTCTGGAGATATTTCCACATGCAACTAATCCTCCATTCTGGAAAAGTCGTCTCTCGAACCTTCCATTCAAGAGAAATCTAGACTGGGATTCCAGATAATTCTTACCTTCGCATATATAAGAAGGTGCAAGGTCTAACAACAAACTGTTTTTATTGAAGACTTCAGTGAGTGTAAAGAACTGAGTTAGAAGATAAACATTGTAGAAGAGACTCTATTAGCAGCAGATTATTTATATGAAACAATGAAATGCTGTGAAATAAATAAATAGTTTGGAAATTTTGTATAACATTTGTGAAGTTAAATTAAACAAATCTGGCTGTTTTTCACTAGTACTGTCATTCCTGACAATATCAAAGAAAATATTGTCCATGATAAATTAAAATTACAAAAGTGAACAGCAATAATCAATTTTGGGTTCTTAATAGACATGTTGAAAAAAAAAAAGAAGAGAGATAGAAATAGAGAAATACAACTTCAGAAAAGTTATATAATAAAAGCTCTTTATTCGTGGGGGATATGTTCTGCAAATATGCAACAAATACAGAAACTGCGAATATGGAATGGTAATTTGTATGAGTATGTAGGGGATACATTCCAAGGTTCCAAAATAAAATTAAAATTATCAAAATAAAATCAATTAATAAGAGATTTTGGTCCACCGCTGTGGTCTCGAGGTAGCGTGCTGCCTTGTCATGCAGCGGGCCTGGGTTCGATCCCCGGTCAGGGCAGTTTTTCTGGGTGAGGCTTTTATCGGGGTTTTTCCTCACCTGTAAGACAAATGTCAGAAAAACTTTAAGGCCCAAACGGTCCCCGAAATCATATGGCCATCATCATCATCCTTATCATCATCACCATCATCCTTCACCGGTGTGGAAAGCAACGGGAAGCTACCACACCTACACAATTCCCTAGTAAAGCTGCAAGCATAGCATGAAAATGCTATGATTGCAGTGAAGGACCTGCCTTCGGGCAGATTACTATGGATGGAAGAGATTTTGAACCATTTCTATTAATTACTACTGTCATGGCTTAAGCAAGGGCTTAAAGAACTTAGTAATTGTTTCCTGTTTTGCCACTTTTAAAAGGTCTTTCAATTCAGATTGATATTTATCTGTGAATTTGGCGATAGAATTCCTAATTTTGCCTTCGGATATCTTGATGAATCGTACAGTTGATTCATTAACATTGAAACACCAGGATATAGATGCAAACGACTCGCCAATGCATAAACGGTCAAGCATTTCTATTTTTGTTTTAAGTGGCAACGCTACTTTTTTTTCCACTTTGGAACTAATTTTCTTTCCTTTTTACTCGACATCGTAAATTGGCAACAAAGCAGAAGAGACATGTGTTATTCAATCAAAATTATTGTAACGAATGACAAGTTGAAATAATAAAACACCGATCGTAATGAAGCGGCATTTATTAACGGACATAGCGGTACATGAAATACAGTGGCAGTGGCTTTTAACAATGAACTTTGGGCTCAGAGACAATAAGGTTTTATATTTGAAGAGAAAAATTTTCGCCTAGACCGAGACTCGAACCTGGGACCTTTGGCTTTCCGGGCCAAATGCTCTACCAACTGAGCTACCGAAGCGAGTTGCAATCTAGATGAAAATTTTTCTCTTATATACGTTGTAATTCCCTCGTGCCAAATGCTTTGAAACCTTTGTTCCTATCTTTGCAAATGGCGGCTTCTTAGTTAAGAAGACATTTATTGGGAATTTAACATTACTTTATAAAGCCAGTAGGGGCAGGCCGTAGCGTAGTGGTTAAGGCACTGAGCTACAAGCCGGAGGGTCGAGGGTTCAAGTCCCATTGGGGGTCAGGATTTTTAAACTTACCCAAACCCTCTGGCGGCATTATGACCCTGGGGTCGACTCAGCCTCTAACGGAAAATGAGTACCAGACGCTTGTTCTGGGGGTAAAGGCGGCCGTCACGCAGGGCTGACATAAAGTGCCAATTGTCTAGAAAAAAGTGGGAGCCTTAACCTCCTACTACCCCAAGGGCCTCCGGGCCTGTTGTGGGATCACTTTACTTTTTTTTTTATAAAGCCAGTAGGGCTTTTATTGATATTTTTTTTATTATTAATTTAACACTTCTCACTGAAGGATAAATTATATTTGAAGAGAAAATTTTTCGCCTAGACCGAGACTCGAACCCAGGACCTTTGGCTTCTCAGTCTAGGAGAAAAAAAAATTCTCTTCAAATATAATTTATACTTCAGTGAGAAGCGTTAAATTAATAATAAAAAATATCACAATAAGGTTTGTTTGATTGTCCATTTGGTTTGAATTGTTCTTTGTAAAAATCACCTTGGCATGTGCCTGCAGTAAAAAAAGTTACTGATGCGTTAATAAAGGATACTAATTTAATTAAATTTACAGTGGGAGGAAACACTATGAGGTATTTATGTTAATAAACGAGTTGGAGAAAATGTTTAAACATCTCACCTCACAAAGTTGCGTGTCTTCACGATACCAGTTTCAAAAGTATAGTATTACTTCCATCTTCAGTCAAACTGAGTTGGAATTTGACTGAAGATGGAAGTAATACTTAACTTTTGAAAGCGGTATCGTGAAGACACGCAACTTTGTGAGGTGAGATGTTTAAACATTTTCTCCAATTAATTTATTAATAATAAAAGATACTTTTTTTTATTATTCCGGCTTTTACAATGAATATACATTTTTCCGGTTGATGGTACCCTATGTTCACAAGTAAGACCACATTGCTTTAAAAACAGTTTTCCAATCTTGTCTGTTCCTCCACATATCTTCTTATATTTTCCATTCCCTCTTAGTTTCATTGATTCCCTGAATCCACGTAATATTTGGTCTACCCTTCTTTTTCCTTCCCTGTGGTACCCAATCCATGATTATCTTAGGTAGTCTTCCTTCTTCCATCCTTCTAATGTGTCCGTACCAATTTAATTGTTTCTTCTTTATAAAATCTAATATTGAATATTGTACCTGCATTTTTTCTTTTATATATAAAAGATACTAATCCTCCTAATATACCGACTAGATCTGCGAATACAGACATTTTTAGCTGCAAATACAGGAACTGTGTCGCAATTTTTTAACCTGCGAATATCAAAACACAAATAAGGGAACCATGAATAAGGAGCTTTTACTGTATAAGAAAACTAAATAGTTTATATGATTTGTAAGATGTCACGCAAAAAAAAATTAGTATATTAGTGTTTGACAAAAACAAAACCACACATGACCAATACCTTGGGCTTATGATGAACAGAAGAACCAGCACTGCAAACATCAAACCTATTAGGTGAGTAGATATATACTCAACGTTAAAAATAAATACTTTTTTCAAATATAAATGAAAAAAATTAATTAGGAAAAAAATATATATATACTAAATAGCAGAATAAAAAAAAAGATAAAGAAAAATAAGAAATAATATAATTTGCTAATAATTCAATGATGAAAGGGATTGTAACAAATATTTATTTTAATCAAAGAGAAAAATTTATTCGTAATTCCCATATTTAACTATGAAGAAAAATCTATGCCTAAACCGGGAATCAAACCCCAAACCTTCAAGCTTTCCGTGCTGATGCTCTTAACCATTGAGCTTCCAGCCTGAATTAGCTCAATGGTTAAGAGCATCAGCACGGAAAGCTGAAGGTTTGGGGTTTGATTCCCAGTTCAGGCATACATTTTTCTCTTTACCATTTGATTACAATAATTTAGTTGTGTACTTTAATAATAATAATAATAATAATAATAATAATAATAATAATAATAATAATAATAATAATAATAATAATAATAATAATAATAACAGCTTTAGCTTCTTAACATTAATTTAATAAATATTTATTTATTTAATTTTCCTATTCTCATAATTCATCTGTAAAATAATTATAATTGTTACAGTTTCAGGTTTTTTCTATGATTATTCATATGGTATCAACAATAATGACTATCATAAATTTTTTATGAGTGTTGATATAATAAATTTCAGAGATCACCTCAAAATCAAGTTTGTGATATTTTCTTTAATTAATAACATAATTGTGGAATGCAGGCTTTCACGGCCAGTAATCATAATATTAATGGATTCTGGGCTATGTAGCCGTGTTCTATAACTGGTGTTTCTTCCAGACTTTGTCGAGTCTACGACAAGGAAGATACTGATTATGGAACAGAAACAAAGTTCCGAAACTAGTTTATATTAAAATAATAATAATAATAATAATATAATAATAATATGAGGTGAGTGATTAAATTTTACCTAAATAGGAGATAATATTTATTCACTTTTATATTACATTGTAGTTATTACCTAAAATTATTATATTCTGAGGTTTTACAGAAATTAAATGCATTTATTACTGTAGAAAGTTAAAAGGAAATCTATTCACGTACATAATTTCTTATTTTTATATATTAAATTTGGGAATTTTTAACATTATGAGGTTCAATTCATAAGAATTAAATGAATCGTGATTATTTCTTACCTCATACTTCTATGTTTTTTTTTAAACACAGCACTGCATTATCGGCGACCCCTTGTCACCATCGTCAGCTGTTTTAACGACTGTCAATTTTTCCTTTTGTCGATAATTATCCAAACTGTCATCTGGTGTTCTTTTGAAGGAATTATTTTCTAAACTGCCATCTGGTGTTCTTTTTAATGAATCATTTTCTAAACTGCCATCTGGTGTTCTTTTTAATGAATCATTTTCTAAACTGCCATCTGTTGTATTTTTGAAGAACTTTGTAATCAAGCTCGGTTCGTCTGGAATTTCGAAGTTCATGGTTCTAGTAAGGTTTTTTTGAATATATATTTTTTCCCAAACTGTTAAAACCGAGCTTGATTACAAAGTTCTTCAAAAATACAACAGATGGCAGTTTAGAAAATGATTCATTAAAAAGAACACCAGATGGCAGTTTAGAAAATAATTCCTTCAAAAGAACACCAAATGGCAGTTTGGATAATTATCGACAAAAGAAAAAATTTACAGTCATGAAAACAGCTGACGATGATGACAAGGGGTCGCTGATACTGCAGTGCTGTGTTTAAAAAAAAAGTATGAGGTAAGAAATATTCACGATTCATTTAA